>JASKON010000002.1:2435000-2867500 GCA_036010255.1 Myotis pilosus
AGCCGCGAGCCGGGAAGGTGGCAGTTCCCACGCTGATCTCCCGACATGCAGAAGGAGGGGGAGCGGCACGGACAGGTTAGTTCCGGGGCCGGTAACAGACATGCAGGACCATCGGGCGGGAGGGAGGAGGGGGCGCCATGTGTCCACATGGCACTGCGGTCCCCCAGCTCCCGCCTCAGATGCTTCGTGGTCGCGGGCACTCACCCCGGAGGGTCTACCCTGAGGGCTGCTGGGGATCAGCCTTCCCTTGGCAGAACCAGAACCACCGGGAAAGGGACGAAATGGACCGCTGCCGGGTTTGCGTGAGACGCCCCCTGAGGTCCGTGTGCGATGACCCAGCTGCGTGACTGGTCCGGACATCCGGGGCCAGGAGACCAAGCCCGGTCCTCCGCTGACGAGAGCGGGACTGTGCGCACTGCGGCCCGGCAGCCGCTCCCAGGCCGAGGCCGCCTCGCAGTAACAGGTTCCTCCGGTGTGACCGGTGTGACCGGTGTGACCAGTGTGACCGGTGTGACCGGACCGCACGGCGCCGCTCAGCTCAGGTGGAGGGGTGCGTACTCCGGCCGCCTGGTCTGGATGATCTTGGGTTTGGGCCTCTTCGTCCTTTCCATCTCCTCCTCCTCGTCCTCCTGCTCGCTCTCGCACACGTGCACCACGACGCTGGGCGTGGTGGCGGTGGCCGCGTGCAGCTCGTACTTCTCCCCTGGAGAGAGAGCGGCGCGGGGTCACTCGGGCGAGAGCGGAAGGGCGAGCGCAGGGACAAGTGTCCGGGCGGCGCGGCCTCGCTTCTGCTCAGGCCGAGGGGACGGGGACACGCCCCGGACAGGCCCGGCTTCGGTGGCGCCTGCCAGACAGGAGGAGCCGAGAGAGAGCAGGGCCTCCGCCTCCCCTGCGGGGCCTCTGTCCGCGCGGAGGGCGCCTTCACCCACCAAGGCGGGCAGACGCCTTTGCTCAGCCGCGCGGTGAGCCTGGGAGGCTAACTGTCTGAAAAGGCGCCAGGGCCTCGGCTGGGGGAGCGCTGCCGGGAGGGTCAGACGGTCACGGGCAACCTTGGCCATCGTGCTCCTGACACACCCTCCAACCTACCCATGAGGTGCCACCCAGAGGTGCGGGGGTGGGACGACGTGTGCAAAACCTCTGCCGTCTGCGGGCTGCAAAGCACAGCCAGACTGACAGTCACCGGCTCCGTGAGGACGCCCCGGGCACGCGGGGAGGTGCTGGCAGCGCGTCTCCCTCAGCAGCGCCCTCTCCAGCAGCCTGGCCCGAGGTGGGGGGCATGTACTCCGGCCCCCCTGCAGGGGCCCGACCCCACTGCTCTGCTCCTAGGAGACCCCATCCCCCTGCTCTGCCCGGGGAGACCCCGTCCCCCTGCTCTGCTCCTGGGAGACCCCGTCCCCCTGCTCTGCCCGGGGAGACCCTGTCCCCCTGCTCTGCTCCTGGGAGACCCCGTCCCCCTGCTCTGCTCCTGGGAGACCCCGTCCCCCTGCTCTGCCCGAGGAGACCCTGTCCCCCTGCTCTGCTCCTGGGAGACCCCAACCCCCTGCTCTGCTCCTGGGAGACCCCGTCCCCCTGCTCTGCCCGGGAGACCCCGTCCCCCTGCTCTGCTCCTGGGAGACCCTGTCCCCCTGCTCTGCCCGGGGACTCCAGCCCTCAGCCCGATCGCCTTGGCAGGAGCTGTGGGAGCACATGCCGCCAGCCGGCCGCCCGCCTCGACCTTCACGCGCCACGGGCAGTCGGTAACCGATCCCTGCCCTCCCCGCACAGGACATTTCAGAAATGTAACCTTTTCCATATGAAACTGCTGACGGCTGAGTAACTGAAACCCTTGGCCGAGGACATCTGACTGCGGCTCAAGGAGAAACGGGGGGCCGTGGCTCAGCCCTTGCTCCTCTGCTGCAGGGACCAGGCGGGGCCACCCTCTTCACCCCGAGACCCCACGCCCGCCTCCTCCCCAGACCCTCTACCGCACGGCCAGGCGCCCCCAACAGTTTACCGTTTCGGGAAACCATGAGCTGAGCGTGGCCGGGGCCGGGCGCCGTGGGAGCTCCCAGGCCCCACGGGGGTCAGAGCCCGTCTCACGAAGGAGCCGAGGCCCGGGAGCCGGTCCCCCCAAGGCTCACACCTTGTCCCCTCGGGGACTGGAGCCTTCTATCTCTGGCCAGCTCCACAGGGAGCAGCCCCTGGGGCAGGAGGGGTGCGGGGGGCTCGGCCTTTCCTTCCTGGGACCAGTGGCTCTGCACCCCGACACTGGGCAGGGAGCTGAGAGTCAGGCAGTGACAGAGGACCCTCCCACAGGGCAGCATCTCCAAGGGGGTCTGGTTTCCTTCCCATAGTCCACGCTCATCTCCAAGCAGAGCACACAGGCTGTGTCAGTGGGTGAGGATGGGGTCCCGGGATGCTGGCCAGGAGGGGCCCTGGCGTTCGGTCCCCACAACCACCTCCCTCCCTGTGCGCTCCTCCCTGTGCGCTCCTCCCTCAGGAGCGAGGCCAGAGGCAGCATGCCCGCCCCACGAGCTCCACTGGAGCTGACGGTGCGGATGGGTGATTCCGCTGGCACCAGTCACACGGGGTGGGAAGGACATGGGGAGGCCACGCCCCCGACCCCGAGCACCTGCGTCTGGGCCCTCAGCACTGTCTCTCCTCACCACTGCCCCCCTCCCCGGGGCCCACTCACTTACCCCCCATCTGGGACCCCGCTCACCTGGCCCTGGAACCCCGCTCACCTGGCCCTGGGACCCCGCTCACCTGGCCCCGCTCACCTGGCTTGGGGGCCCTGCTCACCTGGTCCTGGGACCCCGCTCACCTGGCCTGGGGGCCCTGCTCACCTGGCCCTGGGACCCCGCTCACCTGGCCTGGGGGCCCCGCTCACCTGGCCCGGGGGACCCCGTTCACCTGGCCCGGGGGACCCCGCTCACCTGGCCCTAGCTTGGAGATGGCGTATAAGAGATCGTAATTTATGACGGGGGTGGCGTCTTCCACTTGCTTCCAGCCGACAGGCGGAGAGGCGGGAGGAGAGATCAGAAACTGCTTGTCCGGGTTTGGGGGGGCCAGGTGGGGGCTCCCGATGTGCAGCGTCTGGGAGAGAAAGGGGAGGCGATGCAGCAGCCGCAAAGCCGCTCCCAACGCAGGTGCGAGGACAGGGCCAGGTCGGCCACGTGGAAAGCGGCCCAAAGGGTGTCTGGGCTTGGGTTCGGGGGAGCCTGCCAGGACTGGGGCTCAGAGGCGGAGGGAGAATGGGCAGAGACGGTCTGTGTAGAAACGGGTCCAGTCAGAATGAGCCTGGATGCCCTCCTCCCGGCTCCTCACACCACAGGTGCCTCATTCTTCAGGACCAGGCAGGGCCGGGGACCAGCTCCCACCATCAAAGCACCTCTGATCTTATTGGAGCTTAAAAGTTCCACCAGCGCTTAGGGGGCTGAGCAGCAAATCTCACCATCGGGTGGTCCCCCCCCCCCCCCCCCCGTCTGCACAGGCATTTACTTGAACCATCAGAACGCGTCGTGGAGGGTCTAAGCCATTATTTATAGGAAACCCACCAGGGCAGCCAGGAGCAGCTCACAGCCAGGCACCCTCAGAAAACCTGCGCCCACTCACCACTAGGGGGCGGGGCGGGGCAGGCGCCTGCTCTAAAGTCCAGGGAGTTGGCCTTTTCTGCTCAGAAGCTTCC
The DNA here is from genome assembly GCA_036010255.1 of Myotis pilosus. NCBI lineage: Eukaryota > Metazoa > Chordata > Mammalia > Chiroptera > Vespertilionidae > Myotis > Myotis pilosus. Next base: position 2,438,668 of record JASKON010000002.1, read on the forward strand.
CCAGAGGGGCTGCTCCGCCTGGGGAACACAGCCCCCACCCTGCACCCCGCACCCCGCTCCCCGCGGGGCTCACTTTAACTGGGAGTGGCACCCAGAAGCCATCGAATGGAACTTTGTGGGCTGCCTTGAAGGTGGTCACCTCCCATGGAGGCCCGGGCACTGGAAGGGTGGTGAGCAGGAGGCAAATCAAACGTGGCCCACAGCGCTGGCTGCTGCCGAGAACCCGGGCGCGGGCCCCTGGGGGGCAGCACCCCCATCCAATTCTCAGAAACCTACTGCCCAAGTCTTGGGGGCCAGGGCCACGCCCACCCAGGGCAGGCTGCTACCTGCCCATCAACACTCCACCCACGGCCACCTGTGAAGCCACTGCCACAGAACCTGCGCTTTCTGGAGAGGGGAGACCTGGAAACCTGGAGGATGGGCTCGCCTTTCTCAGGACCGAGTCTCGGGTTTAAATCGATGCAGGGCGTTATCACTGTCCGGGCTACTTTCTTATCGGGGCGGGGGGGAGGCGGGGGAGGCGGGGGGTGGGGGGGACGGGGCCAGGGCCAGGGACGGGGAAGCTCGCGCACCGATGAGCTCCACACACCTGAGCAAAGTACAGCTTCATCTCCTTCCCGAGGAACTGGGTCTTGTGCAGGCGCAGCCGGGCGTCGGCGGCAGACAAGTGGCTGCTGAAGTTGATCCGGACGCGCTTGAAGCTCTTGAAGTACTGGAAGGTGATGTCCTTGTCGTAGGTCCTAAAGAGGGACTCGAACTTGGCCTGGGAAGCGAAGACAAAAGGCGTTAAAATGCCTTCACCGGACCCCGGACAGCCGCTCCGGACGGTTCTGTAGGAGGAAGCGGATTCTTACCCGGAACCTCGCTCAACCCCCCCGGGAGAAGACAGATGGCGTCAGAAGGAAAGACGAATGCAGGACGGACAAAGCTCACTCAATCGGCGGGACAATTACCAACCAACACTTCTCAGTGTCACAGGAACGCTGTTTGTAATGTAGAGTGAGGTGTGCTCCGTCCCCTGCCCGGCCTGACAAGGCCCGAGCCCAGCGACCGCCCCGCCTGGGACCCCGTCCCGGCCCCGCAGCGCAGGACTGGGCTGTGCCCACCGAGCCTCTTCGGGCTGAGACGCAGGCGGCTCACTTGAGAAAGCCGTGTTTGTTGACCTGGAAAACCAGGTAATAAGTCTTGCACTTTTTACTGTAAAGGAAGAGGGTTAAAAATTTCCCCCATTGTTTTCTCACTCAGTCTGCTGCTTCTGAACTAAAACAATTTCCCTAAAAGCCAAGGTCCTGCAGCGACCCACCTCCGCACGTGGGCTTCGCGCCCATCCGTGCGCATCACCAGTGACGGGGCCAGCGAAGATGCTGGCCCAGCAAAGAGCCAGCGGCCTCCTGGAGAGGCGGAGAAGACCACCCCCCCTCTCCCGCTGGACGTGGCACTGGGGTGTCCTTCGGGGGGAGCGCGGGGCAGCCACCGCAGCCCCTCAGGATTCCAGCCAGAGAGGGAGAGGCCTGGAAGAACTTGCAGTGTTTGGGCTGAGCAGTTGCTGTCCGCACGGGAGATGCAGGACAGAGCTGGCCCACAGGGACCTGAGACCTCTGGGAGGCGCCTGCTTCTGCAGAGGGCAGAGGGGATGCCTAATGCGAGAGAAAAGCATCTTCTAGAGCAGGGGTCCTCAAACTACGGTCCGCGGGCCACATGCAAATACGAATATTGTATTTGTTCCCGTTTTGTTTTTTTTACTTCAAAATAAGATATGTGCAGTGTGCATAGGAATTTGTTCACAGTTTTTTTTTTAAAACTATAGTCCGGCCCTCCAACGGTCTGAGGGACAGTGAACTGGCCCCCTGTTTAAAAAGTTTGAGGACCCCTGATCTAGAACATTTGGGGCTGAGCACAGGGCAGGGATGGCCCCGGGCAAGTGCCTGCTCCACATGGCAGGGCTGGGGCAGGTCCCGGTGCCAGCCACCGGGAGATTCCACCAGCGGCTGTGAAGCGGGAGTGGGAACTCACACACTTCGCTCCTGGAATTGCCTGGCTCTCCTCTCGGTGACGGACACCTCTGTACCTCCCCCGGGGCAACTGCAGAAGCTCGGAATGAGAGAGGCTCGGAATGAGAGACAAGCACGGAGCATGGCGGTGCCGCTGACCCGACCTCACTGCCGCCAGGGCCTCTCTCCATGCCCCCGCCGGGCACTTCCCGCGGGTGTCCTGATGCGGGCAGCTCCCGGGCGGGTGTCCTGACGGGCACTGGGAGTCCCGCACGGCCTCATTGACAGGCACGGTGACTGTGCAGGGCTGAAGTTATGATTCATAATTGAGCAGAGTGACCTGGGCGAGTATTTTTAGAAGACAAGTCAGGGCTCAGGACCAGAGCACGGCATCTGTGAAGCCTGCCGCTCCCAGCCCTCTCCGGTGAGTGCCCCGTCCCTCGGCGCCCCTCCGGCCGTGTGGCTGTCGGCCGGCCCCTGTGCCGCCCAGGAAAGCAGGTCTGACTCACAGGCTAAGAGCAGCACGTGCTGCAACAGAGAACTCCTCCGCGCACACGGCGGAGCTGGAGGGGCGGCAGGTGCTGGCGGAAACCTCCCATCTCCTCCGGGGAAGGTTACGGCCATGCGTGACCGACGGTGCTCACCGCCAGCCCAGGGAGTTATTTCCCAGCTTTACGACTTGTGTGGCTGCAGACACGCAACCACCTCCACAGCCTTATTCCCAAGATAAATCACATTCTCCTGAACTCCAGGTGCCACAGCGAACGTGCTCCTCACCAGCCCTCCCTCCGAACAGTCTGCCCAGAATGAGAGCCAGCGGTGCCCACGCCGCCTCCCGCGCTGGCAGGGCTCTGGCTTCGCCGAGCTCTGGAAGTCCCTCCCCAGCCCATCCTGTGGGGAACACTTGCTTTTTAAGGCTCAAAGCATTTTGGATTTACTTCCAAAACCCCAAAGCCGCAGGAGAGCCACATTCCCCCGCCCCCGCCAGTTCAGTTCACAGCGCAGCGACGGGAAGTAGAAAAGAAGGAACAGTCCCAACCAGCGTCAAGCTCTGAAAACTCAAAACTCGCTTTGCACCAGAAGCCTTACCCTGGTGTCACTGTCGCTGAAGATGTCACCGTTTGCCACACAGGCAACCAAGGAGCTAAAGCTGTAGTTAAAGTTTCTGAAATGCATCTTGCTTCCTCCCCGGGAGGGCTAGAGACGCAGGGTCGCACCCGAGAGGGAGACTGAGAGAGAGTGAGAGCAAGAGCGAGGTTCCTCTGAGAGGCTGGGCTTCTCCGTGGAGCCCGCGCTTATAAAGCCGGCGGCCCAGCCCCCGGGGAAAAAGCTGGGCTCCGGGCGCATCCGGTTTGGGCAGCAGATTCCCGAGCCCCGAGGAGCCGCAGGCTGAGCCACAGGGACAGTGTGAGCCTCTGCTGGAAAGAGGTGACGTCAGCCTTAGTCACCGGCCCTGCCCTGCGCCCAGGAGCGGAGGACGGAAAATCTGCGCCTTTGCCTGCAGCTGCTCTCTCGCCGCTCCCGGCAGCATAGTTTCCACTGGTAGTAATTCCATTCACGCTCGGACACGCTCCGGCTGAATGGACGCCCCTTGAGATGGAAAATGTTACAGAGAAAAGGAGGAAGGCCTGCCGTCAACAGCAATTAGCCTCCGTCCGGAGCGTCCGGCTTCGGGGAGCCTGGGAGCTGGCCTGGCTGGCTGCTGGGGCTGGCATTTCCTGAGGATGGTGGGGTGGGGGTGAGAAACACTGGCAATCTGTCTTGGTCAGTGAACTGTTTTTAAGAAAGAAGAGGAGTTCGTTCTGAAATACAGTCCCCCCCCTGCCGGGGTCCAGCCCCAGCGGGTCCAGGGGTCCCCAAAGTGTGGACGGAGTCGGCGAAGAAGGAATGACACGGAGACAGTGTTCAGTTGATCAGCAGCCTAGCCAGGATCTCCAGCCAAGTTCTGGTCTGGATCTCCAGAGAAGTTCTGCTTAGGATCTCCAGCCAGGTTCTGTGGCCATGTTCTCTCACTAGGTTCTCCAGCCAGGTTCGGGTTAGGCTCTCCAGCCAGGTTCGGTCACCAGGTTCTGTAGTCGGGTTCTCTTGACACGGAGGCAGCCATCGGGTGATCATCATAGCCAGGATCCTCTAGCCAAGTTCTGGTCAGGATCTCCAGCGAAGTTCTCGTTAGGATCTCCAGCCAGGTTCTGTCTCCTACGTTCTGTCTCTCGAATCTTCATCTGAGTTCTGTGTGTAGGTTCTAAGTTCTGTCTCTCGGGTCTGTCTCTCGGTATGCCTCTCTAGGTTCTGACTTCTGAAGTCTGTCGCTAAGTTCTGTCTGTACGTTCTGAGTTCTGTGTCCCGGGTCTGTCTCTCGGTCTGCCTCTCTAGGTTCTGACTTCTGAGGTCTGTCGCTAAGTTCTGTCTCTTGTTGTCTTGTTGCATCTGTATTTATACCAGGTGATTCTAATCCTATCAATCTCTATTCCAAAGGTTAGGGTGTTTCTTATCTCCATTCCAGGGAGTAAAGATTATGTGGCTTAAGCATGATTGTTCATAGTTAAAGTGATTAATTACCCGCCTGGCACTTAAGAGGTTTTATTCCCTCCCTAACTTCAGGGGAAAATCTCTACCTGGGGAAACAACCTTTCTCGGAGAGGTGACCTTGGTTAAAACACATAGTGCCAAGAAGGTGAGCAAACATATTAAGAACAGTATGCCATATATGCCAGGTCCCTTGAAACAGCAAGGATGGACCGGCTCCCGGCACCCCCCCCCGCACCATCCCCCCGCCCCCCAGCAGTTGAACTTTCCCGGCCAATGTCCCGATTCCCACTTGGATCCCACAGCGGGGATTGTGCAATGCAGGGCTTCCACTGGAAAACTCGATCGTTGCGATTTGAGGAGGAGGAACCCGCAACACCGATCATTTCTAACAGCTACTGAATTCAGAGGGAGCTGCAAACACATTCACGGAACCGGAGTCTGATGTGAGGAAAGGAACATTTAAGGGGCTGTTGGGCTTTGAGACTCAGAGACGGAACGTTGTTATTTTCATTAATTAATTTATAATCTTTATTGTTGAGAGTATTTACATGCCTCCCCCCATTGACCTCTTCTAACCTGCCTTCCCCCCACTGTCTGTCCCTGGGTCTGCACACATGCAGTGTTTGGGCTGATCTCTTCCCACCACCCGCCTCCCCCTTCCCTCTGAGACTCCGCAGTCTGCTCTTTGCTTCTATGTCTCTGGATCTATTTTGTTCATTAAGCTCCACATATGAGTGAGATCATGTGATTGAAAGTTTTTGGGTGTTTTCCTAGGAAGGGAGAAAGAGTGGAAGGAAAGGACCCCAGGCCGGAAGGCTAGCTCAGCTGGTCCTTTCAGGTCAGAGGTCAGGTCTGCAGAACATCTGGGAGTTGAGGTCCCTCTGCCTGCGGGCCCTGTCCTCCCCACCCTCCCAGCTTCATTAGCACCCTCTGTGCTAGAGACACACCGGGCCCACCACTCACATTTAGATTAACTTCAAAGAACCCAGAGTCAGCCAATCAGAAAAGAACATCTGCAGCAGAACCGACCCAGAATGTGAGCTCCTCCAGCCAGGAAGGCCACCTGTGGATGGAGGAGCCGCTGGGTTCAGTGCCCAGCGCTCATGCTGGTGCGGTAATGGAAGGACCCAGGCATGGCGCTCACTTTGCTAAATAGCCAGAGCTCTCAACCCAAAGGGTCTGCCGGCAGGCATTCCAAAAAGGGGGCCGCCACACCGAGGGCACAGCGCGCAGCGAACACCCAGGGGACGCAGGGGACCGGAGCTGGGAAGGGAGCGCGCGCTTGGGGCCTGCAGGTCCCGCTTGGGGCCTGCGTGTCCTGCTTGGGGCCTGCGTGTCCCGGAGGCGCATGCACTCAGGTGGTGCTGGGTGTGGGCGTGGGAGGATGGGGGGGTGCAGGGGGAGGGAGGAGGAGAAGGATGCAGAGCTGCACCCACCCCTCGGGGCTGGACCTTCTCTGAGAGCCCTGCTCCTGGGCCCCTTGGCAAACAGGGGAGGCGGTGGGAGGAGGAAGAAGAGGCAGCTCCACCGTCTTCTCTATAAACACCAGGCACGCGCTCCAGAGCAGCTGCGGCCACGCTGGGCCTCTCTGTCCGCTCGCCCGGACGCATTGCCGGTCAGTATGCGGGAGGGAGGAGAGCACGTAGGGATCTGGAGACTGGCCCACTCACTGTCTTTCTCCTAGAAACACGGATAAAGGACCAATCCTCACTGGGCTGCCCGACAGCTGAACAAACACGTGGTTCTCTGCACCTGCCTTCAGACGGAACCAACTTCAGTGGAACTAGAAGCTCCACTTTCACATCAGGGACTGAGGCTCAAATGGTGGTCACCCTGAGGGAGGCGGGAGAGGAGGGAGGGAGGGAAGAGGAGAGAGGGAGGAGGGAGGGAGAGAAGAGAGGAGGGAGGGAGGAGGGAAGGAGGAGGGAGAGGAGTGAGAGGAGGGAGGGAGAGGAGGGAGGGAGGAGAGAGAGGAGGAGGAAGAGGAGGGAGGGAGGAGAGAGAGGAGGAGGGAGAGGAGGGAGGGAGAGGAGGGAGGGAGGAGGGAGAGGAGGAGGGAGAGGAGGGAGGGAGGAGGGAGAGGAGGAGGGAGAGGAGGAGGGAGAGGAGGGAGGGAGGAGGGAGAGGAGGAGGGAGAGGAGGAGGGAGAGGAGGGAGGAGGGAGAGGAGGGAGGGAGGAGAGAGAGGAGGAGGGAGAGGAGGGAGGGAGAGGAGGGAGGAGGGAGAGGAGGGAGGGAGGCGGGAGAGGAGGGAGGGAGGAGGGAGAGCAGAGAGGGAGGGAGGGAGGCAGGCACCTGTCCCTGTGCCGCAGGTAACACTGCTTTGAGCTCATTTCCGTGTCCCTTTATCTACTGACCTGACAGTTTTGTAGGAACGCCTGCACTCTGACTGCATATCTGTTGCACATGAACTTGGATTTCTAAGTGTCCTATGCAAAAGAATTTACTATGTAAACAGTGATTTTCCCCACTGAGAATAAAAATCGACCCAAACCACACATTAAAAATTTTGACTTTCAAAATAAACAAATAAGACTATATCAAACTCAAAAGCTTCTGCGAAGCAAAGGAAACCATCATCAGCAACTTACTGGACGGGAGACAATATTTGCAAATGGTACATCCGATCAGGGGTTAATGTCCAAAATATATAAAAAACTCATACAACTCAACAACAGAAAAACGAACAACCTGATTAAAAATGAGCAGAGCATTCCAAAGCCCTCAGATGGCGACAGCATGAACAGATGTTCAAAATTACTAATCATCAGGGGACGCAAGTTACGGCCACAACGAGATGTCCCCTCACGCCTGTTAACATGACGATCATCAAAAAGACAAGAAAGAACAGGTGTCGGGGAGGCTGTGGAGAAAAGGGAGCCTTTTGGTGGGAACGCAAGTCGGTGCAGCTACCAGGGGAAACGGTGCGGAGGTTCCTGAAGAAGTTAAGAACAGAACTACCGTCTGATCCAGCAGCTCCACGGCTGAGCATTTGTCCAAAAGAGACAAAAACACTCATTTGAAATGCTACATGGACGCCTATGTCCATGGCAGCACTATTCACAGAGCAAAGCCATGGAAGCAACTGAGTGTCCACCGATGGGTGAATGGATAGCGAGGTGGTACAGAGACACAGTGGAATTCTACTCAATCACAGAAAAGGAATGAAATCTTGCCAGTGGTGATAACATGGATGGACCTCGAGCGTATAATGTTAATGAAATAAAACAGAAGGAGAAAGACACAACTGTGTGATTTCACTCACATGCAGAATCTAAAACAAACGAAACCAAACCAGGTTCCTAGACACAGAGAACAGATGGGCAGCTGACAGAGGGGAAGGGCTTGGGGGTGGCAGAAAGGGGTGAAGGGTCGATTGTCGGGTGATGGATTGTCATTAGGCTTTTGGGGTGAGCACTTTGTACTGAACACAGTTGTCAAATTATAATGTTGTACATAAAACTTTAATAATAACAATAAACAAAAAGCCCAAACTACCCGACAGCAGCAGAAAGCAGGTCAGTACGTGCCCGGACCAGGGTAGCAGCGGGTCAGTAAGTGCCCGGGCCAGGGGAGCAGCGGGTCAGTAAGTGCCCGGACCGGGGTAGCAGCGGGTCAGTAAGTGCCCGGACCAGGGTAGCAGCGTGTTAGTAAGTGCCCGGACCAGGGTAGCAGCGGGTCAGTAAGTGCCCGGACCGGGGTAGCAGCAGGCACGAGCTATGAGCAGCATGAACTCTCGGGGGGTGAACGGTGTCCTGATTGCAGTGGGGAACTCTCAGTACACACTTCAAATCTAAGACACTGAATTCCCTCTAAGGTTGCCGAGAAGACGTTAAGTGAAAAGCTGGCTTCCTGCTTTCACACCCTGTGCTCGGACCCGGTGCCTCCCCGCCGTGGGCTGCATGGAGGCGGGTGATGTGGAGAGAGCAGGGCTAAGGCAGGGTCTCATCAGACTCCTGAAAAGCACACTGAGAACGCACTCGGAAGTGACACTGAAAACAGTACAAGGGAAATGAGAGGAGGCATGAATGCCTCGGCCAGCTGAAAGCTTAGATGCTTTGCATTTCTTCCACTCTCACCAGATAAGCCTCCAATGAGTCTTCCAGCCGCACTGGCCGGCTCTGGCTCCAGCAGTGAGAGCACATGTTCATTAAGAAGTTGCTATTTCCGGGGGGAAAAACTGAGGTGGCTGCTGCATTCCATCCCTGCCATTATAGCATTCCTGGCGCATTAGGAGGGAGACCTCAGCGCGCCCACTAGAAACCCCAGGGAGTTACAATCTCACCAAGAATGCGGCACCCTGAAACCCTTTGCCAAGTGACCACGGGGAAAGCGAGTTTTGACTTGGTTGTGCAAACCAAAGCAGAGCGAAGAGTGAAGAAATTCGCAAAAGATCCCGTGGGCAGGAAGGTGACACGCCTGGTGGAGATGCTTTCGGCCGAGGTGATGGAATGGCTCTATTGTTCCACAGCGTGTGCGGCCTCCTCTCCTGTGGCTCTACTGTTCCCACGCAGGGCTCTCTCCTCAGCCACACCATTTGCTGTCTGAGGAGAGTGCCCCTGCCCTCACCTTTCTACATGAACTGGGTTAATATGAAATTCAGTCCTGGTGAGAACTAAACAGTCGGACATCGGCAACGTGCGTAGCACCATGCCTGAAACACCAACCATGGCAGACGTTAGTTACATTTTTATTCCCATTTCGCTGATAGAGATACTGAGGTTCAGAGGGTGCACTGGGCTTTGTGACTGCAGATTCCACGCTTGTACTATAAGCCAGGCCCACTGCGCATCAGCGCCCTTGGGACTGCAGCTCACTCCCCTAACCCCTCCCTCAGGCCTCTGGCTGGACTTCCCAGAGGCCCTGTGCCAGGCGGGCCAGTGGGGAGGGAGGTGGGTGCTCTGTACCATCTCCGCTTTGCACCCGGCACCCCGTTTAAGGCAGCCCTCCGCAACCACAACGCCTTCCTAACCAGCCGCACTCTGGCAATTTCCTTTTGCTCCAAACAGTGTGTGATCCCACCTCTCACTTCCTGAAGCCCAGCTTGATCACAGTCCTCTCCTACTGCCAGCACATCAGTGACTGCCCATTGCTCCTTTAGTTGAAGATGACTATACTCATCTGTTCATGCATCCATGATCCATCCATCCACCCATCCATCCATCATCCATCCATCATGTATTTGTCTATCCATCATCCATCCATGCACGCATCCATCATCCATTCATCCATCCACGCACGCACCCATCGTCCACCCATCCATTCACTCATCCATCATTTTAGCAGAATGGCAACTGTGTTCTGTTAAGCCTCCTAGTGGAAAGAAAGGAAAAATTGCAATCATTAAGAAAAAGGAAGAAATGCAGTGAAATAAGAACCAAGGGATTGGGGGAGTAAGACAGGAACAGTGTGTTCCTACAGAGACGTCACGGTTCCTACAAGATTTCATCTTGTTTGTTAAATTCCCCAGGCGCTCGAAATCCCATTACCTCTTGTTTCTGATGACCTCAGTCCTTGCCTAGCATAGGAAGATGAGCCACCGCCGTACCTTCTCAGTGCACGCCTGCCCTGCTGAGGGTGGCACAGCGGGCAGAGGACGTGGAGCCCAGCAGCTGCGCATGAAATGATAGCTCCCCATAGTCCGGTCCTCTATGGACCACCTGCTCTAATTCATGGTTTTTACTTGTGCTTTGGTGCCGGCTAGGCAGGGCACAGTCCCGCAGGGACCACACCTGGGCCCGAACAGCTATGCAGGAGGGCTGGTGCCAGCCTGTGTGTGCCCGGCTGGCTGTAGGGACCCGGCTGGCTGTGGGCGCCCGGCTGGCTGTAGGCACACATCTGCTATGTGCACCCTGCTGGCTGTGGGCGCCCGGCTGGCTGTAGGCACACAGCTGCTATGTGCTTCAACGACACAAAATAAAGTCTTTTTTGCAAGAATTGTGACTGGCAATGAAAAGTGGATTTATTTTGAGAATCCCAAACGCACAAAATCATGGATTGATCCAGGTCAACCACCAACATCGACTGCAAGGCCAAATTGCTTCGGAAAGAAGACAGGGCTCTGTGTTTGGTGGGATCAGGAAGTTGTGGTGTATTATGAGCTTCTAAAACCAGATGAAACCGTTAATACTGATCGCTACCGACAACAAATAATCAATTTGAACCATGCTTTGATCGTGAATGACCACTTCAAAACCAGTTAAAGACACGTTAAAAGATCTTGCCTGGGAAGTATGAACCCACCCGCCATATTCACCAGACCTTGCTCCCTCAGATGACCACTTGTTCCAATCGATGGCACATGCACTTTCTGAGCAGCACTTCAAAATGTACGAAGAAGTGGAAATTGGGGAGAAACCAAGATGGCGGCATAGGTAAACACCAGAGTTTGCTGCCTCGAAAAACCACTTCAAAAATACAACTAAAAGATGGAACAGACATCATCCAGAACCACAGGAAGGCTGGCTGAGTGGAAATTCTACAACTAGAAGGAAAGAGAAAAGCATACCGAGACTCAGAGGAGGCGCAGTGCGGAAGTAAAATACTAAGGTACAGAGGCGCACATGGAGTGGGCTGGCGGCTGAGGGCGCGGTTGGCATTTTCAATCGGGAGGGAGTCTCAGGCTCTGAGCTCCAGTTCCGGGAAAGTCTCTGGGGACCCAGACTCATACGGGAGAAATGGGACTGTCTGGCATTGGTCGGAACTCGAGGGCAGCTTTCTCTCCAAGGGGCTTGCAGCGATTGCCGAGACACTCAGAAATGGAGCCTCTGAGAGCAGCCATAACTGCTAGCCCCGCCCTGTTGATCCTGTGGGACCTGCCCCACCCAAGCCCTGCAGGGAGGCTTTTGCTGGATAGCCTAAGGCAGAGGCTAGATTAGCACCTCCCTAGTGATCCAGGAGCCAGTGTACCCAGAGGTCAGAGTGGGACCATCCAGTTTGCAGCTCCGTGGAACCATAAAGGACACACTCAGGGGGCAGACTCAGTGAGCACCAAAGCCCCATTGAAGCAAGTTTTGCCCCAGAGGGGTGTCTCCAGCACAGAAGTTCTCCCACTGCAGACACAGCTGATTTTCACAGCCAATTGGCCTGGAGGTCAATTCCTCCCAGTGATACCTACAATAATCAAGGCTTAACTACAACAAGACTGTGCACAAAGACCACAAGGGGGTGCACCAAGAGTGACCTCCTCGGGTAATTGGGGAGGCTGAACCACTGGGCCCTAGAGGACACTTAGCACAGAAAACCACTTTATCAACACAGGGAAGCATAAAAAATGCGGAGACAAAGAAAAAGGACACAAATGACAGAAATGGAGGAAAGCAAACGACTAGATATAGAGTTCAAAAGCACACTTTTAAGGTTTTTCAAGCATTTTCTAGAAACTGCCGATAAACTTAATGAGACCTACAAGAAATCTAATGAGACCCTCGAGGTTATGATAAAGGACCAACTAGAAATTAAGCATACACTGACTGAAATAAAGAATATTATACAGACTCCCAACAGCAGACTAGAGGATCGCAAGAATCAAGTCAACGATATGAAATACAAAGAAGCAAAAAAAAACCCAACCGGAAAAGCAAAATGAAAAAAGAATCCAAAAATACGAAGATAGTGTAAGAAGCCTCTGGGACAGCTTCAAGTGTACCAACATCCAAATTATAGGGGTGCCAGAAGAAGAGAGACAGCAAGATATTGAAAACCTATTTGAAGAAATCATGACAGAAAACTTCCCCCACCTGGTGAAAGAAATAGACTTACAAGTCCAGGAAGCGCAGAGAACCCCAAACAAAAGGAATCCAAAGGGGACCACACCAAGACACATCATAATTAAAATGCCAAGCGCAAAAGACAAAGAGAGAATCCTAAAAGAAGCAAGAGAAAGACAGTCAGTTACCTACAAGGGAATACCCATACGACTGTCAGCTGATTTCTCAACAGAAACTTTGCAGGCCAGAAGGGAGTGGCAAGAAATATTCAAAGTGATGAATGCCAAGAACCTACAACCAAGATGACTTTACCCAGCAAAGCTATCATTCAGAATTGAAGGTCAGATAAAGAGCTTCACAGATAAGGAAAAGCTAAAGGAGTTCATCACCACCAAACCAGGATTATATGAAATGCTGAAAGGTATCCTTTAAGAAGAGGAAGAAGAAGAAAAAGGTAAAGATACAAATTATGAACAACAAATACACATCTATCAACAAGTGAATCTGAAAATCAAGTGAATAAATAATCTGATGAACAGAATGAACTGGTGATTATAATAGAATCAGGGGCATAGAAAGGGAGTGGACTGACTATTCTTGGGGGGGAAGGGGTGAGGGGGATGCGGGAAGAGACTGGACAAAAATCGTGCACCTATGGATGAGGACAGTGGGTGGGGAGGGAGCTGGGTGTAGGGGAGTTAGGAGGGGAAAAAAGAGGAACAAATGTAATAATCTGAACAATAAAGATTTAATTAATAAAAAAAAAGAAGAAAAAAAGAAGTGGAAATTGGATCTCTGAATGGTTTGCCTCAAAACGAGAAAAGTTTTATTGGGACGGTATCCACAAATCACCTGAAAGATGGGGGAAATGTGTAGCTAGCGATGGACATTATTTTGAATGAAGCACTTTTGACGTTTGTCTTGAAATTACCGTGTTTTCTTTGATTACAAAATCTGCCATTATTAACTGGTACACCTGGTAACTTCAAGCTTTCAAGAAGCTCTCATGAGCTGAGCTGCCATGGGCTCCTCCTCCCTGAGGGAGGTCATGATGGCAGTGCTGCCCTGTAGAGTCAGGCGGTCAGCCTGCCCGGAAAGCCGTGTGACTGCCCTACTCCGCCAGCAGGTAGCGGGCAAGCTCTGCTTCCGCGTGAGCTCTTCTCACAGCACACCAGGGGCTCGAGGGACCCGGCATGGAATCCCATGTCCTGTGGGAATCTCCCATCCAGGCCTTGCCCATGGCCCCGGTGCGATGCCTTCTCTGAGCAAAACCATCACGCCCCTCCTGCCACTGCCAAGTCCCCACACTTACTCCTCCCTCTCCCTGTCCTCCCCTTTCTCCTTGCCGTCCCAGGGTGACACCCGAGCCTGCTCTTTCTCGCTGGGACGCCTTGCCCTCTGCGCCTCCTTTCCAACAAGACTGGAACGTTAGTTACCTAACGAACTCTCCCCACCGCAGCGTTAGCAGCGGCAGCTGTGTAATGTATGGCTCCCGGCGAAGTTGTATTTAATCAGAAAGTCTGGACACCAAATCTCAGCCGCACAGGAATGCTCCCCGTGGGGGGAATTCCAGGCAGCCATCGTTCCACGGGAAAGTCCCGCACAGGTGGGCTCTGTGGGGCCGGGGGCCGCCCGTCTGGAGGGGAGACATATGTTCCGAGCACTTACGTTGAGCAGATTCTTGTGTGGCTGTCTGGGCTTAAGAACAGATTTCCAAGGAAAAGCACTCATTTGTTCATTCATTCAACCACCGTTTATGAAGGATCCGCTGTGTGCTTTGAACTCTGACTGGGTCCAATGACAACTACCACCTCTTCTCATGGCGCTGGAACCCTAGTTCTTAGCACGTATCCCATTTTCATGGATCGGTTTCCCCACTAACCTAAGGGCAGACCGAGCCGCACAGCCTGGGACACGGAAGACCTTCCGTAAATACACATGCAGATAAGTGCCGACTTCACGGAGACACAGCGAACAGTGAGGAACGGAGTTCCTTCCAAAGGCTCATCGTCAAAGAAATCACCAAATACCGAGCCAGGAGCAGGTGTCAGTGAGAAGCTGGTTCATCCAAGGCCACACACACTGGTCCCTGCGAACAGTTCTCTCCCCCATCGTCGGCACGTTGTTCTGTGCTCACCACCCCAAGCCAAGCCTCCTTCCCCCCATCATGCTCCCTCCCCCTCCTCTCCCTCCCCACCCTCCCCCGGTAACCACCATGCTGCTGTGTCTGTGAGCTTTCCTTTTTTGTTTTTTTTTTTTGCTTAAACTCTTCACCTTTCTCCCCTGCCCTCCAGCTCCCCAGCCCCCTAGCGTCATCTCAGCCTCTGGCCCTCCTGGGAGATCACAGTGGGACCCACACTTCCGAACCAGGAGGACAGTCTGCACCCCGGCATGATGTTCGCAAGCCAGATTGTGGTTGGAGGCCAGGAGCCTTGGTCCCACAGAACCTGGCCTGAGCTGTGACTAAGAAGGTTGCCATGGACACGAGGAAGTGTGCTTGGTTTCCTGCGGTTTCTGAGGAAAGTGCTGCACTGCGGGCCTGGCGGAGGGGACACGGTCAGTGTGTGCCTTCGGAGCTCTCCCCCCCGCAGCGAGCAGACGGGAAGACCCCTAGTCCTAGTCCCCGAGGAGCCCAGGACCTCCCTCCCTGTTCACCACAGCCACACTCATCGCATCGGGGACACGGCAATTTGTCCCCGTGGGGCCCGGGCCTTGGCATGCGGCCCGATAAGCAGCCTGCAGCCCAGAGAAACCAAACCGAGGCAGGAGCAGGGCAGCGTCCCCTCCGTAAGGCCCGCAGCCCCTTCAGGGTCGCCCAGCGGCTCCTCCCGGGATCTGAAGCCCTACGAGTAGCCCAGGGCGCCACGCACAGTCACGCCTTGTCCAGCAGGCAGCAAAGCCCTTCGCACGCAGTGACCTCTGACACCGGTCACTCCAAAGGGCCCAAAGGACCGTGTCCGAGTCGCCACGGCTCAGTTCCAACACGTGCAGAGATGCGGGAAGACTCCCGTCTCAAACCACGTGCAGCCCCTTACACGTGACATGCCACCACATACATGCGCTTTCCGCTGCTGAAGGACCGTAAGGAAAAAGTGACTTACAGATTAAACATTTCAGCCACTCAGGAAACGGCCAGGAATCACACCGGGCAACTGTTCACTTCTTTCTGTTAAACGCACACACTAACCACCTGCCTAACCAGGGCCTCCCTCTCACGGGCCGGCAGGCGGAGAACTTGTAAGTGTTGCTAAGAAATGATATAAAAATGTCGGCTCTAAGTACTTGTTCTCTGTTCCTTATCATTAGTTTTTACATAACACACGAAGGTACCATTTTCTTTGTTTCAAAGTAAATAGGCTTTAACTGGAAATGATTTACTGGTAATATTGAGCGTTACATGATTTGAAAAATCCCAATAATGATGCTACTACTAGCATATTGTCAACAGGCCTATAATTCCTGTTTACTGTAGAAGCTGATGTGAAGAAGATATGACAAGTGTGAGCGTGAAAGAGACACGGGTGCAGCTTAAACAGCCGGCTCCTCTGCAGTGTGGAGACACACGCAGCGTCCTCCATGCTGGCGAGCAAGGAGGTGCAACTCCCCGACTCAGCAGCCCCCTGGGACCAGGAACGGAGGCCAGGAGGCAGCGGGTCCAGACAGCAGCGGCTTTCCCCGAGAGGCGGATTTTACAAGAACCGTCCAGTTCCACTCGACATGGGAAAGACGGCGTGTTTTCCCACCAAGAGGGGAAACAGGAAAGGCATCAGCGGCTCGCTCCGTCCTTTCTGGAAAGTCCAAAAGGCGGAACAACGATGAGTCAGCGGCGTGACTGGGGAGAATGGCTCTGGGTTACCAAGACGTCCCTGCATGGAGGACACTTCCCCAAACCTCTGAGAGGTCCATGTGGTGAGCAAGACCGTGGATTTGGGGGTGCTGTGATCACAGAAAGACTCAAGCCCCCCAGGACCAAGGAGCAGTGCAGTCAGGGAATGGCTGGGCCCCCAGTGCCCGAGGACTTGGGAGACTGAGCCCAGGCTCGGGGACGGTCCCGGCACCTGGAGAGAACGAGGGGTGCGGTGGGGGTGTCCCCCGCGGAGCCAAAGGAAGGCCTCGCACGCAGCCAGGTTGTGGCTTGGACCCACTGCTCTCTGCACACACGCAATGGACTCAATCGGGGTCCCCCCCAACTCCCAGGTGACGGTTCCGGGAAGGAGGGGCCTGGGATGGGATCAGGTTCCCGTGAGGCCATGCGGGCGTGGCCCCAGGATGGGATCAGTGCCTTGACCCGAAAGGGAGGTGACGCCAGAGCTCGCTCTCCCTCTGCCAGGTGGGAGCGGAGACGGCGCCCCCAGAGCCCGGGCCACACGGGCACCTTGAACTCCGACTCCCGGCCTCAGGCTGAGAAATAAGCACCTGTGCCCAGACCACAGTGTTTTGTTACAGCAGCCGAGCGAGGACCCACTGTCACTCAGCTTGGGGACCGGGTCTTTGAGCCAGAGTCCAGGGACCCCCCTTTCTGAGCAGCCCTGAATTACGACAGTCGGTGTGTTCTGCCGCCAGCGCACTGCCTGCCTCTGAGGCTGCCCGCGGGGTTTGTTTCACGTGGTTAGACGGGCGCTGCATGACTGAGAATGTTGAAATTAACATATCCACGATCAAATCGGCTCTCTTAATCAAATGCCATTTCCCTGATTTCTGTAAAAGCTCTCTAACGGCCAGAAGGCTGGGTTTTCAGGTTTAAACTGGGAAAGCAGCTTTCTAAAGGGTAAAAATGATCAAAAAGGTTACGTCAGTACATGTGAGGATTTAAATTCTCTTCAATATTGAAAATTTTGAAATATGAACATAGTACTTGTTAAACAGCTTCACTGAGATATAATTTAAATACCATTATGGTACTTTAGAAGTCTGTCTTTATATTGTAATAAAAGTTGAAAGTTTGCTTGACATCATGAGAAATATTGTTTTAACTGAAAAACATTATTCATGAAAATTTTAAAAACTGCTATGAATTCTACGTCTATCAGTAAACCTATTTTTTAAAAATATATTTTATTGATTTTTTACAGGGGGAAGGGAGAGGGACAGAGAGTTAGAAACATTGATGAGTGAGAAACATCGATCAGCTGCCTCCTGCACGCCCCCTACTGGGGATGTGCCCACAGCCAAGGGGCATGCCCTTGACCGGAATCGAACCTGGGACCCTTGAGTCCACAGGCCGACACTCTATCCACTGAACCACACCGGTTAAGGCTATCAGTAAACCTATTAATGTTTAGTGCAAAGTGTGCTGGCTAAAGAATGTTAATTTCTATCCGAGTGCCATCTGAGTAAAAACTTCATTTCTTCTAAGTTTATATTGTAAACCCAAGCAAAGAGCTACCGCAGAGTATAAAGCAGTTACAAAGAATACATGCTGCCCGGCCGGTGTGGCTCAGTGGTTGAGTGTCGACCTATGAACCAGGAGGTCACGGTTCCATTCCCAGTCAGGGCACATGCGGGTTGCAGGTTCGATCCCAGTAGGGGGCGTGCAGGAGGCAGCCAATCGATGATCCTCTCTCATCACTGATATTTCTCTCTCTCCCCCTCTCCCTGCCTCTCTGACATCAATAAAAAGGAAGCCTGCTTTTCCTCTGTGCGTGCTTCTTGTGTGTGGGTTTGGCGACTTTGCTAAATTGAACTGCTGACCAACAGGCTGTGGTCACACACAGGGAGCAGCGAGATCCTGTTTGCCAGCTGCTCCCTCGATGGCCTCCAGTGGCTCAGGCTCTTCCCTGTCTCCATCCTGCACGATGGCGAAGGCAGTGTCTGTGCCAGTGACGCAGGCGCCGTGCCCGTGCCTGCTCTGCTGTGTGCTGGTGCCTCCTGACTCACTTGTCCGCGGACCTCGAAGGTGCTGGGCCAAAGGAGGGAGTCACACTCTAGGAGAGCCCCTGGCCTTCTATAATTACTGTGTTCATCCCTTTAGAGCGATGTTCACGTCCTGACCTGGGCGGGGCGGGTGATGCTGCTTTGCTTCTGAGTCTGCACGTGACTCTTCAGACGATGCCCTGTGGTTGCTCAAAACCAGGAGCAGTGGTGGGGCCCCGCCCACAGCCAGGGCGGCGCTGTGCCCTCCAGCCGAGGGGATAACACTGCTCAGGTCTGCCTGGCTTCCAATCTAAGCAGATGAGGTTTAACCCCACTGGTGGCTTCTACAACTGCGGTCCCTGGAGTGCAGCACAGGGTGGAGGACAATGACCAAGGGCTAGGAGGAGGTCGTAGCCTTGATGGCTAACATTCTTCTGAAATACTTCTGAGCAGAAGCAGGTGTGAAGTGGTTTGCCATTTTTATCAATTCATCCATCCATTCATCCATCCATGCATCCATCATCTAACCATCATCTGTTCAACAATCCATCCATCCGTTCATCCAACCAACCAGCCAGCCATCCATCCATTCATCCATTATCCATCTAACCATCCATCCATCCATCCATCCATCCAACCAACCAGCCATCCATCCATCCAATCATCAATCCATCTAACCATCCATCCATCCATCCATCCATCTATCCATCATCCATCCATCCATCCATCCATCCATCCATCAAATATCTACACCACGGGCTAGGCACTGACTACGGCAGGTTCTGCGCCAGGAACAAATCCATCATAACCATGAAGAGCTGACAGTCCCTCAGGGACCCCTGGCCACTCTGGCAGTGGCCTCTGCAGACGGTGAGGAGGAGCAAGTGGGGATGGGGGACCCACAGCCAGGACTCCTGAGTGGCACAGGTCCACTCTGTTCTCTGTAGAACACCCGGATGCATTTCTAAAGACTTCCTCTCACAAAGTAAGACCCTCCAATGACCTCAAATAACATTTAGAGAATGAGGTTATGTTGTTGCAATTCTTCCACAAAATAAAAAGCCAGAAGCATCATCTCCCATTTAGGAGGAAGACAGAACCATTCTGGAAAAGAAACAGAATTGCTAAATAACCCAAGTCTAAGAAAGCGTTCTGCAATTTCAAAGGGGTTCCTAAGACTCTGACATGGCCAAACTGTGTCCCCCACCCTAGAGTCATATTGAAGCCCGAACCCCCGCACTCAGAGGCGATTGCATATGGGACAGGGCCTTCCACAGGTAAAAAGGCTTTGTGAGGTGGGCCATATCCCGCAGATGTGCGTCTTCGGGAGAGGGGATGTGAGCACAGGGGCCCCAGGGGCGCGTGCAGCGGAAGGCCGGCGTGAGACCAGGGAGAAGGCGGCCCTCTGCAAGCCCGGCAGAGGTTTCAGGAACAATCCACCCGCGGACACCTGCCCCTGGACCCCCAGCCTCCTGGCCCTGAGACCCCCCGAGACCGGGACTCCTGCCCCCAGGCTGGGTGCCTTGCTGCAGCAGCCCCAGGACACTAACACAGCCTCCAACTCGAGCCCGTGTCACACTGTAAAGGGTGTCCGACTGAACGACCACTCTTACCAACCACTCCACAGAGGTGTGCGGGGCCCGAGTCCTGTCTACGTCTGCCTTCCTGTTTGCAGGGAAACGTCTCCGGAAGAAAACGGTGAGCACGACTATGAGGACAGCTCCCATGCCCCCTCCACACACCCAGACACCCAGACGTGGCCAGGGGTGCGCACGGCGCTTTAACACACATGCGGGGGGAGCGGGTTGTACCTGCCTCCCCCCCACACACATACCCAGCCACCCAGGAGCGGCCAGGGGTGTGCACGGCGCTTTAACACACACGCGGGGGGGGGGGGGTTGTAACTGCCCCCCCACACACACATACCCAGCCACCCAGACGCGGCCAGGGGTGCGCACGGCGCTTTAACACACACCCAGGGGGAGCGGTACCTGCCCCCCCCACCCCCAAGCTGGAAGGCGCTCACTCCTATTGGCACGCCCGCTAACGGATGCTGATCACGCTGGACAAGCTACTCCCTGCCAGGACCCCCTTGCTCCTCAGATGCCGCTCCTGGCAGTGGGCTGGGGGGGGGGGGAGGGGAGCTTCCTTTCTAAACCAGTGGTTCTCAACCTGTGGGTCGCAACCCCTTTGGGGGTCGAACGACCCTTTCACAGGGGTCGCCTAAGACCATCGGAAAACACATATATAATTACATATTGTTTCTGTGATTAATCACTATGCTTTAATGATGTTCAATTTGTCACCATGACATTGGGGGTCACCACAACATGAGGAACTGTATTAAAGGGTCGAGGCGTTAGGAAGGTTGAGAACCACTGTGAATCTAAACCAAGACCCCAGGGGAGCAGGACAGGCTTTCCCAGGCCCCGGGCACGGGCACGGGCACTGTCGAGGGAGCAGACGTGCCAATTGTGCTATTTTTGCTCCCACCTTGCGAACACTATTTCTTTTCAAGCCGCTGGCGTCGGGGAGGCCTGCTGGCGGGCTGGCGGGCGGGCGCTGGACAGCGCAGATCTCCTTTTGCAGAAAATAGCTGCCACCGTTTCTTCCTCGGAAAAATAGTGACAAGCGCTGAGTCACATTTCCTAGGACCTTAAAATAATGATTTGCTGGTTTATTTGAAAATTCCATGGTCATAAAGTAGCCACTAAGGATGTCACCTCTTTCCACTGGACAATCAGGGAAAAGGAGGTTGTCACTGGGCTCAACAATTCAGCTGGTCCAGACCCAGGGAGGCTTCCCGCTGGGACAGCCCTGGGCGAACATTCTTTCTCGATTCTTCATCTTATTTACTAATATTTCTGCTAATCCTCACCCTAGGATATTTTCCCATTGATTTTTAGAGAGAGTGGGAGGGGAGAGACAGAGAGAAACATCAGTGTGAGAGAGTGACGCACATGCCCTGACCAGGCCAGGGATTGAGGCTGCAACCGAGGTACGTGCCCTTCACCGAGATTGAACCCAGGACACTTCACAGGCCGATGCTCTATCAACAGAGCCACCCCTGCTAGGGCTCGATTCTCTCCTTACCTCCCCTGGAGGAATTCAAAGCCTCCCCCACCTCTGTCTGCCGAGCTCGCAATGTCGCCTTGGTCACTGTAATTGACCCCCTCTTGTCCTCGGACCTTTCTGGCCCCTTCCCTGCAGGCTGGCGGGGAGGCCAGTGGGCTGGGGGGACCTCGGAAGGGAGACCTGAGGTCAGTCGGCCGTGGGTCCCCGAGAGGAGAGGACCCGGAGCGGTAGTGACTGTCTTCACGCTGAGAAGGCGCAGCCCCCGGGGAAGGGGCGGGACGAGGCTGTGGCAGTTGCGTGGCAGCCACACACTCAGAGGGGAAGGAGGGTTCAGGCTGCAAGGTGGGGAGCCAGCAGGGCACTCACGCCACCTGCCCATTCAGTCTTCCGTGCTGCATGTTCCCCAGGCCCGCCGAGGGGTGCGTGTGATGAGAGGCGAGGCGGTAGACACAGAAGGGCTGGAAGTGTCAGGATCGGGAGGGCACCATCGGGGCCTGGCTGCTTGCCGCCCTGCATCGCGGTTCACGGACCAGGTGACTGCTCCGGTCAGGGGTGACTCAGGGGGGGGCCAGAGACAGAGCCAGCCGGCACGGGGAGAGCCCAGTATGGGGAGAGCCCAGCACGGGGAGAGCCCGCACGCACTGCGCCCAACACCTGTCGGTCACACGCGCCATCCGCCTGGGAAGATGCTGAGCTGCCGGCCTGGGGAGTGCCTATGAGCGAGGATCAGCTGGTGGGATTTAAATTTCCAGACAGAGTTTAAAAGAACAAACCCTGGAGCACGTCCACACTGAATGTGCGTAAGCAGCAGCGGTTCTCAGCCTGTGAGTCGCGACCATCGGAAAACACATATAGCACATCAGATATTTACATTATGATTCATAACAGCAGCAACATGACAGTGATGAAGTAGCAACGAAAATAATTTTATGGCTGGGGGTCACCGCAACAGGAGGAATTGTTTTAAAGGGTTGCGGCATCCGGAAGGTTGAGAACCGCTGGCTTAGAGGATGAGGAGAGGTGTCGTGTGTTCTCACAGAGGATGACGTCATGCCTGACCCCTTGATGTTTGACTCAGAATCAGAGTCTGGAGCAAAGCGACAGTGTTCCCGGCCTGAGACAAAGTCTCACAATAGAGACGAATGATCCCCCGCGGCCCTCGCCAGGCCGTGACCACAGTCCAGGCGGCAGGAGGGGCCGGTGGCCCACGAGCTGCTGCTGGAAAACGCGCAGTTCTTCCCACGCCACGGACAATTCTTGAGACGTCAGGGCTCCGGGGAGGCTGTCCCCGCGCTGCCCGCACTGACCGGGAGGAGCGGCCGAAGAAAGGCGAGGGCCAGGGGCTGCGTGAGGTCGCACCTTCTTAAGGAAGCAGCCTCAGGCCCGGGCGTCTTAAACCTGTGGGCCTGCGCCTACTCCAAGCCCGGTGACTGAGGCGCAGGGGCGGGGAGCTGGACGGCCCAGAAAAGGCTTATCGAGGTCGCCGAGACAGGAAATGATCTAGAGAAAGCTCATCCGTATTTAAGTCCAGCCGTCCACTGTAGGCACCAATCCCCACAGTTCACTCAACACCGAACTTCTGATCAAGGTTGTGCTGCTCCGCTCCCGGGAGGCCTGGTGAAGGGCTTCGAGCAGCAGGACCAGGGCCCCTGGGAAAGGACGCTGCCTGGAGTCAGGGCCCGGGCTCCCGGCCCCAGCTCAGGCAGAGCAATGCTGGGGCCCTGGTTGGTGTGCTCAGTGGTGAGAGCACCAGCCGTGCACTGAAGGGTCATGAGTTTGATTCTCTGTCAAGTGCACGCACCTGGGTTATAGATTTGCTCCCCACCCCCAGCTGGGGCGCGTGCAGGATGCTACGCATTGATGTCCCTCCGCCCGTTCGCTCCCTCCGAAAAGCAACGGGGGGAAATGTCCTTGGTGAGGATTAACAACAACAAAAACGACACTGGGCACAACGTCCCACCTCTGGTCTCGCCCATCTGCTGCCAAATCAAAGCTTTCAGCTCCGAGGTCTGAACCCCGAGAGCCCAGGCGGTGAGGGCCGGGCCGGGAGGGAGCGGGCCTAGTCACACAGGGTACCGTCCAGGTGCCAGGAGGACACAGGGCGGGAGCGGGCAGGTCTCAGTCCTCAGGCACAGTCACCCTCTGCTCACAGCACCATCAGAACACGTCACACACACTGGACAGGCTTCCAGGAGCCATCACAGCGAGAAGTATAAACGCTGCCACCCCCTCGGAGCCTTGGAACGCCGGGAAGCTGGGACGGGGCCAGGATTAGGGAAAGGAAGCCTTGTCCGACCCAGTCAGAGGCCTCGGGAAGCGGACACCATCTGCCTACTGCATGGCACCGGCTCCGTGTCAGGGGCTCCCTCAGACCCTGCTGCTCTGTCACCATCACAGCCCTGGAGCTGGGTCCCCCGAGGGTCCGGCCCTCCTGAGACCGAGCCCACTCTCCGGGTCAGGGGTCCTCACACTTTTTAAACAGGGGGCCAGCTCGCTGTCCCTCAGACCGCTGGAGGGCCGGACTATAGTTTAAAAAAAAAACGATGAACAAATTCCTATGCACACAGCACATATCTTATTTTGAAGTAAAAAAACAAAACGGGAACAAATACAATATTTGTATTTGCATGTGGCCCGCGGGCCGTAGTTTGAGGACCCCTGGTCCAGGTCATTGTGCGGCTCTGACTGACCCCGACTGAGCTACCTTCAACCCACACGGTGTGGTTGACAGGTCTCTCTGCTGGGAATTCTGCACACGCACACAGGGTGTCTCCTGGCAACGGCTCTGCAGGTCTTTAACTGTTTCCATGACAAAAAGAAACAGATGTGCTAGGCACTGGGACACCGGGACACCGACAAGATGTCAGGCGCAGAGGAATCGCGCAGGAAGCACACGAGAGCCGGGCGAGTTTAAGAAACAGACACAGACGAGCCTCGCCAGGCAGCGCTGTGACCCCGAGTCCACGGGAGAGAAGTCCCCAAGCCCCGCCAGGAACTCTGTAAGCGGCTGTTCTCAGTCCAAAGCGGGGCGCTGCGAGGTCAGAGGGCGCAGCGCCCACAGCCGCCGAGCCAGCGCTGCTCTGATGCGCGTGCCACACAAACGCCTGTGGACGGTTTCGCCTTCCCCCTCCATTAAAACGTTGTGCTGGTTTGGCTTGGGGGTGTGAATGCTAAAAAGCAGAACTGCAAGAGCTTTCTGGAAAAGGCTTCCTTCTTTCTGGGTGACTTTACAGTCAGTTGCCTGAGTAACCGGTTGTGAAAAGAGGAGAAGCTGCCGTGTGACACCGATGAAACCAGAATTTTAACTCAGAAGTGTCACCCTCGCCCCTGCCCGGGCCACCTTGCCCCACAGTCGGCAGCGGAAGCCACAGCGTCCGGCCTGGCCCACTGCACGCCTCACGGACACGGGTCCCCTGGAGCCCCGGGCTTTCCCAGCTCTGGGATCCACCGGAAACCCGGCGCCAGTCACACCAGGCCCCGTGCCCACCGGGTGCACTGGCTCCGGGGCGCGAGCGGAGGGCACACAGGTCTCGGGCTCCCGCGGGCTGGCTGGGAAGCTGACCCAAGCGCCGAGCTCTCAGGGTGGAGGCAGAAAGTCACCCGCGCTCGGCTCCGGGCACTCAGGGTCAGCGCTCAGGCTCAGGCTCCTGCTGAAGGCCATGGGCGCCTCCTGGAGCAGCATGTACTGAGGTCTTGGAGACCTCTTTATTCTCCCGGAAACCAACGACTCTGCACCCCATGTTTCTCCCACACGCTCTGCTTCCTCAGGCATCACCGCCTGGGTTCCCACCTCGGGCCAGGCGCCCCCAAGGAACTGTCACCCGGTCACGTGAGGAGAGGGGACAGTGGGTCTATGGGATGTCCTGATTGCAAGACAAACACAGCAGGGACCCCATTCCACTCCCCGAAAGAACACGGCACCTCCATCCTCCTTCCTCAGTGACTGATCCAACGCCCCCTGCTTCCTCCCCCTGCTCCCCCCCCCCCGTCCTCCCTCCTCAGTGGAGCACTCCCCACGGGGAGACACCGCACAGGTGTGTATCCGTGTCCCTGGGCAGGGCAGGAGGCACCAGGACCAGCCACACGCAAACCTCACTGAGGGCGAGGGGCTGCTGCTGTGGAAGGAGGTGGTGACTCCGGAGGAAAAGAGGGAGCAGCCTCGCTTCTCCTTGGCCACGTCCATCGGACTTCCGGCTGCTGCAGGACAAAGAACCGAGGGACATGGGTCTTGTCCGTGTCTCCCGTGCGTCTGGCTGGTCCTTCTCACAGTCGGGACCAAACTGGACTCGACGGGCAATGGCAGGGAGGGGCTCAGCTCTGAGACTGGGGAGCTGGGCAGGTCCGTGTGGCAATGCACGGAACAGCTCTTCCTGGGCCTGAGCCTCCCGCCAGGGCGGCGCTCAGCTCTGAGGCCCCGCGGCTGCGGGAGGAGGAAGCCTGGCCTGACACGGCGCTGGCCCCTGCTTCAGCTCTGCTGGCAGCTCATCTACCTCCAACCTCAGAGCCCACCCTGATCTAGACACGCCTGTGCCCTCACCTACCTCCAACCTCAGAGCCCACCCTGATCTAATCACACCTGTGCCCTCACCTACCTCCAACCCAGAACCCGTCTGCGCGCACCTGGCAGGAGAGAGGTGCTCTCTGTGATGTAACCTCCCCCCCAACCCCATGCTGTCAGAGGATCTCGCTCTACCATCAGACGGGCTGGGAGAATCCAGTTTCCCAACCGCACAGGGACGTGAAGCTGTAACTGGGTCTGAGAAGTGCCTCTGCTGTGAGGGCAGCAGTGATGCCAGGCAGAGGCGTGCTGGTGCCGTGGCAGTGACAGCAGCCTGGCACCCTGGGCGGTGCTGGCACCTGCTTTTGTTTAGAGACTGACATGACATTGCAGGAGATACGTTTAAAAGTCCTTCCCCATCACAGACTCAAGCGGTTGGGAACTTTAACAAAAACACAAAGTCACTGCGATCACAACGAGGTCTCGCTCGGGAAGCTGCTTCATGAGCGGACGTTCAAATCGGGCGGAGCACAGGCTGGTTCCTAATAAAGTTACGCTGAAAACATACAGCTCACCACTGAAGATCTGACTAAACGCAGCCTATAAAATTAAGCTTAATCCACCTCTTTAAATAAGTATCGTGTCAGAGCATGAATGCACTTTTAATTAAAGAAACCAAACTGCCCTAATAATGCCAATCAATTCATTTTAAATTAAAACCAGGCAGAGACTACAGAGTAAAATACTACACGACTACAATGAATCATGAAGACAACTTATTTAATTTGGTAAATTACGACAAACTGCTGCTTCTCGCACGCCTAGCAAAGCCCGGACGTAATGACCACTAGCGGAATGGGTGCCGGAGGGGGCAGAGGCGATCGCCTGCTGCAGGCGTCCTCTCCAGCTCGGGGCGCGGCGGCCGAGGGCCGGACGGGCGGCAGCTGGGAGACACGCACCGTGACTGCGCTCCCACGGGAGGGCACGCTGCATCTGGGACAGACACAGATATCCCAGGGGCCCATGGTGAGGAAGCCGGGGTGACCCTCTCTGGCGACGGCTCCTCCCGTCCCCTGGGGGCTCGGGTATCCGAGGTTGATGCCCATCCGTGACTTTGGCCCAGGACGCGCTGCCTCTCGGGTGGCGGGGAGAACACAGTGCACCGAGCAGGGGGTGGGGTGGGGGGAGACAGGGTGCAGGTGTGACCTGCCCGCGCTCTTTGGGGCTGGGTGCCATCATGGGGAAGTGGGAGCGTCCTCGGAGTGTGTGGCGGGGGCGCCGGGGTGCAGGGAACTCGGGGGCGGGGGTTGCAGGACCCGGGAGGCAATGGGCAGCCCCACTGTTTACGTCTGGGTTCAGGGAAAGCTCACTTTAAAGGCTCCTCATTACCAATGACCACAAACTAAAGCAAGACCGTTTCTCAACCCCGAGCTCATCGCTCAGGTTTCTCAGCTCCGCTCCGAGGCCTCGCCAGCAGCAGCGGGAACGGCGTGCAGCACGCACTCGGGGCCAGGCTTTGCTTCCACGGGTCCCCACGGCTGCTGCTGCTCGGAGATGGATGTGATGGGAACGGGAAGATTTTGGCAGAGACCCTCAAACTTGGGGACCAAACACTCCCAAGTTCTTCTCTGTCTCAGTCCTTCCTGGGACCCACATTGGCATGGCGACGGTGACGGTGACGGTGACGGTGAGGGTGAGGGTGAGGGTGATGGGGACGGTGACAGTAAGGGTGACAGTGATGGGGATGGGGATGGGGACGGTGACCTGGGGGAGGGGGGTTGCGCAGAGAACATTCGGTCATGGCCCTGGATGGAGGCAGGATTATGGACCTGGTCTCAGCACTGACCATCACTGATGAAACATTGTGCCCATTGGTTAGGTCCCTCATGCATGTCGTGTCACCATGTTTGCTTTGCCCAATTCCCATGCCACGCCTGTCACAGGTTCTAATCACCGGAGGTTACAAAGCCAGGCGGCCGGTCCCACCCGTCCGTCCTGAGCAGCTCAGGTGCCTGCCGCTCACTGGCTGCCTCGGCAGGTGGCTCAGACCTTCTCATGCCCCGGAGTCTTCGGTGAAGCCAGTGACTCCACTTCTCCTTCCTAAGCGTCGGGCCCAGACGCCTGTGCTGGTCCCGTCTCCACCACCACACCTTCTGCATCTCGACTCCCTCTCGATCGTGCCCTCCTCCCTCCTTCCCAACACGTCGCCTCATCTGTTCCCTCAGCTGTTCCCTCTCGCCTCCTCCCGGTCTGACTCCAACTTACAATTACTCCTACTTTAATTTATCACTGCGGTGCCTGTGTTCACCGCTTCCCTAATTAAGAGAACACTGCAAAATTATCGTGTCATGAAAACACTCGGCGATAGAACACACGAGACACAGACCCATTTAGAAACCCCCTCAGTCACTGCCCGGGTCCCGAAGAGGAGTGACGGGAGGAGATGAAGAAACGCTCCGCACCATCCCTCGGGCCCACGGCCCGTCTTCAGACAGGAAGGGCTCAGAGCACCGCGATGAAGGGAGATGCTCTCAGAGGAACAAAGCCCTCGCCACCCCCGGGTGTGCGAGGCCACCCTGGCCAAGCTGTGCTTCCCACAGCGTCTGCGAGCCAGGCTCCCTCGGGCCGCAGGCGGAAACCAGCCAGGAGCTGCAGGCGGCGGGCACGGGCTCTAAGGCGGGCAGGCGTGCGCTCTAAGATGGGGACGTGCTCTAAGACGGGCAGGCGGGCACGCGCTCTAAGGCAGGCACCCAATCTAAGACAGGCACGCGCTCTAAGGCGGGCACGGGCTCTAAGGCGGGCACCCACTCTAAGGCGGGCACGCACTCTAAGGCGGGCAGGCGCTCTAAACGCTCAGGAAGGCAGCTCGCTGTGCATTGTCTCTGGGAGGGGAGACGGTCCGTGGATGTGGCCCAGTGAAAAGAAAGCCTAAACCCACGAGAGCGCGAGCTGAGTCCGGGAACCCGGAGGAGCTCTGGGAGGACAGGGGACCAGGTCTGAGAGCCGTGCGTGGGGACGCGGAGACACAGCGCCCGTCACTGGAGATGCAAGGACTCGCGTCTGTGGTGAAGCGCATGGCGCACGGAAGCGAACATGATAGAGGCTGGGAACAGGGCACACGCTGCTCGGGAGTCGGGTCCCAGCACGAGGCTCAGCGCGGAGGGCGGACTGAGGCGGCGGCGGGAGGATGAGGCGGCCCTGCGGCTCCGGGGCCGCGCCCTCCAGGCACCTGCTGGCGGAGCTGGGCCTGTGCGGGCGGAACCTGGCCCGCCTGGCTGGGCACCGCAGGTCCTGCTGGGCCGGAACAGCCTCAACCCCCCGCGCTGGGTTTTAGGGTTTAGAACCAATTTGTGAGTAAAACAGGGACCAGGGTCCCAGCACAGAAGAGAAACATCATCCACCGCAGGACACACGCGGCCGCTGGCAGGTGGAACTGGACAGGCGGACGGACAGAGGAACGAGCGGAGGGAAGGGGACACCCAACCCGACTTGGAGGGCACCTGCTGAAACTGGTCCTTGCACCTCAGAGGTTTTTGGACAGTGTCATGGTCACTGCTCCCCAGCTGGTCCTGGGCCTCTGGGACCCGCGGTCAGAGTGAACCTCTCTCTGCCACGGCCCCCTAGCCCCTCGCTGCCATCCACACCTGGGGCCCCATGACCCAGGCCGCCCCACACAAGGACAGCAACACGGACGGAACACAGCTCTTCCGTCACCTTGGCGCCCGCCCACGCACCCCCCCCCCCACCTGCCGCACTCTGCTGGCTGGTGACATCATCCCCTCCTCTCTCTCCCCCTCCCCCTCCCCCGGTTATAACAAGCGATGCTCTTGCTCTCAAGGTGAGTCCGTGCAGACCAGCTCACACGGAGAGCCGGAACCCGGGCTGGAGGTGAGGGGGCAGGTGAGGGAGGTGCCTGAGGCGCTCACACAGAGCAGTGGCCAGCAGGAGGGACAGGTGGCGCCCTCACTGACACAGGCCACCGACACGCGCGTTTGCGGAGGGACGGCTCCGTGACCACATGTCCCTGCCCTGGCCCCAGGTCGCCCCTCTGAGGTGGCGTCGTATCACCGATGAGGACACAAAGGCAAAGGAACCTGAGCAGGCCCACCGCCCCGGCCTGTGTGGACTTGCACCTGGTGCGTGTGCGTGTGCGTGTGCGTGCGTGTGGTGGGGGCAGTCTTGTAGGACTGAGCCCTTACCTGCTTGGGCTCTGGTGTTATCTCCAGGTGGACAGTGTGAGAATTGAGATGAACTGTAGGACCAGCTGGTGTCCGAGAATTGGTGTGGGGACCCCCTGCCCCACTCACACACGTGGGAATCTGGCCGAGTCGTCAGTATGAAAGAGAACAACCCGCGGCTTGTCTCAGGAACCCCCGTGCTAACAAAGTCTTGTAGGTAACCGCCCCCCCCCCCAGCTGTATTGGGGTCTGACTGACGAATAAAA
The DNA here is from genome assembly GCA_036010255.1 of Myotis pilosus. Taxonomy (NCBI): domain Eukaryota; kingdom Metazoa; phylum Chordata; class Mammalia; order Chiroptera; family Vespertilionidae; genus Myotis; species Myotis pilosus. The sequence goes on from JASKON010000002.1 coordinate 2,468,766, forward strand.
TATATATTTAAGATGGACGTGATGAGTTATACGCAGTGAAATAATTACTATGATCAAGCTCATCAATATATCACCTCACACACTTACCCCCTTTGTGTGTGTGTGTGGTGAGAACACTTAAATCCACTCTCAGCAAATGTCAAGTACAGCCCAGTAGGTGTGGCTCAGTGGTTGAGCATCGACCTATGAACCAGGAGGTCACGGTTCGATTCCCAGTCAGGGCACATGCCTAGGTTGTGGGCTTGATCCTTGGTAGGGGGTGTGCAGGAGGCAGCCGATCAATGATTCTCTCTCATCACTGATGTTTCTGTCTCTCTCTCCCTCTCCCTTCCTCTCAGGAATCAATACAAAAATATTATTTTAAATGTCAAGCACGTGATACAGTATCACTAACTCCAGTCGCCATGCTGTGCACTGCAGTCATCTGGCAAAGTAACTCATCTCATAACTGAAAGTGCACCCGTCTGACCAGCACTTCCCCGTTCTGCCCACAGCCCGGCCCCGTAACCGCCACCGCCTGTTTCCGCTGGGGCTAAAATTACCCGACAGTGTCGAGGCTGCACTGGGCCCAGGGCATGAGGAGGGAGTCCTAACCCGTTCTTCACAAGGTGACTGTTGTGGAGACGGGCCTTTAAAGGGTATTACCTTAAAAAGGGGGCCCAATTCATCAGAGAGATTAGGACAAAAATGGGAATTCAGAGGCGGGCACACGGAGGGAAGACCACACGAGGACACGGCAAGAGGGTGGCCGTCTGCAAGCCCGGGAGAGAGGCTGCAGAGAAGCCACGCCGGGCACCCTGGCCTCCTCTGCCTTCAGGGCTGTGGAGAGTAAGGGCGCTGTCTCCGCCGCCCGGTCTGTGGTGCGTTGGTGCCGTTCGCAGCCCCAGCAAACCCAGACACGGAACCTCCGCTTCGCTTCCAATCTCCATTGGTTGATAAATGTCACCAGAGTCTACCCATTCCATGACCAGGTCAGCCACTGCAGAGGCCCGAAGGATGGCCATTGACAACAAACCGCACACACGCACACATACGCACACATACTCTTACACACTGACACACACGGGCATACCAAGCACACACATGCATGCAAACACACTTTTGTGCCCACACACGCATACACAACTTCTCCCAGAGCTCCCACTGAGGAGGGACAGCCAGGGACAGCGTGCAAGCGCCATCTGGGGTGCTTTGCTGACTTTAACTGTTGCCCATATTCTAGAGGCAGAAAAATCTCATACCTTATTTCAAATAATCCCTATTAATCCCTTCCTAGCCCTCAGTGAGCTAGAAATATCCGAAATGTCTCACTCAGAATGAATTTATCGGAGCAAATAACACAGGAAAGAAGCCGTCCATCACTGGAGATTCCCCCCAAGGCTCCTCCCAAACCAAGAAAGCAGGACCCACGCGGGTTAAAAACCTGCACTTTGTCGGATGAATCTTCCTGATTATAGTCTGTTCTTGTGGATGAGTCCTCAGTACAGCCCCTGTGAAAGGCTCTTTAATGAACGCCCCCACCTGACGGCAGCGGGAATGTCAGGCCCATGAACACGATCTGCTGATGGGAACACCTGTGAAGGCTTCCATCACATCGAGGGGTGAGGGGGGACAGGGACAGGCAGGGAAAGGTGAAGGACATCAGTCCAAAGGGGTGAAGACCGAGGAGCTCGTACCCTGCTTGTATCTCAGGACCATGCGCCTACAGGTGAACAGGAGTCACAGCTGGGCTCCCCCCCCCCCCCCCTGCCCCGCGGCAGAAGCATGGACCGCCCGCCCGCCCGCCCGCCAATGGTCTTTCTGAAAATAAACCGGGCACTGTCTCAGTCTGAGTTCCATCACAAGGCTCAGAAGAGCACCATGAATCCACGACCAGATGCACACTGACCCCCGTCCCCCGGGGAGCGGCCTGGTGTCTGCGGGCCGTGCTGACAGGCAGTTACTGGCCGCGCCTGTGTGTGCTGAGAGGGCCAGGCTTTCAGGTTTTATAGGAGCTGTGCTCTCTGGTTCTGATGAAAATAATTGTACGTTATGGTTCAAAACATTTTTTTTCTTTTTCTAGGAAAATTAGTAACAGAATTTCAAAAAAGATTAAGAAATTTCTAAAGGTTATGGAAGATTCCAACCTCACCCTTTTCACCAACTTGGGTGATCACACATTAACGGCCCTCGGTCTTTAGTGCCTGATGGACAGACACGTGGCTAGACAGACAGCTGCCGACCACAGGCGTTTGCAGAATGGTAACACACGTGCTCCAGGAGCAGCATGTGCGGAGATATTACTTCTGCTCTGTGGTTTCTATAGACCTTAGTGGGCCCAGTGACACTGCGATCCCTAGAATGGCCCTCACAGAGCGGCCAAGGCGCGTGCAGCAAGCACGCTAGGAGAGGGGAACAATGAAACAATGAGAAAGTGAGAATTGCCTCAAAAAAGTCAAGAAAGGACGAAAAAGGGATATAAAATTAGTGGGACAAATAGGAAAACACTGAGATGACAAAAAGCAGAACAGAACAAGCTATTCCACATGAATACTCATCAGAAGGAAGCTGAGCGCTGTCTCACACCGCGCAGACAGACGCGGAGACGAGAGGCATTCCTCGCAGAAAAGCGGGGCATTTAGTAATGACGGAAGTTCCACTTTGCCTGAGAGGTATTCTGGAACTGCATGTTCCTAACAATATGGTGTAGGAGGTGACAGGTCAGAAGGGAGAAATCCATCAGTCACAGCTGGACTGTTAACACTTCTCTCAGCAAGAGCCAGGCAAGACGTAACTTGGGAAGGCGACGATGACACGAACAATGCAATCACCAGCGAACCGGCTGACTGGAAGTACAGGCAGTGCTGCGCCCAACCATCGAGCCTGCCCCTCCTCCAGGCAATCGACACTGGCTCTCTGTGGCGCCATAAACCAAATCTGAGAGTGTCAAGGGGCTGAGGTAGAGTGTTTTCTGATCACACGCTGGAATTACACTAGGAATCAATAACATAAAAGGTGACTAGAATATCCCCCCATGTTTGCAAGAAAGCAATGCATTTATAAAGAATTCGAAGAAGAAATTACAATGGCAATCAGAAAATATCTTGAAGCGAAAGATAATGAAGATATGACACATTAAAGCTGTAAGATGCAGCAAAAGCCATACTTAGAGGAAAATTTATAGCATTATATGCATACATTGGGGGAAAAGACTGAAAATCAATAATTTACGTATTAAACTCAAAAAACAAGAAAACAGAACAACAAATGTAACCCAAAGAAAATAGAAGGAAAAAAATGAGTAGAAAACAAACATCGATGGATTGCCTCCCATACGTACCCGACCGAATATTGAACCCACAACCCGAGCATGTGCCCTGACTGGGAATTGAACCCGTGACCGTTTGGGCAAGGACAACGCCCAACCAACCGAGCCACTGGCCAGGCAGGTTTAGGTGTTTTGATGTCATGCTAATCAGCCCCACCCACAACCACAGGTGGCAGAGAGCCAGGGCTGCCAGGCGAGGCACAGTCACCCTGACCATACGCACGCAGAGCTCACCTCGCTGCCGACTCTAATGCCTCGTCACGGATTATGAAATAATGGAATCGCTACGAAGACGATTTGGCTTAAGATATGGGTGGTTCCTCCCAGGACGCTGACCAAGTAGCATTTCTGCATCTTCTGCCGTCAAAGAGCCGAGCCTCTCGTCATGCGTGACCACGAGCCTGCTTTGCAGACGGTGACAGGAAGCCTGGTTACATGTGTCCATGTGCAGGCTGGAGGCTGGTTACATGTGTCCATGCGCAGGCTGGAGGCCGGTCACATGTGTCCATGCGCAGGCTGGAGGCTGGTCACACGTGTCCATGTGCAGGCTGGAGGCTGGTCACAAGTGTCCATGCGCAGGCTGGAGGCGGGTTACACGTGTCCATGTGCAGGCTGGAGGCTGGTCACACGTGTCCATGCGCAGGCTGGAGGCTGGTCACACGTGTCCATGCGCAGGCTGGAGGCTGGTTACACGTGTCCATGCGCAGGCTGGAGGCTGGTCACACGTGTCCATGCGCAGGCTGGAGGCTGGTCACACGTGTCCATGCGCAGGCTGGAGGCTGGTCACATGTGTCCATGCGCAGGCTGGAGGCTGGTTACATGTGTCCATGCGCAGGCTGGAGGCTGGTTACATGTGTCCATGCGCAGGCTGGAGGCTGGTTACATGTGTCCATGCGCAGGCTGGAGGCTGGTTACACGTGTCTCCATGTGCAGGCTGGAGGCTGGTTACACGTGTCCATGCGCAGGCTGGAGGCTGGTTACATGTGTCCATGCACAGGCTGGAGGCTGCGAGTCGGGGTCACCTGTATCCCACCCTCCTCGGCATCGGGGACCAGTGACCGTTTCCCAGCTGCTGCAGAAAGGAAAGGACCACAGTGCTCCGTGTGCATGGGCGAGCACAGAGGACGTCGCCTGACCTGAGTGGAGCACGGACCTGCCGACCAACAGTCCCGCAGCCAGAGCGGCAACGGCCGAGAGCCCAGGAGCAGCGACCAGAGGCGGCAGAGCCCCAGCCCGGAGGCGCGCCCTCGGGAGCACAGGCTGCGGCACGGGCACGGGCAGGGGAGTTCACCGTCCCCGGAGCTGGGCTATTAATGGACAGGACCAGAGGGCCCACACTTCCTGCCACTGGCATCTCCTGAGGGTGCTGGGCCCAAGCCCAGTGCCCACGGGGCCAGAGCAGACCCTGCACGCATAGCGGGCACTGACCTCCGGGCCCGGGCACTGCCCGTCACAAGAGAGCCTGGAGCCGCCCTGGGTCAGCCACTCGGGAGGTTGGGGGCGAGGCTGCGTGTGGGTCTGCGCGGGAGACTTGGGGCCCCTGAAAGGAGGGAAGGGCAGAGGGGGGAGGGCCGAGGGGGTGGGCAAAGGCGTGGAGGGGAGAGCAGGCGGCTCCTCCTCGCACTGTGGCCATGAACAGGCTGCCTGGCCTGGAGCCAATCCCACACCTCCGGTGCACAAGCGGCCACGAGGCCCTGACCAGTGCTCACAGCCTCCCCTTCACGACATGATTGAGGAACCCAGGCTACCGCCTCCTGTGGCTATTTCAGTGAAAATAAATTAAATTTAAACAAAACAAAAACTTCAGTTTCTGCCTCATCAACCACATTTCAGACTGTCAGAGGCCAACGCCCTGGCGGTGCAGACACAGCCGTGCCCACCAGCACGGGGGCTTCACGGGCACCATGGAGACCATGCCCACCAGCACGGGGGCTTCACGGGTACCATGGAGACCATGCCCACAAGCACGGGGGCTTCACGGGTACCATGGAGACCATGCCCACAAGCACGGGGGCTTCACGGGCACCATGGAGACCGTGCCCACCAGCACAGGGGCTTCACGGGCACCATGGAGACCGTGCCCACCAGCACAGGGGCTTCACGGGTACCATGGAGACCATGCCCACAAGCACGGGGGCTTCACGGGTACCATGGAGACCGTGCCCACCAGCACAGGGGCTTCACGGGCACCAAGGAGACCGTGCCCACCAGCACGGGGGCTTCACGGGCACCATGGAGACCGTGCCCACCAGCACGGGGGCTTCACGGGCACCATGGAGACCGTGCCCACCAGCACGGGGGCTTCACGGGCACCAAGGAGACCGTGCCCACCAGCACAGGGGCTTCACGGGCACCATGGAGACCGTGCCCACCAGCACAGAGGCTTCACGGGCACCATGGAGACCGTGCCCACCAGCACAGGGGCTTCACGGGCACCATGGAGACCGTGCATGTGGGGACATGCGGCTCACACAACATTCTGGAAGTCACTTTTGGAAATATGTATATTCTTATTGATTGAGAGGCCGGGAGAGGGAGAGAGAATGACGGATCAGCTGCCTCCTGCACGCCCCTCACTGAGGATGGAGCCCACAACCTGGGCATGCGCCCTGACCAGGAATCGAACGGTGACCTCCTGGTTCATAGGTCGATGCTCAACCCCTGAGCCACACGGGCTGGGCTGGAAGTCACATTTTTAAAAGGAGAACTGAATGCAAGGTCAGAGCCTACGTGAAGCAATGAGAGAAAGCTGGGTGTGTGTGCTGTGTGTAGCCAGGTGTGGAACAGGAAAGGATTCGCCAGAGACACCTACAGGTAAGTCACACCCACGCACACCGAGCCGTGGCCCAGGGTAGATGCCATCGCTTTTCCCCTAAAGGTCCGCGTGAGACCAGGAGCCGCCTGCAGCCACTGCCGTTCCAGGTGGCAGTGCCACGTGGGTAGCGCATAAAGTGCAGGGCTGCACCCAGCCACACACTAAGGAGCTGGGACTGTATGAAGGCGCCAAACTGTGCCAATGGCATAGAAGACGGCTTCACAGCGCAGAACAGCAGCAGGGACGTGACATCCAATGTCATCGGTTCTCCCTCAGGACCTCCCGCCTCCCGGAAGCCTCCGCCACCTCCAACAGGCTGGTGGGTGCGTCTTCATTTTCCTTCTATGAGGGGGTGGAAGATGCTTGAATGTGACAGAATAAGCTTAAAGTTCACAAGTAAGAATACGAATAAGCAAAGGACACTGGCCAGGAAAATAAATTCTGAGGAGACAGAGAATGGGGGAGAATTAGTCCTATTCATTGTTAAATGGGCTAAGACAGCACGGAATTGGGTCAGAGATGGGCAGAGGTGAACAGATGAGCCTGGCTCAAGCACAGCTGACCGTTCAGGTGCCATGTCCACTCTGCAGGACAGAAGTGCCTCGGGAGCAATGCTGAGGCCGCGTGTAACATGCAAAACAGAAAACCGAAACCGCACTCACTCCTTATACCAAACCCCCAACGAAGGAGAGGCACGCGTCAAAGTAAAAATACAGAAGCTCCAGAAGGAAACAGACTCCCCTACATTTTGGCCCAGAAAGGATTCTCTAGGGATGAGCAGAAGATGGGAAGGTGAAGTTTCTCCATCTGAACTGCAAACAAAAAGAATGAAAACTTCTGGGGCAAAACAACAAAACCCACACAACAAACATCAAATCAAGTGGCCAACTGGAGGGCACACTGCAACTTATGAGTTAAAGTGTCAATTTCCTTAATTTATATAAAAATCTCAAAATTCATATAAGTACAGACCAAAACCTTACCAGACAAGTAGCAAAAAGATATAAACAATCAATTTACAGAAAAAATCAACAACAAATGACCAATAAGCATTAAAGGTGAAGCATTAAGGAAAAGCAAATTAAAACAGAGAAATCGTTTTTCCACCTGAGATCTGGTGGGACCCAGAACAACCCCGGGACTGGACTGGCGAGAAGGCGGGGAGGACTGTGCACGCAGGTGACGGGAGCTGGAGTGGAAACCACAGACAGCAGACTGGCAGGATAACCACCCCCCCGCTCAGAAATGTCACTCCTGGAGACGCATCTCACAGCCCTGGCCAGTGTGGCTCAGTGGATAGAGCGTCGGCCTGCAGACCTAAGGGTCCCGGGTTCAATGCCGGTCAAGGGCAGGTACCTCGGTGGCAGGCTCCTCCCCGGCCCGGGCCCTGGTCAGGGCACGTGCAGGAGGCAACCAATCAATGTGTTTCTTTCACATTGATGTTTCTCTGTCTTTCCCTCTCTCTTCCACTCTCCCTAAAATCAATGGAAAAATATCCTCAGGTGAGGATTAACAGCAACAACAAAAGCATCTCATACACACTTACGCATATAACACGGATTTATTTTTAAGGATGCTGCTTGCAACACTGTTTATACAGGAGAAAAAACTAGAAACAACCTAATGTCTCTGCTTCAATCACGTCTATTCTGGTCACGGAAGGCCAGCCAGTCACCAAAGCAATGCGCTGGGCTCACTGGCAGGACGTCCACGGCAACTCTAAAGGCACGTGGTGAAGGAGTGCGTCCAGCACCTCTAAGAACTTGTGTCTGTACAGACACTGCATGTTACACGTGTGTAGAGCATACATGAAAGGTGCACATGGGAAACCTCACAGAGGCCGCCTCTAGGAAACGGGCGGAGAGCAGAGGATGGGGTTGTCAATGTCTGACTTCATCTTTATGACCAAACGTGACTTTCATAACTGCCCTTCCCATCCCAAGCACAGACTGGGCAGAGCTGGCCCTCAGCAGGTGGCACTTACTCCCAGGGTGCACCCCAGGAAGGCTCCCCGAGGCCCCGCAGACCCCACCGCCAGCCCCGCGGACCCCACCGCCAGCCCCGCGGACCCCACCGCCAGCCCCGCGGACCCCACAGCCAGCCCCACGGACCCCACCACCAGCCCCACAGCCAGCCCCGTGGACCCCATGCCCAGTCCCGCGGACCCCACAGCCAGCCCCACGGACTCCACAGCCAGCCCCACGGACCCCACAGACCCCACAGCCAGCCCCGTGGACCCCACAGCCAGCCCTGCGGACCCCACAGACAGCCTAGTGGGGAACCCACACAGCGGGGTGGGTAACTTTTGCTTAAGCTGGCAGGAAGGCTGGAGAGGGGCGTGTCATCCTGGCCCTGCCGCGAAGAGAACTGGTTCCCAGCGCCCGAGCCCATCCCCAGTGCTGAAGCCCTCACTCCCTTCGTCCCCACTGGGCGGCGGATGCGCAGCACCTCGGGTTAGGGCTCCGGGGCCAGACTGCCAGGTGCTGCGCTGCGTCTGTAAGAACCAAGTTTGTAAAGACGGTTCATTTGCTCATTTGCCGGTTCATTTGCTCATTTGCCGTAACTGAGCACAGCTGGCTGCGCAGCTCACAGGGGAAGGCCGCTGGCGCCTCTCCAGGCCGATGGCTGCAAACAGCGCGGAGATGAGGAGGTCGGCTGAGGGCCCCTCGGATGGGACGGGACGTGCCAAAGAGGGACAGCACCTTCGCTCCACCGGCTGGCAGGTGTGGCGGAGAGTTAGCAGATGACAAGCACGTCTGAAAGGAGCTGTGTGGGCCCTAAAAGGCATTCGAAGAGCAAGGAGAGCGAGGCGAGAGGGGGGAGAGAGAGGAAAGGGGGGAAGGGGGGAGGGGGGAGGGGGAGAAAAGGGAGGAGAGAGAGGAGAGAGGGGGGAGAGACCGCCAGCAAACATGGCGTGTATTTTCCGATTCCAGTATTTATCTTAATGCGCCAGGCAGCTAGGACTTCTCATCAGCAAGAATGATTTCATGCCTTCAAGTTTATGAGGTTCTTATGTTCATTATCTTATCTGAGATTTATTTTTTTTAAGTGTTTCATTTCTTAAGTAGTTTTCAACTTTGTAGCAAAAGCATCCTTTTCAGTCCAACAGACCACGCGGATGTCACAGCCGTTCTGCGTACTGACAAGTGTCACGGAGGTACACCAGTGCGGTGACCTTAAAGCCAAGGGCTCTGGGGCCTAGAGCAGCTCACACAACCCTAGAGGTGCCTCAAGTGCTTCTGGAAAAATAAGGCTCAATGTCTAATGGACTTAAAAGACAACGCCTTCACTGTACACTGGCTTTACTTTCGTTGCTGCACAGCCGTTCACGAAGCTCCCAGCACTCGGCCCAGCAGGCGCCGTCCTGGGCACAAGGCGGGAACAGTGAGCAGCAGACACGGCCCTCTGCGCGTAACGATCTAACAGAAGGGTGAAGGCACTAAACACTGACCTCGGCCGGCACCACGCTTGGCCAGGCACGTATGTGGTAGCCTGTCCCCCTCACACCCCACCTCACAAGTGAAGGGAGTAAAGCAGAGTGTGGAGCGACCTGCCCAAGGCCACACAGCCACGCTGCCAGCAGAGCTGGCGTTGGAGTCGGGCTGACTTGGCTCTGGGCCCACCCTCTTTACACGGAATCACCCACCTTTTAAAACGCAGCACTCCACACCAAGGCAGGGATCTGTCCACGACGGGCAGGTGTCGTGGGAAACATGTACACACCCCAGGGAATGACAGGGCCACCTCCCCGGGGGTCCTTCGGGTAAAGGAAACCCGGGCGGCGCTGTGTGGGTGCCCTCTGCTTCCATGGTTCACACTTTGTAACAGCTCCTGGCGGCCCCAGGCCTGGCTTCTCCCTTCTGAAAAGGCACTTAGGGCTCTGATGCCGGAAATAGCCACCAGGCTCCATGCAGAAGGTAGGTGACGACCGCCCCCTGGCGGCCAGCGCTGGCTGGTGCTAGAACCGAGCTGCTAGGATTCTTATTGCCTCGTTGGCTGAAGGGAGAAGAACAAATACAGTATTTATCTGACAGATAAACGTGCTGGTTTAACACGTTTCCCTACAGTTTAAGGGGAATTTTGTGCATAATTTAGTCTGAGTAACTACAAGCCGGTGGCACCTGGACGGAAAGTGGACCTGGTGTAAGGACGCCTGGATTTCACAGGAACCAGAACCCGATGTCACTCCGGCCAGACGTCACAGCTCAGCGCCCGCCGCCCCAGACGGACTGGCAGTGGGACACAACCCGCACGTCCAACCCCATGAGCAGGAGCCCGTCCAGCTGCGCCGCCCGGCCTCTCATCCGATCGTGAAATTACTCCCAGGACCGGCCGGGTCTGACGGGTGGAGGGCGGCAGCAGGGCGGACAGGACAAGGCCCCGGGCGGACCCTGTGGAAGGCAGATCTTACCTCACGTGTCCCCTGCCCACGGGGGGCTCAGGCTGACCCCGCCACCCTGCCCCTGGCTGCAGGGCCAAACCCACGTGGGGGCAGGGAGGCGCCAGCCAGGAGCCCCACTCACATTGTGGACAGTGGGGATGGGGGGGTTGGGGGGGAGGGAGAGGAGCCGGCACAGGCCTGGCCGCAGTGGCCCCCGCAACCCACTGCTCAGTCATCCGCTCACGACACGCGACTCTGGTCAGGCCAACCCTCCCGGCCAGGACAGGGTCTCCTGCTCTCAGGTAGAGCCCTGAGACGGCCCAGGCCTCCCCGGCACAAAGACCCTGAGGCACCACTCGAGCTCCTTCACGCCCATCGCGCCCTTCCTGTGGCTTCAGGCGTCATGGAGCCCACAGGGCCGGGGCCCAGGGAGCGCTGTCTGCCTTGGCCTTCGGGCCACGCGCTCTCGGTCAAGTACACGTTCGTGCTTCAGACAACGCAGCACAGCAGCCACGTCTGTTCCTGCAGGAGCTGCACGTTGGGCCGGAAACTACAGAACAGCAGCTGAGAACTCAAACTCCTGGCTGGCCAGGTGCTGGCCGGGTGCCCCTTATCTCGGGCACCCAGGACCGCGGCCCACAGCCCACAGCTCACTGCCCACAGCCCACAGCTCACTGCCCACAGCCCACGGCCCACAGTCCACGGCCCACAGCCCACGGTCCATGACCCACAGGCCACGGTCCACGACCCACAGCCCACGGCGCACTGCCCACAGCCCACGGCCCACAGCCCACAGCCCACAGCCTACGGCCCACAGTCCACAGCCCACGGCTCACTGCCCACAACCCACAGCCCACAGCCTATGGCCCACAGCCCACAGCCCACGGCCCACAGCCCACAGCCCACGGCCCACGGCCCACAGCATGTGCCGGCACTGGCTCACCCACTGCTCTGCTTTCTCAGCAACAAGCAAACAGAACAGAACAACGCTCACAGGGCACAGCGGTGGGCGGGCTCAGCGAACACTCGCACAACACGGACATCTCACCGCCGGCCTGCTTCACTGGTCCGTGTGCCCTGGAAGCCATGGCCGACGCTACTACTATTTTCTAGGTAAACTCGATGAACATATTCAATAACAGTGACTTATGGCTAGTGAGGACCCGCTAACAAAAGCCCATCCCACAGACAGGCCCACCTGTCCGGAGGACGCGCGGCTCTGATGTCAGGAGGACCAGCCCCGGGAGCTGGTTGTTCGGGTCAACTTCCTCCTTTCGTCTGTGACGAGGGCAAGAGGAACACGAGGGCAGGTAAGACACCCTCTGCCACAGCCTGGATGCTGGGGTTCCCCAAATCCACATGTAAACACCCTAATCCCCAAAGACAGTACCAGCAGGCGGGGCCTTCGGGTGATTAGGTCATGGCGTGGAGCCCTCCTGCTGGGACCCGCGCCCCCATATAAGGCCACCCCACTGCTCACAGGGCCCCTCCCCGCCTCCCACCAGTGAGGGCGCCGCAGAGGTGAGAAGTCTGCCTGGGAAGCAGGCCCTCCCCGTCTCCCTGCTCAGCATCAGGCCAAGTTGGGGTGTCCCTCCCGCCCCGCCCTGCCCAGCATCTCATGCTAAACCTTCACGTCTCAGCTCCTGCGGTTTCAGCAACACCTTGTGGACTCCTGAGTCCTGCCCCAGGACCAGCTGCTTATGAAAACCTCCTGAACCCACGCAGGTCCCTGTAGGGCCTGACGCCGCCCGCCCGGCCGGGCCCTGTCACCCTCCTCACCCGGCCCTGCCCGCTCTCTCGGCTGCACTCACTGCCTGGGAGCGCCGTGTCCATTCTCTCCTCCTCCAGCCCAGAACCTACATCAGCAGGAAGCCCTCGTGTCCACCATCCTACCCACGGGCCGAGCGCAGTGCCTGGAACACAGTGAGCACTGAATGAAGAACAAAGGAATAAACGCCTGGAAGGAAGCCAGCCGGTCTCTGCCCAGCATCCCTGCCGGTCCTCTCACCTGCGACAGCAGCCCCCGCCCTCCCAGACCTCGCTCCCGCCCCCACCTCCGAGTCTCACCTCCTGTTTCCCCAAGGAAACCGCCAGCCCTGCAGGAGGGGCTGTCTTACACACTGCTGCGCCCCGAGCCTAGAGCTGTGCCGCCCGCCCGCCCACAGCGAGCCTCGGTAACACCTGTTGAAATGAATCGCTAGCATCGCGGGCTCCATCGCACCCAGCATTTCCAGGCTGCGCAGCGTTCCTGGGAGGATGTGAGACTGCGACTCACTAGACCCCCAGGCAAACACGCAGTCCCGCGTGACCTGACCTTGCTCCACTGGACACACCACCTGGGACCCCCCAAGAGAGGCAGGGAGGCTAGCTAGATGCTGGCCGGGGAGAGAGAAGGCTTTGGAGTGAGGAAGGCCCTGTATTTGTGACCATTGTTGCTTTAGATTGCGTGCACGGAAGCTTACCTACACTCACAGTCAGTGTAAATCCTTCCTGAAAAGTACAGGGCATATCCTATCTTATCTTATATAGTAAAAGGGTAACATGCAAATTGACCGAACGGCCGAACAACCGGCCGGCCGAACAACCGGCCGCTCTGATGCGCACTGACCACCAGGGGGCAGACCCTAAATACAGGAACTGCCCCCTGGTGGTCAGTGCACTCCCAGAAGCCAGGCTCATGGCTGCCAGGCTCACAGGTGCCAAACGCAGCAGCGGTGGGGGGTGCCTCCCACTGCAGCGCTAAGGATTTCGGACTGATGGCCTAAGCCTGCTCCCCACAGGGACATCCCCCGAGGGCTCCCAGACTGCGAGAGGGCATAGGCCGGGCTGGGGGACCCCCCCAACCCCGATGCAGGAATTTTGTGCACCAGGCCTCTAGTCAATTATAATCAAATGGGGCTTAAGCACACACTCCCCGCTCCACAGTGGTTCCCCTAGAAAAGCCTCCAGCAGCTCAGTGGCAGCGTATGCAGCATGTGTAGTGTGTACAGAGTGTATAGTGTGCACTGCATGTGCAGCATGTACAGCAGTGTGTAGTGTGTGTGTGCAATATGTACAGCATGTACAGCAGTATGTGCAACCATGTGTAGGGTGTGCAGTGTATAGTGTGTACAGTGAACACAGTGTGTGTAGTGTCTGCAGTGTGTACAGCGTGTACAGCATGTACAGCGTGTATACTGTATGCAGCATGTGCAGGTGCAGCGTGTATAGTGTGTGCAGCATGTACAGTGAATATACTGTGTGTGTGTGCAGCATGTGCAGCATGTACAGTGTGTATAGTGTGTGCATCATGTGCAGTGTGTGCAGCATGTACAGTGTGCAGTGTGTGTAGCATGTGCAGGTGCAGTGTGCAGCGTGTGCAGTGTGTGCAGGTGGAGTGTGCATAGTGTGCAACATGTAAAGTGTGCAGTGTGTGCAGCGTGTGCAGGTGCAGTGTGCATAGTGTGCAGTGTGTGCACTGTGTGTAGCATGTGCAGGTGCAGTGTGCATAGTGTGCAGCGTGTGCAGTGTGTGTAGCATGTGCAGGTGGAGTGTGCAGCGTGTGCAGTGTGTGTAGCGTGTGCAGGTGGAGTGTGCATAGTGTGCAGCGTGTGCAGTGTGTGCAGCGTGTGCAGGTGCAGTGTGCATAGTGTGCAGTGTGTGCACTGTGTGTAGCATGTGCAGGTGCAGTGTGCATAGTGTGCAGTGTGTGCACTGTGTGTAGCATGTGCAGGTGCAGTGTGCATAGTGTGCAGCGTGTGCAGTGTGTACAGTGTGCAGTGTGTGCAGCGTGCAGCCCGGAGCCAGGAGGGGACGCCTACGGCTGGCAGCTGCCTCCGCCCGGGCCTCTCTCTGGAAGACAGGCTTCATTCCACACCTCCGCGGTCCACATCTTACTCTGATGCTCACTGCAGATGTGAAATAAACTCCTCCTCCACCTGGTTACTCATACCTGCCCCCTCCGCGTCCCAGGTGTTACACTGTGTGGACGGGCGGGGCTCCCTGTACCGTGTCCCTGCGGGCGGGCGGCACCCCTCCTCCAGCAGCCAGATTCCCCAGTAAACGCCCCTCAGGCCCAGAGGGGAGCCCCTTCGGGGCGCCGTTCCACCCCAACCGGCCAACCGCCGGGCGATGAGCAACGCGCTCACCCAGCGGCTCACCCAGCCGCTCACCCAGCCGCTCACCCAGCCGCTCACCCAGCGGCTCACCCAGCCGCTCACCCAGCCGCTCACCCAGCCGCTCACCCAGCGGCTCACCCAGCGGCTCACCCAGCGGCTCACCCAGCGGCTCACCCAGCCGCTCACCCAGCGGCTCACCCAGCGGCTCACCCAGCGGCTCACCCAGCCGCTCACCCAGCCGCTCACCCAGCCGCTCACCCAGCCGCTCACCCAGCGGCTCACCCAGCGGCTCACCCAGCCGCTCACCCAGCCGCTCACCCAGCGGCTCACCCAGCCGCTCACCCAAACAGGCCGGTCCTCCCTCCCGCGGCGGTGAGTCAGTCCGCGGGGAGTCCCCGGCCGCCCTCCTCCCGGGCAAGTGCGGGGCCGCCCGCTCCCCAGCTCCCGCCACTCGGTGCTCATTCCGCCCCGGCCGCCCGGCAGGGGCCTCGCGGGGAGGCGTGGGGACCCCGCTGGGCGGGGTGCGCGCCGGCAGGTGCTGGGGACCCGGCCCTGGGGGAGCGCGACACACCCCAGCGGCACCGGGGAGCCGGGCAGGGCGCCCAAGGGGTCGCCGCGTCCCCGGGGTCCCCGCCCCGCCCGCCGCCTCCCGCAACAGGCGTCCGCCCGCCCTCCGACGGCGCGCTCCCCGCTCACCCGGCACAGGCCGTCCGCGAACACGCGTGGGTCGAGGTGGCAGGCGATGGTGGCGCAGGGCAGGCCGCGCAGGTCCACCTCCTCCATCTCGCAGTCGATGAAGCTCCAGTCGCCGCCGCCCTCGCCCACGCCGGCCGCCCCCGCGAAGGGCGCGAAGGGCCGCGGCGTCACCCCCGGCCGCGCTCGCGCCTCGGCCGCCTCCCCGAGCGGGGGCCCGGCCCCGCCGTCCTCCATCCGGGCGCCCGTGCTCCCCGCCGCCGGCCTCGGTGAACCCGCTCGCGATCTCGGCGCGGCGGGGCGTCCACCCGGGTCCGGAGACGCGGCCTCGGCGCCAGCCCTGTCCGCCACCTTCCCTTGGCGCCCCGCCCTCCAGGCCTCGGGGGCGGAGCTCCGGCGGAGTCGGCGGCGGGCCCTTTAAGGCCGGACCCGCTGGGCTCTTGTGCCCCGCCCTCCCAGGAGAGACAACCAATCAGAGAGCGAGCTTCTCCTCCCGTGACCCTCAGTCCGCTTCAGCCTGAAGCCCCGGCAGCCATGTTGGTTAAGGGCAGAGACCTCTCGGGCCAGTCCCGCTTTGTCCTGGGCCGCGGCTGGTGGCGGGGCTGGCGGCGGGGCCCCTAGCGGTGACGTTGGAAGCACGTGGGCCAACCGTTGGAGACCTGAGTGTGACCCAGGCCTGGCTGCGGCCCGTGGCCTGGGCCGGTGGTTGGATGCTTAGCGGCATTATTACAGGGAGCGGCCAATGAGGAGCGAGCGGGACCATGACGTCAGCACTTTGCTTCTAACGTCAGCGTTCGTCATGACGTCACTGTTCACCGCTGACGTGATCGGTGAGGCTTTGACTTGCCACTATAGGACCGAGAAGACCGGAAACGCCTGCTGTGCCCTCGGGGGCTGACGGGGGAAGCACAGGTCCCCGTCTCTCCCTCCAAGAAACGCACTCTTCCTCCCCCGCAGCGGACAGTGCGGGGCCGGGAAAAGGGCCGCACCGCAGCTTTGCCCTTCCCTCCCCGGCCAAGGACCCAGGGCCTCCGTCCTCGTGCCCTTCCCTCCCCGGCCAAGGACCCAGGGCCTCCGTCCTCGTGCCCTTCCCTCCCCGGCCAAGGACCCAGGGCCTCCGTCCTCGTGCCCTTCCCTCCCCGGCCAAGGACCCAGGGCCTCCGTCCTCGTGCCCTTCCCTCCCCGGCCAAGGACCCAGGGCCTCCGTCCTCGCTGCGGCGGGAGGTCAGTGGGCCAAGACACCGGGAGGGCCCAGCAGCGGCCGCGCCGTCCATGTGCTCGGTGTTCTGGCAGGCGGGCGCCAGGCCTGGTCTCTCCTGGAGGCCGACCCTCTGCTGGGGCTGGACCGATAACACGCACGTCCCACGAGCAGCCGCGATGTGCCCGTGCCCTGTGCTTCCCAGAAGCCTGTGGCCCCTGGACGCTTACACCCATCGGGGTGATGTGCAGGCAGAGATGGTGCAGGACCTAGAAGTGCTGTGAGGACCTGGACACGGGGACCCCCTGCCCGGCTGGTGGGGTGTCACCCGGCAGGTCCTCCAACAGGTCAGCAAAAAGCCAGCAGGGCAGCAATTCCTCTCCCGGTGGAGACCCGAGAGAACAGAGAGAAGGGAAAACGCTTGTCCACACAAACACCCCTACGCAGAGGTGCATGGCTCCTTCTGCACAAGAGCTGGAGTGGGCACAGCCCGGTTCCGATCCGATGCTGGGTCAGCCCGATGCACGCACACACGGGCTGTTACCACCCTCAGAGGCAGTGACGTGCTCACACAGGTCACACGGGGGAACCTTGAAACATGCCGAGTTCAAGAAGCCAGTCACACAGGCCATGCGGTTCCGTTCACAGGAAATGCCCAGGAAAGGCAAACCCCAGGAGATGGGACGTGGGTGAGGGTTGCCCGGGGCTGGAAGGGGGGGGGGGTGCCTTCCAAGGACACAGGGCTTCTTTCCGAGCGGAGCAATGCCCTGGATCAGAGTGGGATGTTTGCACAGCCCCATGGAAATAGTGCGAGTCACTGACTCCGCCTGAAAGGGTGGATTTGATAGGATCGCAGGTGAATTCTCTCAGTACGGCTGGTATTTTAAATTAACAGAATGGGGTCCGGCCGGCGTGGCTCAGGGGTTGAACATCGACCTGTGAACCAGGAGGCCACGGTTCGATTCCCGGTCAGGGCACGTGCCGGGTCCTGGGCTCCATCCCCAGTGTGGGGCGGGCCGGAGGCAGCCGATCAATGATCCTCTCGTCATTGATGTTTCTCTCTCTCTCTCTCCCTCTTCCTCTCTGAAATCTTATAAATAACAAAATACATTTAAAAAGAAAATGGGAGAGTGTGGGGATGGGTGGCAGGGGTTCGGTGACGTGCGCAGAGCGGAGGACGTCGCAGAGCTGGAAGCTCTCAGCCCCCCCAGACGCCGCCAGACGCCAGACGCTCTGAGGGGAACAAAGGGGAACAGGCAGCAGCTTTGGAAAAACAACTCGGGCCAACCTGCTGCCGGGCGGGTCCCTGTTGTGTCCTCCCCTGAGGACCGGAGGCCCTTTCCATCTGGCTCCCCCTAAGCCCTCCCAGAGCAGACAAAGGTGGGAGAGGAAGGTGCCCAGAAAGGCAGAAACCCAAATGCCACGCAGTAGGCCGGCGCCGCTGGCAGCGCGGAGCTGGGAGGCGAGGGCCAGCTCAGCCCCAGGGGAGGGGTGAGGACAGGCCTGCAGCTGACTTCACACCACGGCCGCCATCACCAGGAAGTAAGTGGAGCTCATGGAGCCCGGGGGTGGTTGAGCGTTGACCTATGAACCAGGAGGTCAGGGTTTGAGTCCTGGTCAGGGCGCATGCCCAGGTTGTGGGCTCCATCCCCAGTGTGGGGCGTGCAGGAGGCCGATCAATGAATCTCTCATCACTGGTGCTTCTATCTCTCTCTCCCTTTCTCTCTGAAATCAGTAAACGAAATATTTCTTAAAGAAGCAGATGGAGACGCACATTCAGTGACTCGGTTTCCCTCCTCTGTTGCCCCCATCTCCCCCCCTCCCCCGCCCCCTGCAGCAGAGTCAAGAGTGGGTAGTTCTTAGTGTCTGCGTGGCTCCAATGATACTGCCGGCTGCAGGCGGGCAGCTCTGAAATGGTGTGTGGGTGTGCACGACTCGCTCAGCTCACCCGTGGGCAGGTGTCGGTCATCTCTCCAGAGCCTTAGGACTGAGCCTCAAAGAAATGGAATGATTTTCCCACGAGCAAAGGCAGCACGTAGCCAGGCAGAGCACCAGCTCATCTCAGTGGGGAGCAGGGGGATGGCCCTGAGGAGGAGCAACGCCCCCAGGCAGCGGCCCTGCAGGCCACGCTCTCGGCCAGCCCGGCCACGGGGCACGGTCTCCAGTGACAGAGCTCAGCGTGTCAGAGCAAAGCGACCGCGGCTCTCGGTCCACGGTTAGCATCACGCCTTCCGGTCTGGGTACCAAGGGGTCCTGCCCTGGTGCACACGGCCTGTTGAGTAATAAAAGGTCAGATTCTTCTTTAGAAAAGAAAACTGTACAGTGACTGCCATCTTTGTCACACCATGAGCTTAGGAGGGGCAGGCGCTGTGCCCACTGCCTTGGCTGCCACCAGCAATGAACACCAACCCACAGGGGTGGGGAGAGGGGTGGAAAGGGGCGGGAAGTAGGCTGTCAACATCGCGGTAGAAGCCACACGAAACATGCCCGAAGTAACGCTTGCGGGCATCTCTAAGGGTGAAATCAATCAGAAAGGGGGGGGGGGTTGTGATCCCAGAGCTGTGCGCCCTAAACACGGACACATCCTCGGCTCCCTGGGAGTGGTCAGCTGCCCCTGTGCCCGCCTTGGCGATGGAACCTAAGCGCCTGCTTCCTGCTCTGGCACCTGGGGCGCAGAGCCCCCCTTCTCCTCGGCTCTCAGAGCCGGCCTGGTCCGACTCCCCACATGCGGGGAAGGGAAGGGCAGAGGCCAGAGCGCCCTCAGCCCACCCCCTCACCCCTGTTCACCACAGCATCACTGACACCCGGTGACAGGGAAGCAGCCAGGTGCCCACCTCGGGCAAGCGCTTCCGATGTGGAGCGTGCGCACCTGGAATGTTACTCAGCCGTGAAGAGGGATGAAACCTGACCATTTGTGACAACATCAATGGGCCGAGGGGGTATTGTGGAGAGCGGCCACAGCGTTTGCACAGGTTCAAGCCTCAGACTAATGAGAGGGCAGGTCCTCTCATGGCAAAGCCCTCCCAGCACCATTACAGCCAAAGGCTACGGCTGTGAGCTTGACCTCATGGCCCGAACCTGTGGCCCCATGTGGCTGAGTGATGTGGGCTTGATAGAGTTCAGGTGCAGGTAACTGAATAGGTTCGAAACCCACAAGAACATTGTAAACATCTTGACCACACCCTTGCTTTGCCTCATGGAAACTGCTATAAAACAAAGACTCAGCTTGCAGGCCGTGGGGCTGTCCCTCCATCTGAGACAGCTTTCTTCTCTTGTCTTCTTCATCCTTCACCGCCCCCTCAGGCTCACCCCTAGCCGTGCTGGACACGGTTCAGGGTATGATGTTGAGTGAACTAAGTCAGGCGGAGAAAGACAACTATGGTATGATTTCGCTGATGTGACATCGAAGAAAATAAAACAAATGAATAAACACAACAGAATAGAAACAGGCCCGTAGGTATACAGAACAAGCTGGTGGTTGGCAAAGGTGGAAGGTGGGAGGAAGGGTGAAGTGAGAAAATAACAAAATAAAGTAATAATGGGCCACACGAACCGTCAGCATAAACAACAACAAAAACCCTGCTTGCCGGGGTCCAGCCCCAGCAGGTCCAGGGGTCCCCAAAGGTGTGGACGGAGTCGGCGAAGAGGGAATGGCACGGAGACAGCGTTCAGTTGATCAGCAGCCTTGCCAGGATCTCTAGCCACAATCTCCAGCCAAGTTCTGTGTCCATGTTCTCTTGCTAGGTTCTCCAGCCAGGTTCTGTTGCCATGTTCTCTCTCTAGGTTCTCCAGCCAGGTTTGGTTTAGGTTCTCCAGCCAGGTTCGGTCGCCAGGTTCTGTAGCCGGGTTCTTCAGCCAGGTTCTGTCTAGGTTCTCCAACCAAGTTCTGTAGCCAGGTTCTGTCCAGGATCTTTTGCCATGTTCTCTCCAGCGAAGTTCTTCTGTCTCTAGGTTCTGTGTAGGTTCTGTCTTCTAAGTTCTGTGTAAGTTCTGTCTTCTAAGTTCTGTGTCCTAAGTTCTGTCTCCTGTTGTCTTGTTGCATCTGTATTTATACCAGTTGATGCCAATCCTATCAATCTCTATTCCAAAGGTTAGGGCGTTTCTTATCTCCATTCCAGGGAATAAAGATTATGTAGCTTAAGCATGATTGTTCGTAGTTAAAGTGATTAATTACCCGCCTGGCACTTAGTTAAGAGGTTTTATTCCCTCCCTAACTTCAGGGGAAAATCTCTACCTGGGGAAACAACCTTTCTCGGAGAGGTGACCTTGGTTAAAACACATAGTGCCAAGAAGGTGAGCAAATATATTAGGAACAGTATGACATATATGCCAGGTCCCTTGAAACAGCAAGGATGGACCGGCTCCCGGCACCTGATCTCAGGGACTCCTGATGAGAGAGAGAGGGGGCTCAGGTCTGAGGCAACGAGTTCCACCACCGCCATTCCTTCTCCTCCCCTCACGCCGGCGCCAGCTCACGGTCACCGCATTGAACGGATTCAGGGCTCCCGAGGCCGCCCTCCCTGTCCCAGGCCTGCACCTCCTCCTCCAGCCAGGCAGCCGGTTATGCCAGCGGCTCGGGCCAGGCAGCCGGTTATGCCAGCCCATTCCCCCGCCAGGAGGGAGAGGTCATTGGGACTCTCACTCGCTTCCTGGTTGCTCTGGAATGGAAGGGGCTGAGCCGTAGGCCCTGCTGGACACCTATTAAAGGAACTGAAGACATTTCCGCACATTCCGGCAAATTATAGCCGTTTAAACATTTTATCTAAGAGGGGAGGCAAGCAGCTGGCTCTCCGGGCGCTGCTTTCACAGGAACGAACTGTTCCGAAGCCGCCTCCAACCCACGGACCCCACACCGCTCGACCCGGGGCTCCCATTGGGCTGCTTCCTCCGGGAAATGAATAGAAAGATGCGCCATGTTTGTTGCGATTTCAGGGACAGGAACTTTCTTCCTTACTCCAGCTTCATTCTTAAAGTCCCTCTTAGAAAGGAAGCCCTGCTATGTGTTCATGGCCCCCGAGGGCTTTCACATCAGGACGCTGGAGCTCCACACGGCGGGGGGATGCTGGGAACTGGGTTACTCTCCCTCCCCAAGTTTAGAAAGGGGGCTCACTGAGGGCTGTCTTTCAAGGTGGCTGACTGGTGTGGTTTCTGTGTGAATTAGGGCAGCACAGTTTCAGCGAGAGCATTTGCAGGCTCCTTCATCAGCTGAACGGGGAGAATTCACAGTGCGGCTGTAGGGCGCTTCCTGGTGGCCAAAGGCAGGAACGCGCAGCCCCAGAGCTGGACTCAGTGGCTGCCCAGCACCAGACTATCTGTCCCTCGGGCCATCCGAGGCCCTGGAGGAAGGGGTGGTGCCCAGCATATGCGTGTCCACTCGGCCATCCGCGCCCGCCCTCCAGCGACCTCTCCGGGCTCAGCTGGGCCCTCGGCCTGGCCCTGAGACCAGCACTCCGCGGAGGACTGTCCGCCTCCAGCTCCTGAGGCGGCCGTCCCGTCTACACCCCAGCCCTGTCCTCCGTTGTCTCTGTGGAAGGGCTGGCCGAGCGTGAGGGGAAGAAAAGGAATGGGCGGTGGTGGAACACGTCCCCCGACCTGTGCCCCTTCGGCGTGGGAAGGCCATCTCCTGGGCACGGGAGGGGCTGGCCACGGCAGGAGGGGGGAGGCAGGGGGTGGGTGCCTCGGGGCACAGCTCAGCAGGAAGGAGCAGCTTCCACTCCTGGTCCTGGAATTACTGCAAATGCTTCGCACTCCGGACTGTTCACCAAGAGACTGCCATGAGCAGCTATTCATTTGCACGTTTATAAAAGCGGGGGCTGGGAGCTGTGTGGGGGTGCTGAAGGATACATGGGAACTCTGTACTTTCTGTCTTATTTTTCTGTAAACCCCAAACTTATCTGAAAATATGTATTAAGTTGTGTGTTTTTTTAATTGCTAATAACATGGCCACAAAACACATGATTTAAAGCAAGAAAGTCAAGTAAACTAGCTGCAGGTTGCATCTCTCTGGGACAGTATTGGAGAACATGAGGCAAAAGAACCATTTGGGCCTGGCTGGTGTGGCTCAGCGGTTGAGCATTGACCCCGGAACCAGGAGGTCACTGGTTCAGTTCCCGGTCAGGGCACAGGCCTGGGTTGCAGCTCGATGCCCCAGTGGGGGGCGTGCAGGAGGCAGCCGATCCATGATTCCCTCTCATCATTGATATTTCTACCTCTCTCTCCCTCTCCCTTCCTGTTTCTCTAAAAATCAATAAAAAAAACATATTTTGTTAAAAAGAACCCTTTGGTTTTTGAGTAGCTCATTGTGGCGGGGTTCTCCCCCTTCCATACTGAGAGAACCCCTTTGTCAGACCACCCCTCGCAGATGGCAGGTGAGGGAGAGCAGGCCAGGGCAACACTGCCCCCTCGTGGTGGGAGACAGACTTTCAAAAAACGTGGGTTGCTGCTTGGAACTGGCCATTTTCTGTAATATTGTCACCAGCACCGGGAAGGGTGCAGATCCCTTTGTAAAAGCCGAAGAAAGGAGGAGCGGGGGGACGAGGGAGGTGAGTGGGAAGGGGAAAGAGAATCGGGTGCCCGAGTGGTCAGGCACCTAACGTTTTCTGACAGATAGACCGACAGACCTGGGCAGGGGATCAGAGCTGGGAGCCCAGAGGCTGCGGCAGGATCCGTTCGCTTAAACATCTCAGGATGGGGGGCTTGGGATGGAGCTCATGTTCCCTTTTAACAAATATTGTTATTGATTTCAGAGAGGAAGGGAGCGGGAGAGAGAGAGAAACATCCATGATGAGAGAGAATCATGGATCGGCTGCCTCCTGTGTGTCCCCTACGCTGGGGATCGGCCCACAACCCGGGCATGTGCCCTGATAGGGAATCGAGCCTTGACCTCCTGGTTCAGAGGTCGACGCTCAACCCCTGAGCCCTGCCGGCTGTCCTTTCCATGAGCACTACTGTCTGCTAGTCGAGGGAATGACTCCTCGTCCCCTTCTACATCCCGTGGCCCCTGTGCCCCAACTGACTCGCCCGGGTCCTGGCTGATTCTCGCAGTTCGATGGGGTGTTTCTGGCCTTTGCTGCTAGAAGGGCCCGTGAAGAGCCTGTGCCTTTGTCTCCGCGCCCCCCGCGCTGTGTCCTTGGGGGAGATTCCGGGAGCGGGCCTGCTGGGTCAAAGGGCACGTGCGAGTACAGCTCGCTAGACAGTGTTGTTGACGTGAGAACAGTCACGCCTGTGAAGAATTTTTATTTTTTCGTTTATTTGAGCCAAACTGCCGGCGATTGTAGGGAAGCAGACTGCAGGTTGAGGCCGGGCTCCGGGGAAGGACAGCTTTGCACTTGTTTGCAGTCACAGTCAGAAGAGGAGGGTGGTGGGGGTTGTGGGTCGGACATCCCCTGGTGACGGGTGAGGGAGGCGGGAGAAGCGAAGCGGGAGCCTCTGGGATTGGATACAAGTTCAGTGACGGACACGTGCTTTTCCTGCGGTGGGTGCGGGACAGCTGCCGGTGGGCAGTGAGCTCAGCGACCAGGAGGGGTGTGCGGCTGCAGAGCGCTGCCTGTGCTGCGAGGGGCCCAGGAAAGGACGATGACTCTCACATCCCAACGATCTGCCATTGTAGCTGCAAGAAGACAAGAGACAGGCTCTGTTACGGTGACAATGGACCTTTGTCAGGGAAGGTGCCGGCCTGGGACACGACAGCCCCACAAACTGCTTTTCAGTTTAAAACGTTTTAATTTCGGGCGGTCCCTGTGGTGACTGAGGCCTGTGAGTTTGCAGGGCCGCCACGCAGGCCTCCCCTGAGCTGTCAGGTGAGCGTGTGGCCCCGGCGTCCCCGTGTCAGTCCTCTGGCAGGTGCCACTGGGTCACACGTTGTCCGTCTCCTGCTGTGCTGAGCTGGAAGCGCCACGTGGAACTCCCTGGCACAGCCTCCCACGCAGGAGGGAGATCACGCCGACAGACTGCGTCAGGTTCCCACGGCAGGTTCTATCCCCAGGCCCCTGACGCGGAGCCGTGTGGGCGCAAGGAACAGCCGTTTGGCTGCTCAGTTATTGGACACGCGTGGGGTGCCCCGCTGCCGTACTTCCTGTGGGAACGGCGGCAGCATTAAAAAGACAGGGCGCTGGAGTTACTTCGGGGCAAGCATCCACGCTGCGTCCCGGGAGGAACCTGGCGCTGTGGCCCCGATGGCCTCGCATGGCCCTCAATCCCTTGGAAAAGGACCCTCCAGCTCGGGGCCGGGTCTCCGGCTGCCTCAGGGCCCCTGTCGCTCACTCCCCGGGTCCAGCCTGGACTCTGGATCCTCTTTGCCTGGAAAAGCCGGCCGCGTGGAGGGGCGCGAGGGGCCACCCTGGAAGTTCGGGAAGGATGTTGATTCCACTTATTGGGGCCTCATGGAGGCATGCCAGCCAGACTGACGATGATGGACGTGTCATCAACTCCGCGGGCTGTCCATCAACTCCACGGGCTGTCCATCAACTCTGCGGGCTGTCCATCAACTCCGTGGGCTGTCCCCCAACTCCGCGGGCTGTCCATCAACTCCGCGGGCTGTCCATCAACTCCGCGGGCTGTCCCCCGACTCCGGGCTCCTGGGCCCCACCATCTAGGGCTTCTGGTAGCAAATCAAGGCTTTGAGCTCCTGGAGATTGGTCACCTGCCAAAAACCCCTTCCAGGTGAACGTGCCTGGAACAGGCTCACCCACCTGGGATACACGATCCGGGTCCTAATGAGGCAGCGGCTGGGATTGAAGAGACTGTGAAGGGTGCTGGGAGGGGGTGGGGGTGGGGGTGGCGAGGAGGGGGTGGGGGGAGGGAGGGGTGGGAGGGAGGGAGGGGGAAACAGGAGCCGACCCCGGGAGGGCAGGTGGCCACTCATTCAGACGCTTCCTGGAGAACGAATGCGCTTCAGGGTCAGGCCTGGGAGAAAAAAGGCTCCTGAAACCAGACCTGCCACTGGGCGAGCCTTTTTAAAGGAGCAGCGCGCGTCCTCAGTAAGTTTCCCAGACGGTGTGCCAGCCAGCATGGCGTTTGTTTGTTTTTTTAAACATATTTTTATTGATGTCAGAGAGGAAGGGAGAGGGAGAGAGAGAGAGAGAGAAACATCAATGATGAGAGAGGATCATGGGTCGGCTGCCTTCTACACCCTACCCTGGGGATGGAGCCCGCAACCGGGCCTGTGCCCTGACCAGGAATGGAGCCCTGACCTCCTGGTTCCTAGGTCGATGCTCAGCCCCGGTGCCACGCCGGCGGGCGGTTCAGCATTTTGGGGAAGACACCATGGATTTAATAAGAACAGAGGTCAGCAGACAGACCCGGGGCTGACCAAGAAAGTTCAGGGGGGCCCTAACCGGTGTGGCTCAGTGGATAGAGCGTCGGCCTGGGGACTGAGGGGTCCCAGGTTCGATTCCGGTCAAGGGCATGTACCTGGGTTGTGGGCACATCCCCAGTAGGGAGTGTGTAGGAGGCAGCTGATCGATGTTTCTCTCTCATCGATGTTTCTAACTCTCTATCCCTCTCCCTTCCTCTCTAAAAAATCAATAAAATATATTTTAAAAAAAATTAAAAAAAAGGAAATTCTTTCTAAATGGGCAGATATAACTTTTCATATTTACTATCAAACGTTCTAATATAAGAAAATGGGTGCATACGATTCAGATCGCAAAGGCAGACTGAGAGACACTCACAGGTGTCTCACTCCCACCTGGCCCCGCCCTCTCGCTGTGTGTGCTCTTTTCCTACAGATGAGCCACCAGCCAGTCCTGGGCAGGGCCTGCTGCCTTTCCTGGGATGTGGGAAGGGAGAGGAAGGAAGGGAGGGAGGGAGCCAGGCCTGAGGCAAAGAACTCTCTTCCCAGCCTGGCCAGGAGGGGGCACCTCTCATCCGGTTTCCTTCCCACCCAGGGGCAGGATGGGGGGGGGGGGGCGCAGAGCCTTGGCAAAGGGCAAAGCGGGTGTGGTCACGTCTGGGTTTTAATGCCCGGAGTGGGAATGACTTCAGACCTGTGGACAAGGTTATCAGGCTGGAGGCGAAGCGGGAATGGGACCTTTCCTGGTGCTGGGCCCTTCCCAGCTCACACTGACCTTGGCTGGTTACTTGAGCGCATGCCGTCGAGCTAGCTTCCCTGTGGCGGCGGAGTTCGTGCGGTTGTTCAAACAATTAAATCAGGCAGGCGACGGGCAGGCCGACAGCAAACATTTGCAGGACACCTGTGCTAGGTGCCCGGGACACACAAGGACAGTGGCAGCCTGATGGCCGGGGTCCCCCGTGCCGTCCGAGAGTCCTGGCTTGGCCTCCCGGCTCTGCTGCTTTCCAGGGCGATTTGATTCCTCTGGGCCTCAGTCTGCTCATCTTTAAAATGGGGAGAGAATTTCAGTTACCTCCCAGGGCCTGAAAGGGCGGAACGCGACCCCCCCACACACACGAATTCGCCATGATGTGCTGTTCATGTCAGGCCTCTGTCTGGGAGCTGGTGTCCAGGAGGGACCGGTCAGTGCAAGAAGCCGCCCATTGTAGTCACTAGCAGAGAGGTGTGGACAAGGAACCCGGAAGGCTGGTGACCCTTGAGCCCTGGCAAAGGTCGGGGCTGTGCATCCACTGTTTAGTCGAGACAATGGTAGCTGAAGCAACTTCCCCACCAGATAGTCCTGTAAATCCTCACTGATAAAATAGTCTGCCTGTTACTGGAATTGCCCACCTAAGGGCTATGGGTGGATCCCAGACTGAATGAAAGGATGGCGAGGCCTGGGCACAGGTGGAGTCCATCCTTTTAGAATGGGCTCCTGCCTGGCCCCCCAACTTCCAAATTATCATTTCTTGCCTCGTCTCTGTCATTTGCATGCGGGCCCTCTTCCCGAGCCCGAACCCTGAACCACGCGGACGTAGGTCTAAAAGGTCAGCGGAGCCTGTACCTGAGCCTGTTTTGCCTCTGAATGATGTTTCTAACGAGGAAAAGAACATGCATAAGTCCCCAAGAAAGCCAGTTGTATCGAGATGCAATTAGTATCGAATGTAAAGAGGAAATGTGTGATTAAAAGGAACTACACAAGTGCCTGGCCCGGCGTCTCAGCTGGTGGGAGCAGCGTCCGGTACACCCAAAAGTTGTGAGTTTGATACCCGGTTGGGGTGCGTCTGGGAGGCAACCTATCGATGTCTCTCTCTCTCCCTTCCTCTCTCTCTAAATATCAGTGAACATATCCTTGGGTGAGAATTAAAGAGGGAAAAGAACCTCAAGAAGAAGTGCAGTGGTCTATGTCCGTGTTGGTGTGCACGTGCAACGGAACCCAGAGGCAGGTCCGGTAACCTGAGGTTCTGAAGTACTGGGAGAGTGACACCAGGCAACTTCCGTCCGGAATGAGACACAAAGTATCTGCACTTGCAGTGGAGGCAACATCACAGATACAGTTACTGCTGTCTCCCCCCGTCCCCCCTCCCGCCCCCACTCATAATCAAAGGAAATGCTAAACTTCACGTTGAGGTTCAAGGATACAAAACTCTGATTTCCACCCTAACTGGTGTGGCTCAGTGGATAGAGCATCGGTCCCTGGACTGAAGGGTCCCGGGTTCGATTCTGATCAAGGGCACATGCCCCGGTTGCGGGCTCAATCCCCAGCAGGGGGTGTGCAGGAAGCAGCTGATCGATGCTTCTCTCTCATCACCGATGTTTCTACCTCTCTCTCCCTCTCCCTTCCTCTCTGAAATCAATAAAATATATATATTTTTAAAAACACAAAACTATAATCTCCCCCCAGGAGCCTGCTGAGCCTATCCATGTGTGTTCCGGGACCTTGGTCATGGCGCCCGGCTGTGCTCAGGTCGCCCAGCTCGTTCCGCTGCCAAAGCCTTGAAAAGGGGAGGGGAGGGGAAGGGACCACGGCTTTGTGTGGACTCCCGTCGCCTTGGAGACGGAGTGGTTCCTTCCTGGGTGACTCACAGCCTTCGAGGGCATCACCCCCCATTTCCAGGCAGGTACACGATCCTGGTGGTTTGTGACCTCAGAAACCGCTCCGCTGACAGCCGTGGAACCAGTCCCCGTGGCCGAGAACTTGGGGGAGGCGCGGCCGCCACCCGCACTGCAGCGTGCACGCTCTGAAGGTGAAAGCGACAGAAAAAACAAGAGCGAGAGCCGAGAGGCCGGGCGGAGCGCCGGGCGCCTCCTGAAACGTGAGCCCGTGCGGTGGCGGGCAAGTTCGGCTTCCTGGCTCGAGGGGGCCTGTCAGGGTTTCCCTGTGTCACAGGCCCCACTCGCCCGGCAGCATCCTTCCAGATGCAACGCCCACGGGTGCGCCCGGACGGACAGTCATGCCTCAAACCCCTGAGGCGTGTCAGGAGGCATGAGCATCTCCAACGCGGGTTAGATCTCCCCAGGCCGGCTGCTTTGCCATCTACCCCTTCCCCGTTCTCTTCGTCACACGTCCCCCTTCCTGCCACTCGTCCAGCTGGCGGTTAGGCCTCCGGGTCCTGATCGCTCCTGCAAGAGGACACCCTGGTGGTAAAAAGACCCCTCACTTGGATTCTTTCACCAAAAGGCCCCCCACCTGGGGGGGGGGGAGATTAACTTCGGGGAAGCAGCAGCCCAAGATTACCTGCCTGAAAACCAGGCTTCTCACTGGGTCCTCGGGGCCTTAACATTTTAACGGGAACCAAGTTTTTATTCTCAAACACAGACGGGGCCTGGCGTGCACACGCTCTTTGGGGTGGGAGCTCCTGAGCCAGGCTGACCCGAAGGGCAGTCTTCCCAGACCCAGAGGGAGACATCTGGGACCTTCGGGGCGGCACGGGGCCTGGAGCCTGGCGCACTGGCCGCATCAGGGATCTTTCCTTCGGCCATACTGCCCAGCCCTGGACTCGGGCCTTCGTGCCTGCGATGGAGGACGCCCCGCCCCCCTCGGTGCAGGTACAGCCCAGTTCTGTTCGTGGGACTTCTTCTTTGGTCCCAGATACCTTTGTGGAGGAGCAGGGACCACTCCCCGGGGCGGGAGGAAAGGGCGGGAGGTTGTAGAGGATGCGCCCAAGGACACCAGATGCCAAGTGCAGGGCCGCGGGGGAGGGGGGGGGGTGAAGGGGTGGGGGGGTGGGGGGGCGCGCGGAGGAGGAAGGGTGGGCCTGCCCTGGGCTCGTTTTGAAATCGGGGTTCAAGGCAATCTGCATGTTAATAAACATTGAGAGGCACCGGGAACCCAGGGACCTGAACGGAACCAGTGTTTTTAAAAGCTCTTTCCTCCGGAGGTGGCCAGGAGCCTTCCAGGGGGCCAGCCCGGCGTCTGGCGTTACTGCCTCCTCCTTTGCCAGTCCTCACCCGAGGCTATTTTTCCATGGACATCTAGAAAGAGCGGAAGGGAGGGGAGACAGAGGGAGAAACATCATGTGAGGGGGACACACGAGTGGTTGCCTCCTGCACACGCCCCGATCAGGGCCGGGCATTGGAATCAAACCCAGGCCCTTCAGTCCACAGGCGGGTGCTCTACCCACTGAGCAGCTGGCCAGGGCGCTTCCGTTTCTTGGTGAGAGAAGCTGCACCTACGTCTGGGCAGAGGGGCGCCGCTCTGTCACCCAGGCCCTGCCCACAGGGTGGGTGGTTGCCCCAGGCACCGGGGTGGGCCCAGTAGGGGTGTTTTTGTTTTTTGGGGGAAGAAAAAGCTGGCCTCCGCAGGGTGGGGGGCAGGGGGTGCCGTGGGTCTGGATGCATCCCCACCTCAGGCGCTGGCTCGGGGACAGCGTGGGCCCCAGAACGGGCTGAGCGAGCCCCGCGGGGGACATGAGAGCGGCGATGTGGGTCATGCCCTGGGAACTGGGAGCCAAGGGACCCAGGGACGGTCCGTGGCCCTCCAGGCGCTAAGCCTGTGGCTCCGTGGGGACTGGGGCCGCCCCGGGTGGAGCTGGGGACCAGGGCCGCCGCTCACCCCCTCGGCAGGGGAACGCCTGGGTTCCCGTGCATATCAAGTGGGGGCAGGAGGAAGGCACCGACCTCCTCCTCGGGGTCCGGGATCCTGGGCGGGGGGTGAGCGCTGCTGTGGGTCTTGCCTTGAGGACAGTTCACAGCTGCTGTCACTCCACCTGCACGTGTGGGGCTGAGTCCGGGCGGGTGAGAGGACATCGGCTCCCTCAGGGCCGACATGGGCTGTGCGGACAGTCCTGACTCGCCTGGTCAGCTCAGGCAGCTTGGAGGATCCTGGTACCCAAATCGCCATGCCTGTTGCTAGGCGATGAGCGCCTGCAGGCGGCGCTGTTCCAGGTGCTGACGGGGCCGGAGAACAGGAGGCTCAGGAGCCACAGACACAACCAGCTGAGCAGGGGTGGGGTGGGGTGGGGTGGGGATGGAGGAGAGACTGTGCACAGGCCGGTCAGGGAGGGCGGCCTCAGGGAGGCGAGGCGGGCAGGGACCTGCCAGAAGCCGCAGGAGCTCCGTGGAGAGGGCGCCAGGGCTTGGGCAGGGCCGGGTGAGCTGAGTGCGGGGCAGCGAGCGGGCGGGCAGTGAGGCGGGGCCAGGGGTCTGAAGGGACCAGGACGCGAGGACAGGCAGCCTCTGGGTGACAGACCAAGGCGGGGAGGCGAGAGGCACAGCGGAGCCTCGGAGGGAACAGCAGGGAGTGACGTTATCTAGTTTACGTTAAAAAATAGTTCTATTGATTCCAGAGAGGAAGGGAGAGGGGGAGAGAGAGAAACATCGATGATGAGAAGGAATCATGGATCAGCTGCCTCTTGCATGCCCCACACTGGGGATGGAGCCTGAAGCCCGGGCCTGTGCCCTGACCGGGAGTCAAACCAGTGACCTCCTGGTTCATAGGTCGACACTCAACCCCTGAGCCACGCCGGCCGGGCCCCGTGGCACCTTCACATGGGCTGCTGTCCTGTCCTTAGGAACTTGTGTGGTGCTAACCCTGTGCTCCGTTCCCTGCCTCCTCACTCAGGCCATTTCTGCAGCGAGGGCCCCCTTCCCAGGGCTGGTACCCCAGGACTGCTGTCCTGTGAGCACCCGGGCTGGACCGAGGAGGGCAGGTTTGAGGAGGCAGACCCGCTGGAAGAGGAAGCAGGGTGAGGGGGGAGGGGGAGCGTGGCGGGGGGGGGGTCCATAAGCTCTGGTCTGAATGTCAGAGATTGGTCATCAGCCCAAGGGCACGGCTGGGAGGCCTGCGGGGGAGGGGCCTGTGGGCCTGAGCCCATTCGTCCTGGAAAAGCAGCCAGAACAACGACTTGAAATCGTAAGTCCCCAGGGGCCCCGCTTCACGGCTCCTCCATGGCATTGGGTAGGAACTCTCTGCAGTTACAGGGGCCACTGGGTCACCAGCAGTGGCCTCTCGCCGCCCCTCCGTGGTCTGTCACCTCTGGGTCACCCTCCTTGGCACTGAAATAGCTAATCTGGTGCTGGCCGCCCAGCTCCCAACGTGCAGAAATCTCTCCAACTCCACGGTGACCTTCACGATTCTATGTATTTGGTATTTCCTTTGTGTTCCTTCCTATGAGCTGGCTTGGCCTTTGCTAATAATTAAAAGTGTTTGCTGAAGTAGTCACCAAAGTCAGGAGATAAAAACTTCCCTGAACAGCGTGTCTCGTGACATTAGCTTGTTCCACAGCGAATAAAACCCACGGAGAAAAGCATTTTTTGAAAATGGGTTCAGGGGGATCCACGTGAGGAAGCCTGCGTGTATTCATTCACTCAGCGCATGTTTCTCGAGCTCCCACCTGTTCCCGGCGTGACCAACACACCCCCAGGCTTCTCAGAACCGCGTTCTAGGGGGTGGATGAGGGAGACAGGCCATGAGGAGGCACCGTATAGTCCGTGTCATCCGCCGATAACTACTGTGGGGAAATACCAGGCAGAAAAGGGTGACAGAGTGTAGGAGTCGTGTTTTAACGTAGGTGTGTATCTGTGTTCATTGCAGCATTGTTGCTCGTCAAGATATGGAAACAAGCATCCTTCGGTGGATGAATGGATAAAGAAAATTTGATATATATTCATATGTATATATATATATTCCATTATATATCTCTGTAGACCTGTATAAATTGTAAAGAGCTCTGTTATTTTCTGTTTTCCCTATTTTCAGCTTTGAGCCTACAATCATTAAAAAATAATGCATTAATTTTTTTAAATTAATTGATTTCAGAGAGAGAAGAGAAGCAGGGAGAGAGAGATTGACTTGTTGTTCCACTTTATGTATGCATTCAGTGGTTGATTCTTCTAGTGCAGTGGTCGGCAAACTGCAGCTCGTGAGCCACATGCAGCTCTTTGGCCCCTTGAGTGTGGCCACGAAGTTTCAATCGCACTGTATGTGCGCGCCCGCACGTGGTATTTTGTGGAAGAGCCACACTCAAGGGGCCGCAGTTTGCCGACCACTGTTCTAGTGCCTTGACTGGGGAACAAACTTGCAACCTTGGCGTATTGGGTCAATTCTCTCATCAACAGAGCTACCGGCCAGGGCTAGACAAATACATTTGTTTAATTACAGGAAATCAAACGGAAATTTGCAGAATTATGTAACATCAGAATGAAAACTGCTTCCTAAGACGCTCATTGAAAAGTAGCAGATGCTGCTTTCCATGTTCTAGATGGGACGATGTTGTGTTGAGAGCCAATGCTGACTGAGTAACTGCCCCAGACAGCACAAAAGGGTGAGTCCAAACCCTCAAAGTAAAATGGCCTCCTGTGGCATGTGGACCAGTAGCCAGGACCAGGGGCCAGGACTGGTGGCTAGGACCGGTGGCCAGGACCCGTGGCCAGGATCGGTGGCCAGGACTTGTGGCCAGGACTTGTGGCCAGAACCAGTGGCCAGGATAGAATAGGCCTTCTCAGTGCTGTTTTCTACAAGGACACGCCCCGGCCAGCTCTCAGCCAGCGGCCGCCTGTCGCGGGCCTGCACTCACCAGTTAACTGTCTAATTAAGATGATGAGTGAATCACCTCTTGGCTGATTCAATCGGAGGTGTTTCCAGAGATGCCAGCCTTCCTCTGGCAGGACGTGTCTATCCACGCGGCCCGAGGAAAAGTTGATGGGACACTATTGCTCACCTAGGCAGGTGCCTTGAACTCGTTTCTTTGTGGAAGCAGAGCCTTGGGGGCCGTCGGTTGGCTGTTAAGAATAAGCTGACAGATGTGGGGAATCTCGGGGGGGTTCCGAGCAGCGCCAGTAAACCCGGAGCCTGTCCACGGGCCACGGGAGCGATCCTTATACCCACTCGGAAACCCCAAAGGCTCGGAAAGTGGACCTCACCTGGAAGCAACACCAGGCTGACCGGAACTCGTTTGGTGGTGAACTTGACCTGGGGACCCTGAAGCGAGTCGGGTTTAGACCTGTCCCCTGAGGGAGCCTGTCCCTGTGGAATATGAAGGTGTTTCAGGCACTAATAGCACCCAGTCGTCTTCCTAAGGGTTCCTTCTTCTGAAACACCCGTCCTCAGGGTGTGCCTGGATCTGGGGGACCGCGGGCTCTGCCTTGTCGCCAGCAATGATGAGCCATGGGAATGAGAAGGCGGCATCCGGTGATTCGCCAAATGTGTCCACCTCTCGAGATGCCCTGATCATTATGGTAACGGAACCCTCCATGGACAGGGCGTGGACAGGGAGCACTGCTGGGTCTCAGGGCAGCACCAAAGCCATCAAGAGCCTGGCTCCTCACCTCAGTCCTCAGGGGGACCCCCTCCTCCGCCACCTTCAGACTGGGCCCCCCTGGGCCACCTGTTCCTGCAGAAACCCAAGGGTCCGGCCTGGCTCATCAACTTTCTACGTGATTTTCAGCATCACTTCCCTGTTTAGGGACACGGTGTCCGGTCTGTGTTCCCAGGAGATTCCTAACCTAGTGATTTCCACAGCCCACCCCCCTTCAAATCCTGTATTTCACCCCCCCCCCCCCATCGCCATCTCCCCAAACTCCCAACACACAGCTCGGAGGTGGGAGCACGGGTGCGGGTTTTAGACCTCGGGGAACCTTCCCCCAGGGCAGCCCCCCCGCGCCGTGGGCTCTTCACATGGGAAAGAGGGGCCCCCATCCACAGGGACCCCATCAGAGCAGCTCAGCTGGCTCCTCTTACTTCTGTTAACAGAAGAAACATTCAAACCTGTAAGAAATTTTTGTGAGTTTATTGAGCCAAACTGACAATTGCCAGGAAGCGGAATCTCAGAGGATGGAGGTCGCGCTCCCGGGAACGGTGGTTTCACCTGTTTTTACAAATTACCATCCAAGGAGGAGGTGCTGAGTGGGCACATGAGATCCACTGGTGGCAGAGGAGGGAGGTGGGAGAAAGCAAAGGGGGGCCCTCTGGGATTGGATAAAAGTGAATGATGGACATCTACACGGGCGGGTGCAGGGTCCTTAACAGCCAACAATTACAGGATAGCAAGGACAAGGGGGAGTTTGCGGCTTCCGCCCTGGGCCCGGCCATGGCTGTGCCATGAAGGGCCTGTGAAAAGGGAAGTTACGCGTCCCCCCGCCCCTGCCCCTTACCCCGACCTCCCAAAGGTGTGTTACCCGGATGCAAAGAGACAAGAGGCTCAGTTAAGATCCCAGCTGACCTTTGTCAGGGAAGGTGCCGGCCTAGGACTGACTTCCCGCCATAGACTGTATTTAACGGAAAAGCTTTAACTTCAGACCATCCTTGGTGGCTACTTCGGGTCTGAGTTTGCAAGGCCGCCCTGCAGGCCTCCCCTGAGCTTGTCAGGTTCTCTCGCTGCCCCTTTCCGCCCCTCCCACCCCCACTCTGGGCGGGGGGAGGGGGGCTCTGGGACCCCCCAGGGTCTGCCGGAGGGAGGGGGGCGTGGCCGCTCCCTTTTCCTCCCGGGACCTCCCTCCTCGCCCTCGGACCCCGGGCGGGACCTGGGCTTCGCAGTGGGGTTAGCGCTGGGCTCGGGGGCCCAGTGGGGCCTAGGGATTCGGATGGGGGTGCGTTGGGGTGACTTAGATGTCTCTGAACTGAAAGCGGTTCCAGGACACACCGAGCGGCCGGTAGAGCCAGGCTCTGCGCTGAAATCGCTGGACCCGCGAGCAAGGCGGCCATTGGCCGGGCCAGGGGGGCAGGGCGTGGGGAGCAAACCCGCCCCGCCCCTGGACGGCGCCGCGGGAGGACTTGGGGCAGACCCGGGCGGCCGGCTCACAGGTGCGGCCGCAACGCGTGCGGGACCCGCGGCGGGAGTCAGGGCGCGGGCGGGCGGGCGCGGAGCGGGCAGGGGCCGGTGGAGGGGCTGAGACCCGGAGGGCGCAGCGTCCCGGGCCCGCGGGTTCTCGCCGCGCCCGGCGCCCCCGGGGCCGCCCGCAGCGGATTGCGCCCCCGGCCCCGCAGCAGCCTCAGGAAGGGTCGTGGGCCAAGGACCGGGATCCGCGGCCATGGCCGAGCCCACGGAGCCAGCGCGGGGCGCCCCGGGTGCCCTGGGGCCGCTGGAGGGCCCGGCCCCTGCGGCGGAGGGAGCGGGCGAGCCGGGCGCTGCGGGCCCGGAGGCGACGGGGGAGGAGGCGCGCGGGGGCCCCGGGGAGGCTCCGCGGGGCGCGGGGGAGGGCGCAGCCGCGACGGCCGGGCTGAAGGCGGGCGGAGGCGCGGGGCCCGACGGAGGGCGTGCGGGCGACTCGGGGGCTGAGACGCGGGGAGCGAGCGGAGCGCGGGGCGCGGCAGAGGCCCCGGAGGGCGCCGGGGAGGGCGAGGAGGCCGCCGGGCGCGGGGAGGAGGCGAGCGGCCCGGAGCCGGCGGAGGAACCGGCGGAGGAACCGGCGGAGGAACCGGCGGAGGAGCCGGCGGAGGAGGCGAGCCCGGGGCGCGGTGCGCAGGGCGAGGCGCGGGGGGAGGCACAGGGGGCGCCCCGAGACCCCGCGGCCCCCGGGGCAGAGGCGGCGGCGGAGGAGAGCGGCCCCGAGGGCCCCGGGAGCAGCGGGCCCGCGCCGGGGACCAACGTGGAGGCCGAGGGGCCGGCGGGAGGGGCACCCGGGGCCGAGGGCGAGCCCGGGGGCGGAGGGGACGGCGGTCCCCAGACCCAGATGGAGGCGGCGGAGGCCGCGGCGGCGGAGAGGGGGGGCTGCAGCGGCGGGGCGCTGGTCGGGGCGCTTCGGGGTGCAGAGGCGGGAGCTGCGGAGGAGGACGGGGCCCCGGGAACCGAGGCGTCGGAGGCAGCGGCCCCCGGGGATGCCGGGGCAGAGGCGGGCGGGGACGGGGACCAGGGGGGACCCCAGGAGGAGCTGGAGGAGGCGGCGGCGGAGGAGAGTCCGGTGCGCGGCCCGGGTGGGGCCGGCGGGGAGGCCGCGGGCGGGGGCCAGGAGGGGGCCGCCGACGGCAGCGAGGACGGGGAGGCGCCCGCGCAGCCCGGGGCCACGGAGCTCAGCAACCACCTGGCGGAGGAGGGCGCCCCGGAGGAGGAGGCGGCGCCGGTGAATGGCCGCGGGGAGGACGGCGAGGCGTCCGAGGAGGGGACCCCGGGCCGGGAGCACGACATCACCCTCTTCGTGAAGGTAAGCGCGCCTCCGGCTCCCACGGCCCCGCCCAGCTGGTCCTGGTCTCCCGGGCGCGGAGCGAGGCGCAGGGACCCGGCCTGGGCGCCCGGCGCCTGGAGGAGCTAAAGGGGCGGTTGGAAGGGCTCGCTGGTTTGCGAGCAGAGGCGGGTGGAGGTTACTGAAGAATTAACTTCGTTTAAAAAAAATTCGACAAGCCCTGTTGGCAGTCAGAGCGGTTTCTGGAAAGGAAGCGCTGAAAATGACGGGGACATGCAACCTGGTGGGTGGGGGCGTGCGCGGCGCCAGGGCCTCTGGCCATGTCACAGCCCAGCGAGGCCGCTCGGTGGATCCATGAGGTCGGCTTGGGAGGAACATGGGCTTCTATTTAAATGATAATATTGACCGACCTTTTAAACACTTGTCTGGGAAGAACAGAGGGAGCCGTGACTCCGGTGCCTGCCTCGCCTTCCCGCCGTCACCCTCACCTCAAACGGGAAGAGGGCGATGACCTGTCTGAACGTCTGTAAGGGGCCGGCTGAGGGCGTTGAGTTCAATGGGCCGGTTACGAGGCCTCCAGAGTCGGCCCTGGAGCTCACAGGAGGGTCTTTGTTTAAAAAGCCCTTTGCGAAAGCCTTTGGGCCAGGAATGCGCATGGCACGGAGAATCTTAATCCTTCCCAAATACTCCGGGCTTAGAGGCAGGCAAGGCCTCACCTCCCTGCGGAAAAGTAGGCGAATTCTAATGAGCAGAAAGAGGGACGTTCCCCAGGTGATTAAGGTGAGAATTTCCACAGCGGGCAGGGGCGAGGCGGGCAGGGCTGAGGCTGGCAGGGAGGAAAGGGCGGGCACTCGCTTCTTCCTGGTGAGCAGGTGCCACTCTGAGCATTTCTAACCGGGAGATTCCGTATCGGATGTAACCTGCAGGCACAGCCCTCAGGAAGGCCTGGGAGCTCCAGTCTGCAGGGCGGTCCCGGGAGGGGCAGCTGGGTCAGGTGCTGCCACACCTGCCCCTTGGGGTAAGAAACGGAGGCTGCTCTGGGTGAGGCTACGCATGGCTACGCGGTTCCAGCCTCTGATACAGTTTAGAAACAGTAACAGCTTCCAACTAGTCTCCCAGCCAGTCTCCTGGCCATAGGCAGTGGCCCAGGGAAAACAGATCTGATCGTTTTGTTTCTCGGTGTAAAGTTCCTCAGTTGTTTATTGTAGAATTTCCCATAAGCCCACACTCCTTAGCCAGGCCACAGGCCCTTCATGATGTTATTCCTGCCCCCTAGGCATCGCCTGGGTGTCCCCACCCTTTGCCACCTGTGGTACCACTGTGCCAACTTCCTTTGAGAGGACACGTTTTTCCTGCCCTTACATTTTGACCTCCCCCCTCTCCATGCCCCCTGCCTGCTTATCTGTGTGTGCAAGATCCTGAGCAGGTATCGCCCCCAACCCCACTCTGGGCTGGGCATCACTCTGTGGGAGCCCCACTCACACAGGACCCTACCCTCTGCGTGTCCTGCCTCTTCCGTGGGCCGTGTGAGGCTCACCTTGCATCTCTGCGTGGAGCACAGTCCGGGAGCGATGCAGGTGTGAATGGGTGGCTGCCTGCATGAGGGAGTAGACTGGTAACCCATAGCATGGACCTCAGAGCTGGTGGGTGTCCGGGATCACATCCTGGCTCTGCTGCTTTCTCACTGTGTGACCTTGGGCAGGTGACTTAACCTTTCTGTGCCTTCGTTGCTGATGGATAAAAGGGGGCGCTAATCGTACCTGCCCAGTGGGGTTGTTGTGGGGATTCAAGGACTAAGGGAAGCGCTTAGAACAGTTCCTGGCTTGAAATAAGCGTAGTACCAGTGGGGGTTGTCACTGCTCGTCTGCTAGCGCTCACACACTTTCATTGCTTTTGCTCAGAAACAACCCCCTTCTGCCAGGCCAGCGTGGCTCACTGGTTGAGTGTCAACCTATGAACCAGGAGGTCACGGTTCGATTCCCGGTCAGGGCACATAACCAGGTTGTGGGCTGGATCCCCAGTGTGGGGTGTGCAGGAGGCAGCCGATCCATGATTCTTTTTCATCATTGATGTTTCTATCTCTCTCTCCCTCTACTTTCCTCTCTGAACTCAATAAAAATATATTAATATACACACAGCCCCTTCCTACTTCATCCCTGCTGTTGTACCTTTTTGTGGGGAGGTGGGGGGCAAACCCCTGTGGGTACCTCATCCCCTCGATTCCCTGGAGATCAGAATGTGAGGAAAAGTAAAAAGTTGTTTTCCCAGCTCCTGAGTGGTTAGTGCTGGCAGACACAGGGTCGTATCATGGCAGCGTAGCCAGAAGTTTTTGCTTTGATGATTGGCCCGTGATCAGTTCATCAGTCTTTTTTTTTCCTCCCCCTTTAAGGAAACAAACAGATTCCAAACAGTGAGATTGATTTTCAAGCCACTACCGCCTGATCCGACTTCTGAGGGCCACTTAAGATGGTCTCATAGAACAGCTGAGGTTCTCACTTTCTCCTTATCCGGCAAATCGTTCTCTTTCAGAGCAACACAAAGGCCCCAGAGTGAAACACAAGCAGAAACCCCTGAGGCTGTGCACCTTCTGAGCGTGTGATACTTGATTGAAATCCGGAGAGCAGCTCCGAGTAGGGTTTCTTTGCCCGATTAGCCGTTCCTAGGTTCCTCCTTTGGGCTCCCTTTTATGTGGACCCTCGCGTCCAGAGCTGACTCTGCCCTCCTGGGTTTCGTAGGCAGGGGTGTCATGGGGGTTCTCTGCCATCGCGGGAGTGTGAACTCACAGAGCTGCTCTGTAGGGCGAGGGCCACAGTGTCTTCCGGACGTTGCCCTGCCCTCACATGGCAGCCTGGCAAACCCGGTGTGAGATGACTTTACCCACATCCTATTTGTGAATGTTTAACTTTTACATGTTTTCCTATTTTTAAAAATAAATGTATCGG
Organism: Myotis pilosus; assembly: GCA_036010255.1. Taxonomy (NCBI): domain Eukaryota; kingdom Metazoa; phylum Chordata; class Mammalia; order Chiroptera; family Vespertilionidae; genus Myotis; species Myotis pilosus. Next base: position 2,508,588 of record JASKON010000002.1, read on the forward strand.
TTCCAAATATACCAGCAAGTAATGACACATGGGCCCACTAATACGTAATAATAAAATCTGCTCCCAGTTTTAGCCACCTGGTGGTTGATGTTGCCCATCGGAGTGAGAATTGTCATCTTATTTGTTGTCTTATCCTATAAACGTGTGAGAATGTATTCTTGGATGTAAAAGAACCAGAAACGTGTGGAACCGGCTGAAGAAAGCTCCCTTGAAGTTTGGATGGTAAATTCATTGCTGATCGGGCTGGTTTTCAGTTTTGTTTTCTCAAAGTGGTGTTCATTTGTCACCAAATTATAGGGCAGCCTTGCGATATTTGGTAAGAAAGCTTCTTTCCTTCTTTACTCAAAACAACAAAGAGCGAGTATAATAACATACCGGCGTAATAGCAACTGCCGACAGCATGCCAAACACAGAGCATGGAGGGCGGACGTGCATAGCTGCGGGGATTTGGTCACCAAGGAAGTCTCACCTCCAGGTGTGGCTCTCCTAATCCGCTGTGTATCCTTGGAGGCAGGGTCCAGGGGTGCGTTCGTCTGAGATACGGATTTCCCGGCAGATTTCTCACGACTTACAGAATCTCAGTGTGGCCAGTGAACAGCCCTGGGCCAGAGTCTAAGAATTTCTGAAGTCAGGTTTTGGACACCATACATTTGACTGTTTATGTAGAGCTATTGCTGAGCTTGGAGACTTGCCATCACACTTGGCTCTCCCGGGAGGTGAAGCTGAGGATGGCATCAGGGAGACTCGAGAAAGACATGGTCTTTGAATATTTGTCACCCAGAAATGCCTCCCTCCCCCCCTCCCTCCCTCAATCAATCAATCAATCAGTCAGTCAGTCAAGCCATCCAAGCTTCGTCTCACCACCCAAGCTTTGGCAGGATGGGAGTGGGTCGGGAGTCTGTTGGGAGCAGCACCTGATGGACTTCTGGTAGACCAGTAGGCTATGGCTCTGAGCACACGTCACCGGGAGAGAGCATGTTGAGCCCTGCTCTGTGGGGCTTGGTCTCCCAGGAGCTTGGAATGGGGTGTTATTTTCATAACTGTGTGTGGACTATGGATTCTGAAGGGAAATGAGCAAAAATGCACTTCTGTGACTTGCATGATATTTTTTGTCATTTGTGTTTTGAGTGTCTTGTACAACTTGCTTACAAATCACATGTATGGAGTTTGTGGAGGGTTAGTTGGGGTGGGAGCTGAGGTAGGACATCATGTGTGCTCGGCTCTTACACACATGTGCACGCACAGCATGTGCACACGGAGAGACCCACACAGCATCCTCACCTTGGCAGGGCCGTGGGCTTCTGGGAGGCACTCAGTCAGGGCTTCCGGGTATGACTGGGTCAAGTGAGGCAAGACGCAAGACCTGTCCCCTCCTGTCCTGGCCCAGTGTCCCTTGTGGAAGGCCGGAGCCATGCTTCTCCATGAAGACATCTGGGCAGCAGGCGACAGATGTTGGAACCCACAGGACTGTGGGGACGGGTGATCCTCTTACCGGGTCCCTGTCAGGGCTGAGGGGTCGTGTGCTCTGGACTGAGGGGTAAGTGAGCCATTGTGCTCGCCCTCAGCGTGAGCTCCTCCGAAGCTGAGCACCCTCCTCCCCTTCCTCCTCCTCACAGCGGTCCTTTAGATCCTTGGTTTCCCAGGGCCTGCTCGGCTCTATCCCGTCCACTCAGAGACCCGCCTCCCCGAGTGTCTGCACCTTCAGAAACTCCACACGGGGTCCTGGAAGCATCAATTTCCCTTTTGTTTCAGACACACAGAGAGGAAACCTAGAACAGGAAGGAATGTGTGAAATGTGAAGCTCTGCTCCATGTATAGTCTCCAGGGTCACAGCGGCGTAGATTAACCTGCTGACCCAGCGCGGGGGCTTATCACCTCCGAGTGCCAGGTGCTGTGGGGACACATTGTCCTTCGAGACGGGCTGGGCCCTGTCCTCCTGGAGCGCACCGTGCAGCTCAGTGGACAGACACTGAGCAGGACCGCTGGGCTGGAAGCTCGTGGCAGCAGGGACCACACAGTTTGCTCCCCACTGTTCTCCCGCCCCAGCTCAGGGGGTGGCTCAGAGCAGACACCCAGGTAAGGCCGATAGGAAGGGCAGGCAGGAGCAGGGGAGTAGGAGGCTGTGTAAGTACATAGCGGGGGGACCTGCAGACACAGCGGTTGTCACTAAATGCAGCAGATATGGATTCAGTTGTGTTGGAGAGACAGAGAGTGGGGGGCCTATGGGAACCCCTATGTCCATTGAGCCTCGCTGGGGTGGAGGGCAGGGAAGACAGGAGCGCTCTTTAAAGTAAAGAGACAGGCCCACCCACGGTAGCTCAGTGGTTGAGCATCGACCCATGAACCAGGAGGTCAGGGTTCGATCCCTGGTCAGGGCACATGCCCCAGTTGGGGGCTCGATCCCTAGTAGGGAGCGGGCAGGAGGCAGCCGATCAATGATTCTCATCACTGATGTTTCCATCTCTCTCTCCCTCTCCCTTCCTCTCTGAAATCAATAAAAAATAGATAAGAACAAACATTTAAGTGTCTTAAACCTCAGCTCCTGTTAATTTTTTTCTGCTTCTTTTTGACGTGTGGCGATTCCTAAAGTGACTCTGTGCCTCGCATGGCTGGGGGAGGCGGCTGTTTTCCTCACAACAGGAGCTAGGAGACAGTGTCCGATCCCGCCTTCAGGTAACACACTTCCTATCAGGCCCCTTTGGAAATGTTTGCGGCCTCTCACTTGAGCCTGGAGTTTTATTTTGCAGAGTAACAGGAATGTGGACCGGAGGGGCTGTTGAGTCAAGAATCAGCAGTGTCGGTGAGAGGAAGAGAGATTTGAGGCTCTAAACATTATATGTATGTATATGTATGTTGTGTGTGTGTGTGTGTGTGTGTGTGTGTGTGTGTATTTAGAATTTTTTTGTTTGTTTTTGCCTGCCAAGCCCATAACCTTGACTTAAGTAAAGTCGAAGTAAAAATAGAGATTAAACATATTTTTACACAGTTTGGTCATTCATGTAGCCCATGGCATTCTTGTGTAAAATGCACTTACTGATCTTTTTTAAAAAGGTGATACATTAAGATAAAACATTTATTAATATAAAAACATACAATACATCGAACAGCAAGCCTGCTCCCGCCCCAGCCTGTCAGTGCTTCTCCTGAGAGAGAACCATTCACCACCTGCCCAGAGGGTTCTGTGCGTGTCCAAGCAGACATGTGCATTTCCTCACTGTCAGTTACCTGTTGCCCTGCGACAAATACTCTGATCAGCATTTTGAAACAACAAACATTGTTGATGCACAGTTTTCTTGCATCAGGAATTTCCAGGAATCTGTTAGGAATGTCCAGGAATCCGTTAGGAATGTCCAGGAATCCGGGAGCAGCTTCGTCGGGTGGTTCTGGCTCATGAGGTTGCCATGGGGACGGTGGCAGGGCTGTGGCCTCATCTGAAGGGTTGACTGGGGCTGGAGGACCCAGACCCGTTCGCTGACTCACCTCTGTTGGCAGGAGGCTCAGTTCCTCGCCACGCGGACTGTCTCCTAAATTCTTGGAACTGGGGTTGCTGGGAGAAGGGCTTATGCACAGTTAAGAATTTGATGACCTTTATTCAACTTCCTCTTCAAAGAGGTTATACTAAACTGTGCTCCCCTAACACTGTGTGGTGCCCTGTCTGCTCCCCCAACTTCCTGACTTTAAGGTGAAGAAGGACGCCCATTGTCATTTCACTCACATCTTTCTTGGTGTGCATGAGGTACCCCGTCTCCTGCCCTAGAAGTAGAAGCCGGTGTCTGTAAAAACCATCTGGCTGAGAGGGAGAGAGCTTAGGGGCTTATAAAACCTACATTCTGCAACATGTACATTGTCAACACGGACCCCCCCAATTCTTGGCGCCTGCTCTCATGCTTGTACACAGTCCTCATTCACTTATCCGCCCACGGGCACTCTTCCAGATAGAGGGGCGCAGCGGGGGGTGGGGTGGGGGGGCAGAGACCACGCTCAGAGAAGCCACACGAAACAGAAGGACCTGCTAGTCCAGCCTGGTCCAAATTCCTGACCCGAACCGGGGGGTAGGAGCTGTCCTAAAGCAGACACTGTCTCCCACCTTTTGGGTGGTTTGTTTGAGGCCACAGGTAAGTGGGGCACTTGGCTTATGTCTGTTCAAGCTGCTGAAACCCAGTGAGCAAAGAGACAGTCGAGGTGAGAGGCTCCGGGCTGCTGGCAGAGTGCAGGGAAGGGGTGGTGGAGGGAGGGGGAGGGAGGGGAGGGAGGACTCCCTGTGGCCAGGCCTCCGCTTCCACCCGCGTTTTCCCCTGGGACTCACTGCGCGGCCACTCGCGGCCACTCAGGCACCTAACCCTCCGGTCCGTAAGCCCGGCTGCGTTCTGAACAGGCTTCCGGAACAAGGCGGCCCTTTGTTGTAATAATTCCTTGTGAGAATTTTACAGGGACATAGCTTTTCATCTCCACATAAAAGCTGCTGTTGGTATCGGGCCATATTATTAAATAAGGATTAAAAATAGCCCTGGAGTTTTTAAAGCCTAATTCGTACATGAGGATAAATAGCGAGTTCCACGTGGTCGTGCGTGTACGCTTGTGGCTCGGTTCCACCCACGGTGACATGAACTCTAACCTCACGAACCCAGGGCCAGAGTTTAGAGCGAAGAGCCGTTTGGTTCAGGGGTGAAGCTAGATGGGTCCAGCGTGACCGCCCCTCATCCTCTGATCACACATGGCTGTTAGGACAGTCGGGAGGAGGAGGCACTGCCCGTCCTGGGGCACATGTTAGGGCTAAGAGGCTTTCGGAAAGGGCGGAGCCATGCTTCCAGGAAGCCGTAGGCTCTGAAATATGCTGTGAGGCCAGGCTGCAAGGCCGGTGAAGTGATGCCGACGTTCTGGGCAGCGTGCCTCCATGGGGACGGCGTGATCCCCTTTGCGGTCTGGCGTGAGGGACCCTGGGCCGGCTCAGTGGTGGCAGGGGGACAGGGCGCCCGGGCGGGGAGGGGAGGGGAGCGCGCCCACAGCACTCGGCCTGAACCGTTGGCTGCCTCTGCAAGCGAAGTCGAGCTGCTGCTAGCAGGCGCTCCCAGGTGTGCGAGCTTTTATTCATTTCAGAAAAAACGCTCCGTTGTTCCTTCCTGCCGCGGGCCTCGCTGCCCTCTGAGCGTTTTCCTCCGTGGGCTCGCGGGGTGTGTGTGTGTGTGTGTGTGTGTAACGCGTGTGCCACAGGGTGCGCTGCAGTGTCAGGAAACAACACCGCAAAGGCGTGGGGAGGGCGGTGGGGAAGGGGGGCGTGACCCCTTTCCATGGGGGAGCTGGATGGGTCTGAGGCTCCCTCTGCTCGGAGCCTGTTCCTGGGCCTGGCTCTGTGGTGGCTGCCGTCCTCACTGGCTCCATCAGAGGGCGGGCATGGGGGGATGGGTTAGGGGTGGAGTGTGGGGGGCACGGGGGGCAGACAGTGGCCAGCTGGGTGGTTTCCTGTCCAGGCAGCATCCCTCTGCCTTGCAGAAAAGTGAAGGACGCGGAGGAACCTTACAAGTGATCCGTGAACCGCACTGCCCAGTGGAGGGCACAGCTGGGAGCGCTGGCCTTTGGCCTGCAGGCAGCCCCCACGGCCTTCCCTCTTGACCTTGGCAGTCGCCCCTGCACTCTAACCCTGTGATCACCAGGGTCCCACATGTAGGGTGCCCTCTGCCTTCAGCTCTCAGCTCTCTCCCGGGGGCCGCCTCCCTCCCAGGTGCGGGGTGGCCTGTCCTCACCGCCCCTGTGCCCACGCCTGCTCCTCGCCCAGGTGCGGGCAGGCCCACTGAGGATTCCTGCCTCCTGGGCACAAGGTTGAGGAAGCAGAAGGGGGACGCTGAGCGCTGAGCGGGGAGGAGCCAGCAGGAGGGGGAGAAGGACGGTCAGATTGGCAGGTGGCCTCTCAGGACGGAGATGCCAGGCCACAGGGTCCCCACCGCGCTGAGGGGACTCAGAGTCGGAATTCCGGGACTCAGCAGGCGTGTCAGATGCCGGCAGCGATGGCAGCCTCTCCCCAAAGGCGGTGGCGTGCCTGCACCCCGTCCCCCAGAGAGACAGTGCCGTCAGCCAAGAGTGCGTGAGGGACCAGCCCTCCCTGTCGCACTGGTGTTGGTGTCTCCTCATATCATCTCTGCCGTCCACTCAGGGGTGATGGTGGTGCCCGGGGGTGGGCTGGGCCAGCTCAGGCAGGGAGCCCCTTAGGGTCAAAATGCCCCTGTACACCCGTGAACTCCCTCCTTTTCCTTTAGATCTGCGGCAGGTCCATGAGAGCGCTCACTGACCCACGGCCCACGCTCCTCCGGGGTGGACTGGCCCCCCCGCGCAGGTCACCCCCAGGCGCCTACCCGGTGACTGTGGTCACACTGTTCTGCGCGAAGAGCAGTGCTTTGCCACCTCAGCTTTGAACCCCAGTTTCCGAGCCTTCCTTTCCCCCCAACGTCAAGCTGAACGATGGGGTCCTGGCTTGGATTGGAGCTGTGAGTGGGCGTGTTCGTCTCCTGCCGCTGGGATGGCGTGGCCGCAGCAGGACTGTGACACGTTAGGGACACGTAGGTGGTTTCTGTTTGGGCTGTTGTACGTAATGCTGCGGCAGGCATGCGCGTGTACGTGTATTTTTGAGTTAGTGTTTCTGTGTTTCAGATAAATACCCAGAAGTGGAGGTGCTGGATCATGCGGTGGTTCTGCTTTTAATTTCTTAGAGGAAACGTCATCCTGTTCTGCACAGTGGCCGCCCCAGTTCACATTCCCATCCTCAGTGCACAGGGCTTCCGCTTCTCCGCATCCTCGCCAGCACTTGTTATTTCTTATTTTTGATAATCAGCATCCTCACCGGTGTGAAGGGAGGTCTCGCTGTGGTCTCAATTTGCACCCCCTGATGGTCCGTGGCATGGAGCATGTTTTCATGCATGTTCAGCCGTCTGACATCTCTGGAAAATATTCAGAGCCTTTGTCCATTTCTTAATTGGATTTTTTTTTTTTTTTTTGCTACGACGTTGTATGAGTTCGTTATGTATTTTGGGTATTACCCGTTTATCAGATATTTGATTTGCGGATATCTTCGTCCATTCAGTAGGTGGCCTTTTCATTTTGTGGATGGTGTCCTGGGCTGTGCAGAAGCTTTTTAGTTGGATATAGTCCCACGGGTTTAGTTTTGCTTTAGTTGCCTTAACTTTTGATGTCAAATCCAAAAAAGTCATCGCCATGACTGAGATCCGGGAACTTACCGCCTATATTTTTCTTCTGGGATTTTTATGGCTTGAGGTTTTACATTCAGGTCTCATCGTTTTGGGTTAATTTCTGTGTGTAGTGTAGACAGTGGTCCAGTTTCGTTCTTTTGCGTGTGGCCGTCCACTTTTCCCGACAGCATTTATTAAAGACACTGTCCGTCCTCATTGCTCTTCTTCGTTATTTTGTTGTAAGTTAATTGCCCACGTATTCGTGTGCTCAATTCTGGGCTCTCTATTCTGTTCAGTTGAGCGATGCCCCTGTTTTTATGCCAGTACTGTACTGTTTTGAGTACTATAGCTTTGTAACGTAGTTTCAAATCAAGGAGTGTGATGCCTTCAGCTGTGTTCTTCTTAAGATCGCTTAAGCTACTTTGGGTCCTCTGGAATTTATTTTTGAGTTTTTAATCTTCCGTAGCCATAGCAACCAGCTGTGGTAATTAATACAGCTTCTCATGCATGCTGGGACTTTTTGGAAAGACACCTGACAAGCACACATTCACAAAGTGAACCTTCATAAAGTGAGGCACGAGTGTTCTTCCGGCACGAGTGCCACGTCCTCCAACACCTGCCGGAAGCTGTGGAGGGAGTCACCAACATGGACCCTTCCCTGCTGTGTCTGGGGAACGGACACTGTGGGGAGGGGAGAGGTCGCCGGGATGGGGGCTCTGTCCCAGGATGGCCCCGGGGAAGGCAGGAGTGACCACCAACACTGACGCACCGACTGCGGCTTTCCCAGACAGCCCTCTGAGTCCAGGCCTGCACGGAAGGCTGGCGAAGGCATTTCCCAACAGGTGGATTCTTCCAGATCTTTCCTCTCACACCACCCTGGCGATCCCTGCCTTCTTCCTGAAAACTTAACGCAAAGCTCGGACTTCACCTCCTTCAATCTGAAAAGGAAAGCTCTCCAACCCTCTCATAAGAATTCCCTCAATGACCTTACGATGTTTCTGATTAACCGACTAGTTTCAGTCTGAACAAGAAGTATTATAGACAGACCAGCCCCCCACCCCCAGCCCCCAACCCACAGAACTTTCTTAAGCTGAGACCAACCTCATTGTCTTCAAGGTAGCAGATTTTCTTCTTTGTCAAATAGACAGTTCCAGATCTCTGGCCTCCTTAAAACTTATAAATATTTCAAAGAAAAATAGAGAGAAAAAGATACTTTTTTATTTTTTCAGGAAGCTACATATTTCTTTTTTAAATCCTCACCCGAGGATATTTTTCCATTGATTTTTAAAAAAATACACTTTTATTGATTTTTTTACAGAGAGGAAAGGAGAGGGATAGAGATTTAGAAACATCGATGAGAGAGAAACATGGATCAGCTGCCTCCTGCACACATCCTACTGGGGATGTGCCCGCAACCAAGGCACATGCCCTTGACCAGAATCGAACCTGGGACCCTTGAGTCCACAGGCCGACACTCTATCCACTGGGCCACACCAGTTAGGGGTTTTCCATTGATTTTCAGAGAGAGTGGAAGGGAGAGGGAGCGATGGAGAGAAACATCGATGTGAGAGACATTGATTGGTTGCCTCCCACATGCGCCTGACCAGGGCTGGCGATCAAGCCTGCACCGAGGTATGTGCCCTTGATGGGAATTGAACCCCAACCCTTCAGTCCACAGGCCGATGCTCTATTCACTGAGCCAAACCGGCCAGGGCAGGAAGCTACATGTTTTTCTAAAGAATTTTGCAAAAGAGCTAGAGAATTCCAAACAAATAGAGAAAGTTGAATATGAACACTTTGAGAGGAAACGAGAATTTCTTGTCTATGGTTTCTCTGTCCCACCCGCCCCACCCCGCCTCCTCCCTCCTCTCTCCATTGCTCGGAGAGGGGAGAAGTAATTCACAAACCTTCAATCGTCAACTCCCTACCAGGAGCAAGTGTGCACGTCCGCTGCTGATCCCAGATCAAGGTGCGGTCCTACAGGCTTGCTGTCCGGGTCCCTGTGGCTGGGGATGGAGACCAGCACACCCTAGTCTTTCCAGGACTTTCCCGGTTTTAAAACAAAATCCTAGGGTCCAGGAACCCTAAGTCCTGGGCCAAATGGGAAGGTTTAGCCTGTGATAGGGGCTAAAGTGGAACTGGTGACATTTCCCAACAGAACCTAATTGGGGTAAAAGTGGTGGTGAGTTTGAACGTGCATGTCCTGACCACTAGGGGGCGCCAACAGCAAAAGGGTTAGAATCACCCACTGGGTGGCTTGGAACAGCTCACACTTATCATCTAACAGTTCCATTGGTCAGAAGACCTGGGTCTCTCGGCTAAACTTAAGGCCTCGGCGGCCCCCATCTCTTCTCGGGCCCCCATCTCTTCTCGGGCCCCCATCTCTTCTCGGGGGCCGGGGGGAATCTGTGCCTTTGTCTTCCCTGCTCTGGAGGCCGCCTGATCCTTGGCTCACGCTCCCCCTCCACACTCAGAGCCCATCTCTGAGCGCTGTTCCCTGGCCAAGTCCTCCCCCCGCAGCTGGGGACGCTCTCACTTTTAAGGCTGGCGGGATCCGACTGCCCCCCGCACGTCCAGGCCAGCCCCCTGCCTCAGGTCTGCAGCCTTGACGCACGGCAAAGGCCCGTGTGCCACGGAAGGCGACATGTTCACGGGTTCTGCGTGTTAGCACGTGGCCACCTCTGGGGCCATTCCTGGGCCTGCTGCGCCAGAAGGCGGTCTCAGAGCTGGTTCTCACGGTGCCAGCGCCGCCCCGGCCATGACCAGAATGAGCTGTGGTCAGGGCGGACCTGATTGGAAAGTCAGCTGGTGGCATTGTCCGCAGCGGCTCCTGAGCTTGTCCCAGCGGCCCTTCGCCGTGACCTTCGCCGTGACCTCTCCGAGCCGGGAATGCGAGGGCAAGCCTGACCGTCCTTCCACAGCAGGACGCGTCCTTGCTGAGGGCGCAGTGCTCTCTGGGTGCTTTTACTGAAAGTCCTTCACGGCCAAGGTCAGGCATCTGCATCCACCTGCCTGAAGGAACATTCCAGACCAACTCTTGGCCCTGTGACGCGGTGCGTGCTCCGTGGCTGTGAGGCCTGCGTGGAGCCGGCCCCACGGGCTCCTCCTCCGAGCACCCCGGCCCGGCCCGCTCTGCTGGAGGACGCGGTGGGTGCCTGCAGGGGCGTGTGGCTTTGCAGGGCGCCCTGGTTTCTGCGGGCGGGTGTCAGGCCTGCATGGGGGTGGGGGCTCCGCCTGCTGCGAATCGGGCAGAAAGACGGTCTGCGCCCCGGTGTGGGGTGAGCAATGCGCTGTCACCCTCACCGTCACCTTCAGGCCCAGCAGGGGTTCCCTCCAGAGGGAACAAACAGGCGCAGGGCATGTGCAGAGGACAGAGCGGCGGGGACAGGAAAGAAGCTGGGCAGGGACCATGCCGGCCCACCAACTCGGCGAGGCAGGAGCTGAGAGGAGGAGACATTTGACGGTTCCGGGGACAACTGGGGACCCTGTGGGCCGGGGGCCTCTGGGCCTCCATTCTCCGTGGGGAGGGGCCTGGCATCTTTGGGAAAGGAATGCCATTTGCTCCCTGGTGAGTTTTTTTTTTTTTAATTAAATCTTTATTGTTCAGATTATTACATTTGTTCCTCTTTTTTCCCCTCATAACTCCCCTCCTCCCAGTTCCCGCCCCACCCTCCGCCCTCACTCCCCACCCACTGTCCTCATCCATAGATGTACGATTTTTGTCCAGTCTCTTCCCGCATCTCCCACACCCCTTCCCCCCTCCCCAGGACTAGTCAGTCCATTCCCTTTCTATGTCCCTGATTCTATTATGATCACCAGATTATTTATTCACTTGATTCTTAGATTCACTTGTTGATTGATGCATGTTTGTTGTTCATAATTTGTATCTTTACCTTTTCTTCTTCCTCTTCTTAAAGGATACCTTTCAGCATTTCATATAATACTGGTTTGGTGGTGATGAACTCCTTTAGCTTTTCCTTATCTGTGAAGCTCTTTATCTGACCTTCACTTCTGAATGATAGCTTTGCTGGATAAAGTAATCTTGGTTGTAGGTTCTTGGCATCCATCACTTTGAATATTTCTTGCCACTCCCTTCTGGCCTGCAAAGTTTCTGTTGAGAAATCAGCTGACAGTCGTATGGGTATTCCCTTGTAGGTAACTGAGTTTCTTTCTCTTGTTGCTCTTAAGATTCTCTCTTTGTCTTTTGCTCTTGGCATTTTAGTGTCTTGGTGTGGTCCTCTTTGGATTCCTTTTGTTTGGGGTTCTCTGCGCTTCCTGGACCTGTAAGTCTATTTCTTTCACCAGGTGGGGGAAGTTTTCTGTCATTATTTTTTCAAATATGTTTTCAATATCTTGCTCTCCGTCATCTTCTGGCACCCCTATAATTCTGATGTTGGTACGCTTGAAGCTGTCCCAGAGGCTCCTTACACTATCTTCGTATTTTCGGATTCTTTTTTCATTTTGCTTTTCCAGTTGGGTGTTTTTTGCTTCTTCTTTGACTTGATTCTTGCGCTCCTCTGGTCTGCTGTTGGGTGTCTGTATAATATTCTTTATTTCAGTCAGTGTATGCTTAATTTCTAGTTGGTTCTTTATCACAACATCGAGGGTCTCGTTAGATTTCTTGAGGATCTCACTACATTTATTGGCGGTCTCACCAGTCTTTTCGAGGGCCTTACTAAGTTTATCGGCAGTTTCTAGAAACTTATTGAAAGACCTTAAAAGTGTGGTTTTGAGCTCTGTATCCTCCATTTCTGTCATGTTTCTTTGTCTCTGCATTTTTTATGCTTTCTTGGTGCACCCCCTAGTGGTCTTTGTGTGCGGTCTTGTTGTAGTTAAGCGTTGATTGTTGTTGGGGGTGATTTGACCTCTAGGCTAACTGGCTATGAGAGTCAGCTGTGTCTGCAGTAGGAGAGCTTCTGTGCTGGATCTCTAGGGCGGTGCTAATCTAGCCTTTGCCTGAGGCTATCCGGCAAATGGCTCTGCACAGGGCTTGGGCGGGGCAGGTCCCAGGGGATCTACAGGGCGGGTGGAGGGAGCAGTTATGGCGGCTCTCAGTTCCATCCCCAGGGGCTCTGCCTCACAGAGTCCCAGCAACCGCTGCAAACCTCAGCGAGAAAGCTGCCTTCGAGTTCCGACTGAAGCCAGACAGTCCAGGTTCTCCCGTGTGAGTCTGGGTCCCTAGAGACTCGCCCGGCTCTGGAGCTCAGAGTCTGAAGCTCTCTCCCGATTGAAAACACCAACCGCGCCCTCTGCCGCAGCCCGCTCCACGCGCACTCCGCACCTGAGTATTTCACTTCAGCACTGCACCTCCTCTGAGTCTGGGTATGATATTCTCTTTCCTCCTAGTTGTAGAATTTCCACTCAGCCAGCCTTCCTGTGGTTCTGGATGATGTCCGTTCCGTCTTTTAGGTGTAATTTGAATTGGTTGTTCGAGGCAGCAATCTCTGGCGTGAACCTATGCCGCCATCTTGGTTTCTCCCTCCCTGGTGAGTTTTGATGGAGGGACTGCCGTGGGTTTGGCCGGGCTGGGCCGTGGGCGCTGTCGGGAGTGGGACGAAGGGAGCAGTGGCAGGCTCTCTGGGACGGTGAGTCACTGGTTCTGGGCAGAGGCCACCCAAGGAATGTGACCAACAGGAAGTAATTAGTAAACTACTCGGTGCTAGACTGGCAGAGCTCCCTGCAGAGAAAGGGGCTGCCCAGAGTCGGAGGGAGCAGGGGACTCGGAGGGGAGGGCTCAGCCACCGGCCGATGCGGGAGCTCGTGGCGCGTGTGTGTGGGGGACACACGGGTGTTCAGAACGGGAAGGTGACATGGGAAGTGGAGGGCACAGCGGGGCCTGAGAGGGGGTCGTGTTTGAAGAGAGTAACTGGCTTGACTGGCATCTATTGGGAAGTGGAAAGGCAGGAAGGAGGGAAGGAAAGACGGAATAAGGAGCGATGGACAGGTGAGGGAGGGAGGGCTGAGGAGGGGAAGGAAGGAGGGGGAGGGGGATTATTGGTTTCCGAGTGTCCGGCATGATTCCGTGTGTCTTCCACATCATGTCACAGTCACTGCCGCCCACCCTGAGGGCAGCACCATGACCCCCCATCATGGAGGAGGATGGCCTGCACTGGAGGGGTCCCTGCCCTGGTCACCTGCCTGGGAGCAGGGTCGTTCCAGCTGGTGCCTGAATAGCGTCCAACAGAGCGGAGGAAATGGAGTCTTATCAGGATGCACCCAGCAGGATTCAGGCCCAGAAATGCCAGACAAAGACCCAGCGGGAGGTGGGGTGGAGGCTGGAGACCAGGGCGGAGAGATTTCAAAGGAGGAGACACCACGGGGGACAGACTGCTGGTCAGTGAGGGCTGGGAAAGGCCTGGCTTCCACCTCGAGACCTGGAAAGGAGCTGGGCCGGTGCCTGGGTCCAGTCTGGGAGACAAGGGAGACCTCTGTTCGTCAAATCCTGCTTGTGTCTTTGGGTGGGTTACGCTGTCTCTCTGAGCCTCAGTTTCCTCATCTGTAAAATGGGACTAGGAACAGGACATCCTAAAGAGTCTGCGAGGATTGACCCCAGGATGCCCGTGACGGTGTGGGACCCTCCGTGGAATCAGCGGTACGCGTTTGCTGTTACTGGTTTTGAAAAGTCGCCTTAGGAATCACGGAGTTGGGAGGACATTTCCTTCAAAAACGCTGTCGTTGGACAGGGAAGGGTGAGCGAGGCTGTGGGTCCTCCCTGGGTGACGACAACCTTCCTTCATGCTGAACCTCAGATCCCCACGGGGCGCGTCGCCTACACCCCATCGTGGGACTTCCCTCCCCAGGCGACAGTGGTCTGCCGGCAGCGGGGTCGCTCAGGCTCCCTCAGGGCAACTGCAAAGGTCAGACGGAGCCCCGCCCTCTAACCTCCGCCAGCAGAGGCCTTTGCTGCCGTTTCCTGCAAAGAAAGTGTCCCCTTGCAGTGTCCGCCCTGCGGGGGGCCCCCAGCTCCCTGGATGCCCTGTCCCCTGGGCCTTTGCCCGGAGGCTGGGGGCACTCCCAGACCCAGGGCCAGGCCAGGACCCTGCTCTCTTGCCTCCTGGCGGGAGACCTGTCTGCTTTTGCGAGTAAGAAAATGACTTCAGTTGTTAATCCCCCCTTGGGATAGGTATTGGAGGCGTTGCTCTTTTTTTGGGGAAAAAAAATCACCGGTTCTTCAAGGATTCTACGGGTTGGCATGGAAATCAGACGGATTGAGCCTTGTTAAAAGGACCCTAAATTCCATAATTGCCTGTTCTGTGCTCACGGGTTTGGGAGAGTGACGATGATGATGTTGATGATGATAATGACAATAATCACCGCGTTTATGGTGCCCGGAGACCCGGCATCTCACACAGAGTCCTGCCGGCGGGCGGCGGCGGCGTGTTCCTGCTTTAAATGCAGAAGCCGAGGCTCAGGGAGAGCAAACGAACTGCTCAAGGCCACACATTCCTAGGAAGGGGGGCCCTGCCGCTCCGTCCCCCTCCCCCACCCCTCCTGGTCTGGTCTGCCTGCAGCAGCACCTTCCCCGTGACCATGACCTTGACCATGTTGCCTCAGAGACAAGGGATGCTGGGTCCAAATGGCAGGTGTAGTGCATGCTGGGTGCAGAGGCCCCGGTCCACGCTGGGGGCGTGGGGCGTGGGGCGCGCATTTCTAAGCACAGCCGTTCCACACGCCTCGTGCTAGTGGCTGGTGACCCTCAGGTCCTCTCGTACCAGGAAGGGTGTTCCTCAAACTCTAGAGCCAGTTGTTCGTGCCGTGGACTTGTCTGCGAGGGAAGGGACCCGGCTCCGTGGACAAGTCCCGGGAAGACCCGAGGGGCCTGGGAGGGTGGCTGCTCGGATGGAAGGCCGAGGTCCCTGTGCGGCCAGAGGTGTGACCGTGGCCAGTCTCCCGGCCTGGGAGGCACCCGCCTTCAGCGGAGGACAGGCAGAGGCAGGGACACCGTGGGTGGGTCGGAGTGAGGGAGCCGCCGCCCACGGGCTGGCTCGGACCCTTCCTCTGGCAGTGCTGCGTCCAGCCTTCCGCTGGGCGGGCAGCCAGCAGAGCGGAGGCCTGGCCCGCCCTTTGGCCACTTTGTTCTTCTCCCAGGAGAGCGGATTTGGTGGCTGCCCACGCCTCCCCCAGCCCTGGCCGGCCGCTGCTTTTACTCAGCTTCCGTCCCTCCGAACAGTGGACCGGCACGGGCCACCTGCACTCACCGTTTCCTCCACGTCCTGGGACGGGGCCAAGCAGACAGCTGCCCGGAGGCCTGCAGGCCCAGAGCGCCCCCCACACGCAAGACACGCTTCTTCCCCCCACGGCAGAGAGCTGGGCCTCAGGGAAGGGACTAGGACATCGCCAGGGACCTGCCTCTCTTTCCTCTCTGCCAGCTTGCTTTCCACCACACTTGGGAAAGTGCTGACCTCGCAGAACGTGTTTACCACATAGGCCCACAAAGAATTTTCTAGAAAGAAGGTCGAGCCAAGAAAGTGGAGAAGCAAGGTGGAGAGTGTGGGCGTGGCTGCTCCGAGGGTGGGTCGGGGGGAAGGAGAGGGTGGGGCGCCGTGAGCTGCCCTCGTTACCCCCTCCTGTCCCGTAACCCCCTCATTACAACAGGCCAGACAGAAACCAATTTTAGAGCAATCCAAGATGAGGGAACCCGGGTTATGTGAATGTGGTTGTATTGTAGCTCTGGCAGCTGGCTGATTCTTCTAGAATCTTCTAAAGAGTGTCCCAAAATTCACGCAAGAAGTAATTTTGATAGAAAACACAGGTTTATAATTAAAAACTGTAAATTTTTTATTGATGCATAAAGCAGACAGTCTAGGGTTATGTATGGAATAGCATATCGGGTCAGTGGCCTCCACGGCTTTGCTGGCACATACACAAAGCTGTGGTCTTTATTGGTCTTACTTGTCCCTGCTCCTGGGCCATCATTGGTACTTGGTCATGCTTATCGAATTGAAGGGATTGACATCAAAGGTCAGCAGATATTAGAATCTGATTCAATAAACCAAGTAACATTAGGCTTTTATTTATTTTTGCCGTTGTTGTTAATGCTCATGCAAAATTCAAATCTTGCGTGAATTTTGGGACACCCTTTAGAACCGCAGTGGCCGGCCTTTCAGACCTCATGGCCCAATGGTGGCGACCGCTGTTCTGGAACGTGTGACGGCCTCAGGCCGCCGGCTGTGCTGGGTCGCTACAGCCCGTTGTACGGCCACAGGGGAACGTGTGCAGGGAAAATGCCCACAGAGCTTCACCTCGTCTCTAAGCTGTGGGTGCTGAGGCCACGGTCGGTCCCCGCTGGGTCCTGGGAAGGAGCCTAGAAAGGACTCTAAGGCTTTAGAGAGGCCGGTGACAAAGGCAGTTTCTACTTATTTTATTTTATTATTATATTTTTAAACCCTCACCGAGGATATTTTTTCAGTTGATTTCCAGAGAATGGAAGGGAAGTGGGGGGTGGGGGGGGAGACATGGGTGTGGAGAGAGACGCACTGATGGGCTGTTCCCACACACGCCGATTGGGGCTGGGGAACCAGCCTGCAGCCAGGTCCTGCCTGGACCAGGACCGAGCCCCAGACCCGCCCGTCTGATACTGAGCACACACCAGGGCCCTTCTTACTGTTCAAAGACGTTATTGCTCCTCCCATTCTATTTGTCTAAAGGCGTAGCCGCCGGGATTGGGAGACGGTGAGAGCACTTTCCAGGGAAAACCCTGGCGTGGGCTTGAGGCGTTAGAGACAGAAGGTGGGGAGGCCTGTGGAGCCCCCTGCAGAAGGCCCGGGGAAGGTGGACGCCCTGGGGAAGGCACTAGCTGCAGGGACCCGTTCCGCCGGGGCAGAGCCGCATCCAGCCCCGCAGGCAGGGCTGGCAGGGTGCATGGCCCCACATTAAGTTACACCAGGACCTGGGCTCAGGAGACGGGGAGAAATAGGAACATCAACGATGAGAGAGAGTCATTGATGAGCTGCCTCCTGCACGCCCCACACTGGGATCAGCTGGCAACTTGGGCCTGTGCCCTGACCGGACTCGAACTCTGACTTTCTGAGCTACACCCGCTGGGCTGTGCTCTTTTGAATTAATATTTTTATTCTCTCTCTCTCTCTCCCTCTTCTCTCTCTCTCTCTCTCTCTCTCTCATATTGAAGTAAGACAGGCACCCAAGTACCCACACCTTAAGACTTTGTTCATATACGTGTGTAGCCATCACCCAGCTCAAGACCTGGGACCAGCTGCCACCAGAAAGGGCCCTCCCATCCCCTGGACACACCAGCTCCCAGGCGCCCGCTGCTCTGGCTTCTTCCCTGGCACAGAGAGGTTTGCCGGGTGCGTGCTCTTTCCTGGGAGCCCGGCTTCTCTCCCAGCATCGGCCTGGGAGACCCTCCGCCCCGCGCCGTGTGACAGCCGTTCTCTTCCTGCCTGGGCTGTGTCCCCGTGCAGCTATCCTGCAAATTCATTCATTCCATTGGCTCTGGAAGGTGCCGGGTGCCTCCAGGTTTGGCTGTCACACTCAGTCTGAGAAGGTTCCTGTGGTGTCTTTTGTGCCCATAGGCGCTTCTCTCTGGTGGCAGGGTCGCTGGGTCGCTGGGTCACTGCTCGTTGGCTCTGGCAGGTGACTGCGAGCAGGGCCCAGCGCTCTGCCTTCCCACCCCTCGTGGTGTGGCGTTGCCAGCCTCTCCGCGGTAGCCCGCCTGGCAGCTGTGCAGCGGGTCCCTCTGTGGTTCTCTTGCCCGGCGGCTGGCTGATGACGGCGAGAGCCTGTGTGCTCAGGGACACTGGCATTTCACCTGCGGTGAAGAGGCCGATCAAGGCTTTAAAGTTGGGTTGTGGGTCCTTCATTCTTGTTGACTGACGGGTAGGGGCATCTTGTTACTAACAGCCGCTCCTGGTGACGTAACACCGAAGGCAGGGACCCACCTCGCTGAGCCCTCCTGAAATGGCCCAGTTTTCCTGAGGCCGGCCCCTCCCTCCCTCCCTCCCTCCTCCCTCCCTCCTTTGGTTTCTTTTTTTTAGACAGAGAGGAAGGGAGAGGGAGAGGGAGATAGAAACATCAGTGACGAGAAAGAATCATGGATCGGCTGCCTCCTGCATGGGATCGAGCCCGCAACCCGGGCCTGTGCCCTGACCGGGAATCGAACCGTGACCTCCTGGTTCCTAGGTCCACACGACACTCAATTACTGAGCCACACTGGCCGGGCTCCACTATCATCTTATCAGCACCACAGCCTCGCCAGAGACCTGTGGCGTGAGGAAGGTGGACGAAGGGCGAGGCTCAGGACCGCCGTTTTTAGTCTGGATTCCGCCACCTCGTTTCCCACGTCCCCCTCTCTTCTCCACCAGCCTTCTTCCTCCGCGGGGCGCATGCTCAGTACGCGCTGTGCCTGCATTTGGGGATGTGGGTGGATGTGACCGGCTTCGAGTGACCAGAGGAATGGTCTCATTACCTTCCACCCTGGGCGCCCCCGGTGTCATAATCTGCCGTGTGCGCACAATGGCTCCCCTCTCTGCTCCCGGGAATCGGAGGCGGGTGTGGAAGCTGTGCAGGCCCTGGGAGCTCAGAAAGTTGCATCGTGTCCAGGGCGCTCAGGGCGCAGGTGGTCCCAGTCCCCCTTCCCAGCCGAGCGCAGCCCAGAGGGCGGGCCGGTGTCCCGGTGTCTCGGTGGCACAGGCTGCTGGTCTGTTCTCAGCACAGTCACCCCGGAGGGCGGAGGGCGAGGTGTGTGATGGAGAGGCGAGCAGGGACAGAGTGCCTTCTGCTTTGCCTTTGGTGACAAAGGGAGTTCCCTCTCGCCGCCTACACTCTGCAGGGCTACTGGAGGCCCAGCGAGGTGGGTAGTCCTGGCCGGAGGTGGGAGGGGGGAGTGTGCGGGTGTCTTCGCCCTTCCCCCACCCTCCCCCTTGGCCCAGAGGCCTAGAGAGGTGTATTCACAGCACCGTGACCACTCACACACTTGCAGTGGTTTGTGGTTTGGGTGCGCACTGCGGCCTCCGGCATCGGTGTCTGCGCGGCTGGCTCCCACGTGGTCTCTCTCCTTGCAGGCCGGCTGTGACGGGGAGAGCATTGGCAACTGCCCCTTCTCTCAGCGCCTCTTCATGATTCTCTGGCTAAAGGGCGTCATATTTAATGTGACAACAGTGGACCTGAAAAGGTAAGACAAGGTTCCTGCGTTATCGAAATAACGGCTTAAACACACACACACATACACACACACACACACACACACACACACACACACACACGGCGTTATCTGGGCATGTCCATCCTGGGTCAGGACCCTGCGTTGGCCCGACTGTGGGTGAGCAGCAGCCACACACACACACACACACACACACACACACAGACACACACACACACACACACACAGACGGCGTTAGCCAGGCATGTCCATCCTCAGCCAGGACCCTGCGTTGGCCTGAGTGTGGGTGAGCAGCAGTTACAGGCCTGGGTCAGAGGGAATCAGGAAGGAGTAGGAGTTGGGGCGCCAGAAGGAACCTGCTCCCCAGTTCCTGGTCAGCCATAGCTTCCCACAGGCCCGTGAGCTCCACTCCTGGCTGGGCCTGGGGAGAGCCCACTCTCACCTCCGTGTCCAGAGCAGGCCACACGGTCACTGCCCTGAGACACACTCCAAGGCCGCGTCTCCTCTGCGTTCTCAATGGTGGGTTCTCTTTAATGGGGAGGACACACTACGCCTTGGAAACGGAGCTCGGCCCTGGCGGCTGCTGACCAAGGCTGCTGTCTGCCCCCCCCCCCGCCCCCCCCGGCTCCCCCCAGGAAGCCTGCGGACCTGCAGAACCTCGCTCCGGGGACCAACCCGCCTTTCATGACGTTCGATGGGGAAGTCAAGACGGACGTGAATAAGATCGAGGAGTTCTTGGAGGAGCGCCTGGCCCCCCCGAGGTAGGCCTTAGGGGGCAGCCTCACGGCCGGTCCCCACTGTACCGGCTTCCCAGGCAGCTCGAAAGCCTTGGCCATGGGAGTCACTCCTCTCCACCCGCCCTTCCCCCTCCTGCCAGGGTGTGCCTCAGCCAACAGGGTGGGACTAGAACCCCCCCACTCCTTCCCCCGGTGAAGGCGGCCCGGGCTTTGCTCTGAGCCTGCAGCGTGGCAGGTCGGGTTCGAAGGCGGGAAGTGGGGGCGGGGAGGGTGGTCAGTGCCATGTGGGTGGGCCACGTCCTAGGCGCTTGGCTGGAAGGAAGGAGAGAGCATGCTGGCATACACCCCCTGGAGCCTGGACCTGGAATGGAACCTTCTAGGCCCGCACCGTCCTTTGAGTAGGGAGGGAGCGAAGACCAGTGTGGCCAGGTGAGCCCTGTGCTCAGGCCGAGAGCAATCGTCTAGACCCGTGGTCGGCAAACTGCGGCTTGAGAGCCACATGCGGCTCTTTGGCCCCTTGAGTGTGGCTCTTCCTAAGCCTTAGGGGGACCCTAATTAAGTTAATAACAATGTACCTACCTATATAGTTTAAGTTTAAAAAATGTGGCTCTCAAAAGAAATTTCAATCGCTGTACTGTTGATATTTGGCTCTGTTGACTAATGAGTTTGCTGACCACTGTATTAGACCTTTCTCCCTGCCCCGGTGGCTCCGGGCCTTGGAGACGAAATGCTTAGGACAGCACTCAGGAGAAGTTTTTGCTTTTGTATCCACTCAGAGAAAGACACCCCCCCGCCCCCCATGTCATCCCTGCTCAAGCATCGCTCCTCTGTGACATCCCCATGACCCCGTGTTGAATTTTTCAAGGTACCCTAAGCTGGGGACCCAGCACCCCGAGTCTAACTCCGCCGGGGATGACGTGTTTGCCAAGTTCTCAGCGTTTATAAAGAACACCAAGAAGGATGCACACGAGAGTGAGTGTCTGCCGCCTTTTGGGGCTCTGCTTCCAGCCGCCCCTCGGCCTCTGTGTGGTTCGGGGTCCCGGGGACCGCGCCTCCTGGCACAGCGGGAGGCCTGTGTCTAGTGATGAGGAAAACGTGCCTTCACCTGGACCTGAGTGGGTTTCAGAGACACCGCGCTTCTAGGCTTGGAAGCCGGAAAGCACCATGTGTTAGGGCAGCGGTCGCCAACCTTTCGGACCTCACGGACCACCAGTGGCCCACGGACCAGCGGTTGGCGACGCTGTTTTAGGGCGAACCACTCTCCTCGTGTGCCGTGCCCAGCTGACCCGGAGTCAGTTTAAGGGATGCTGCCGCCAGGGCCTGCTCCACGATAGGGTTTCCATAAAGACTTGGGAAGAAATGAGTGAGTTCTAGACACAGCAGTGGGGGTAGGCGGCAGTGCGGGGTAGGCAGCAGCAGGTTGTAGACGGCAGCGTGGGGTAGACGGCAGTGGGGGTAGATGGCTGTGGGGTGTAGATGGCTGTGGGGTGTAGACGGCTGTGGGGTGTAGAGGGCTGTGGGGTGTCGAGGGCTGTGGGGTGTCGAGGGCTGTGGGGTGTAGAGGGCTGTGGGGTGTAGAGGGCTGTGGGGTGTAGACGGCTGTGGGGTGTAGAGGGCTGTGGGGTGTAGACGGCTGTGGGGTGTAGAGGGCTGTGGGGTGTAGACGGCTGTGGGGTGTAGACGGCTGTGGGGTGTAGAGGGCTGTGGGGTGTAGACGGCTGTGGGGTGTAGACGGCTGTGGGGTGTAGACGGCTGTGGGGTGTAGAGGGCTGTGGGGTGTAGAGGGCTGTGGGGTGTAGAGGGCTGTGGGGTGTAGACGGCTGTGGGGTGGAGAGGGCGGTGGGGTGTAGATGGCTGTGGGGTGTAGAGGGCTGTGGGGTGTAGAGGCCTGTGGGGTGTAGAGGGCTGTGGGGTGTAGACGGCTGTGGGGTGTAGAGGGCTGTGGGGTGTAGGCAGCAGCGCGGGGTAGGCGGCAGCAGGTTCTAGACACAGCAGTGGGGGGTAGACGGCAGCGTGGGGTAGAAGGCAGCGCGGGGTAGAAGGCAGTGGGGGGTAGGTGGCGTGGGGGTAGGTGGCGTGGGGTAGAAGGCAGCGCGGGGGAGGCGGCAGAATTGTTTTCCGGGAGGAGTGAGGCCGCGCCAGCCTCCTTCCCGCCCTCTGGAGTGAGGGGCCAACCCCCCTTGCCGCTCAGTCGTCCCCCCCTGCCCTAGGCCACGAGAAGAGCCTGCTGCGGGCCCTGCGGCGGCTGGACGACTACCTGACCAGCCCTCTGCCCGCCGAGGTGGGGGCCGACGGCGCGGAGGACGTGGCCGTGTCCGGCAGGAAGTTCCTGGACGGGGATGAGCTCACGCTGGCCGACTGCAACCTGCTCCCCAAGCTGCACATCATCAAGGTCGGTGGCTCCCGCCCCCGGACGGGGCTGTGCGCCCGTTTGACTCGTGGCCAGGGACAGCGCACGCCCCGGAATGCGAGGAGCCGGCCACCCGGGTTCAGACGCGGGGTCAGGCGTCCTCCGTCCTCGGGGTGTCCTCGTCGCTCTCTCCACGTGACTGCCACGGAGGGGTGCGTGGTCACGCCAGCGTCTGAGGCTGAGGCTGGGACCTGCTGAGTGGGATCTGTGAGATGAACTGGGATGGCCGCTGGGTGCGGTGATGGCCAGGCAGCCACGCTCCGTGAGGGCTGGCCCACTCCCACGCGGGGCTTAACAATCTCAGTTCATATTCTCTCTCTCTCTTCTTCTCTCCTTTTTTCTTTCTTTTAAATATATTTTTATCAGTTTTAGAGAGGAAGGGAGAGGGAGAGAGATAAAAACATCAATGATGAGAATCACTGATTGGCTGCCTCCTGCACGCCCCCTACTAGGGATCAAGCCCGCAATCTGGGCCTGTGTCCTGACCAGGAATGGAACCGTGACCTCCGGTTCATAGGTCGATGCTCAACCACTGAGCCACACTGGCCGGGCAGCAGCCTCGGTTCTTAACATCAACCCCACAGCTGGGGAGCAGGGACAGCTCTCTGGCTCAGCCGCAGCCGCATCCAGCGTCCTGTCTCCCCAGATGTTGAGCGTGAAGTGAAAGTCACGGGTCACGCATCATTAGGGTTGAGAGATGCCCTGGGACTGTGGTTCTTCGGCACGAGAATTCAGACGAGAATTCAGACAAGATTTCAGCTCGGGAAGGCATAGGAATTGTGGAAGCGGGAACCCCTCGACCTGGCCCCCGACCGTCTAACTCAGAATTCCGGGAGTGGCCCTGAGATCCGGGGGCTGGTGGCCCCCCTCTGGAATGCTGGGCCATGGCTGCCCTGCAGGGGTACCCCAGCCCCTGTCACCTACACGTGTCAGCTACTCGGTCATTGTCACCACTGCTATGCCCTCGGCCCTCAGTGACCTCAGATGCCCCAGGAAGAAGTCTTGTTCCAGGGCATCTCTATTATTCACACCCCACCGGGTCCAGAGCTGGGTCCTTGGTCTGGAACAGCGGTTCTCAACCTGTGGGTCGCGACCCCTTGGGCGGTCGAACGACCCTTTCACAGGGGTCGCCTAAGACCATCCTGCATATCAGATATTTACACGACGATTCATAACAGTAGCAACATTACAGTTATGAAGTAGCAACGAAAATGATTTTATGGTTGGGTCACAACATGAGGAGCTGTATTTAAAGGGCCAGAAGGTTGAGAACCACTGGTCTAGAACAGTGGTTGGCAAACTGCGGCTCGAGAGCCACATGTGGCTCTTTGGCCCCTTGAGTGTGGCTCTTCCACAAAATACCACGTGTGGGCGCGCACATACAGTGTGATTGAAACTCCGTGGCCCAGCCCTAACCAGTTTGGCTCAGTGGATAGAGCGTCGGCCTGCAGACTGAAGGGTCCTGGGTTTGATTCTGGTCAGGGGCATGTAGCTTGGTTGCGGGCACATCCCCAGGAGTGGGTGTGCAGGAGGCAGCTGATCAGTGTTTCTCTCTCATCGATATTTCAAACTCTCTATCCCTCTCCCTTCCTCTGTAAAAAATCAATAAAATCTATAATAATAAAAGCATAATATGCTAATTAGACTGGATGTCCTTCCAAACGGAGCCGGGGCTGCAAGGGAAGCCTGGGTCCCGGGTGCCTGCTGGCGCCTGGAGGGAAGCCTGGGTCCTGAGTACCAGAGGGAAGCCAGTGCCAGCAGCCGCGGGAAGGAAGGCCTACTCTTGCATGAATTTCGTGCATCGGGTCTCTAGTATATATACAAAAAAAAAAAAGAACTTCGTGGCCCATGCTCAGAAGTCGGTATTTTGTGGAAGAGCCACACTCAAGGGGCCAAAGAGCCGCATGTGGCTCGCGAGCCGCAGTTTGCCGACCACTGGGCTAGAAGATGGGGGATGGGAGAGATGCCACAGGGACGCTGTGCTCTAACACACACCTAATCGGCAGTTAGGAATGTACGGATGGGTTCACACAGCCTGTGGCCCCGAGGCGCCTGTGGGCCTGCCCCCTGCCCCCGCCTTGCTCTCCCTGCACTTCTTCCTTCTCCCGGCCCAATCCCTGCCCTGCCCCAGTTTCTTTTTTCTTCTCTCTTCCCGGTTGTGCTCGAAGGTACCTGTGAAATTCTAGCCTTAAAGATATTGCTGATCCTACAGGGGAGTGTTCTGCAAAGAGCATAATAAATAGCTTTGTAATGTTATAACGACAATATAAATAACGTTGCCAGTGCTGACACCTGAAACTTAATGGGGGCGTGTTAACCCTCCCGCCTGCGGCACTGGCGATGGCTGAAGCTGAACCTGGGAGCCCCTGTCCACTAAGACACTGGCACAGTGTGTTTGGGTGAGCCCCCTTTGTGACTGTATTTTAGGCGCTGCTGTGGCCAGAGCGGCATCCCGGGTACGCGGCGGGGGCTGGGAAGGGCAGGAGAAATGCCACGGCCACTTGTCCGGCTCCTGTGACAAAAGCACTTTACATTTCAGTTTGAACAAAGTATTCAGAGTGAAATAAAGCCGTCCATGGCTCCCATACAGAACTATCAGCCAAGTCTCCAAAGCCACTTGGCTCTCAAATACCACCCAGCCTCACGGTCTCCCAGGCTGAGCGTTTCCGACAGGACAGGAGAGTCAGTCTGCAGGGATTTATGGGAAAGAGGAGGGTCTGACAGAGGGCTTTGTCATTTATTCCCCCGTCCTGAAACCCAGCATTGGCTCCGTCTGTCACACGACCAGAAAGGGACAGACTCCAGTGGAGGACTGAGGGACGCCACCCAGAGTGAGTGCCGCAGGGACGGCGTGCTGTCCTGTCTTCAGCAAGGTCGGGTGGCGCTAGGGTCCATCCCGCAGCCCGAGAGCCAGCACAGCGTCTCTGTCCGAGGACGCAGAGATCACCTGGGAGCGGAGGCCTCTGGGAGGCAGAGCTGGAGGAGGAGCCCACGGTGGCACCTTGTTTGCATTCTGTCACTGTCCCCTGACCCAGAGGACAGGGCGGGAGGTGCAGTGGAAGAGAGGGGAAGTGGCAGTTCGCTTTGTGGCTGCTGACGAGACGTAAATGACCTGAGCTTGCCCCTGCCTCCCTCCCTCCTTCCCTCCCTCCCTCCCTCCCTCCCTCCCTCCCTCCCTCCCTTCCTTCCTTCCTTCCTTCCTCCCTCTCTTTCACTTTCTTCCTTCCTTTCTTTCTTTTTAGAGAGGGGGGAGGTAGAAAAGCATCGATGTGAGGGAGATACATCTATCTGTTGCCTCCCATACACGCCCAGACTGCACCCCAATTGGGGATCAAACCTGCAACCTAGGTAAGTGCCCTGACTGGGAATTGAACCTGTGACCTCCTGATGCCCAGGATGATGCTCCAACCAACTGAGCCACACACACCAGGGCCTGAACTTCATTTTCAGCGAAGGTGACCTCCTGCCTAATCGGTGAGCCTCAGAGTGGAGGATGCCTCCCCTAGACCCTGACCCTAACGGTAACCCTGACCCTAATGCGTCCCCTGTGACAGAGTGTAGAGCAGTCTTTGGTGAGACTGTTTGAGGGTAAATATCCAAGTTGTTCAACCAGCAGCCCCATCTCACTCCCTGGGCCCTTCACACTGGTGTTCAGCACATGGTTGACGCAATAGGTCTTCCTTGTTCAAAGATGATTCACAACCAGAAAGAACCCACGTGGGACCGCTCTGTGGAAGCAGATGATCAAAAAGGAGAGGGAAAGGTAAGGAGACGGGAAGCCGGAGGGAGAGGCGGTGGAAACACGCATCTGATGAAGAATGGCTCCCATAAATTACAGAACATTCCAGACAGACGCGTCTCTACAGCCTCAGAGAAATGGAGGAGTACATGGATCTTTGGAGAAAAATACTCAAAGACGACACGCAGATGTCAAAAAAAAAATATAACGTCACTGAGAAGAGGACAATCAGGCAGAGCTCAGGAAGAAGACAAATAACTCACTTCAGATGGAGAGGCTAGATGAGAGGTCACAGGAAGTAGAAATGGACGGTGCAGGTGTGAGCCAGGGGCTTGGAGGGTGGGCCTGAGAAAACCACCCCAAACCAAGCGGAAAGGAACCCGGAGGGAGGCTCCAGATGGACACAACCAGGCACAAGAGGACGGAAAGGGAAACGAAAAAAAGGGGGCGCAGAGGGAATGTCACTTTGAACTGAAGGATGCCCCAGGCCTTCAGTTTAAACAATAGGCCCTTGTCCGGCCGGTGGCTCAGTGGTTGAGTGTTGGCCTATGAACCAGGAGGTCACGGTTTGATTCCCGGTCAGGGCACATGCATGGGTTCCAGAGTCAATCCCTAGTGTGGGGCGTGCAGGAGGCAGCCGACTGATGCTTCTCTCTCATCATCGATGCTTCTATCTCTCTCCCTCTCCCTCCCTCCCTCTCTGAAATCAATACAAATATATATTAAAAACAAAAGCCGCGATGGCAGAGAGAAAGCAGGCAAACGCAAGCACCAGGAGAGCGGGATGGCCGCCACGAGCATCAGTGGGCAGGAACTCAGGGGGAGACGGGAAGTGAAGCAGGGGCTTTCTCCAGGCCACGCGTCCTGTTTGCGGCCATACTGCGTCCGTGGCTGCCGGCCCCCCACATCCGAGAAACAAGCCCCAAAGACCTTCTGGTCTGTGGTTAAGCCCCAGGTGGCTTCACGCAGACACCCCAGATCCAACGCACAGATCAGAGCTGGCTTTTGTAGCCCCAGATCCCTGTGAGGGGATGAGCTGCGTCCCCCAAATTCATATGGTGAAGCGCCAACGCCAGGACCTCAGAACGTGACCTGATTTGGGGACAGGGTCTTTGCGGTTCCTGTCTGATTAGTAGGGTCACATTGAGGTTATATTGGAGTCGGGGGGCCCCAACCAATATGATTATAAGAAGGGGGACATTGGGCACAGAGACACACGGCGAAAACCGTGAGGAGCGGCGTTCCACTGTCACAGGACCAGGAACCGGCAGGAACCAGAGGGGGGACCAGACACAGTCCCCCATGGCCTGCAGAGGGCGTGGCCCCCTGACACCTCGATCTTGGACTTCAGTCCACCAGGACTCGAGAAGGAAGTTGTGTTATCAGCTGCCCAGCTCGTGGTGCTGTCAGGGCAGCCCTAGGACACGGACAATATCCCCACAGGGGACACTTCCTTTGTGACTACCTCCCCAACAGCACCCCTGCAGCCAAGGGAACATCGCACCGTTGTGTTGTCCGTGACATTTCCTGTCGGTTCCCTGCCCCTACCGTGTCCCCGGGGTGAGGACTTGAGTCTGTCCTCTGCACCTGGCCGACCACAATGCAAGGACCCTCAGTGGCAGAAGGTGGGGTGTCTGCAGGCCTCACACAGACACGTGGGATCCAGGAGGCCCCGCGTGGACTTCACAGAGGACTGAGCACAGTCCGAACTGAAGATCCATCCTGAATCCTTCACACCCAGCCCCCGGGAGCACAGCCCCCGGAGAGGAACCTGCGGGGCCGCACGGGAGTCCACGGGACACAGAGCGGGGTGGCTGTGAGAACTGGGGGGTGGCGTGGCCTGGAGCCACTGTGTGGAGGCCGGTACCTCTCTAACCTGCCCCGTCCCCAGTGTGTCCCCTGCGAAGTCAGCGTCACCCCGGCCGCCGGGGTCTTGGGGTGGCAGAGGGCCCCCTCAGGGAGTGCGCCATCTCCTCGAGGTGCCGCGCTGGTGGGTTCCCCTCTGACCGTCTCCTCTTCATTTTCAGGTCGTGGCCAAGCGGTACCGAGACTTTGAATTTCCCTCTGAAATGACGGGCATCTCGAGGTACCTGAGAAACGCCTACGCCCGGGACGAGTTCACCAACACGTGCCCGGCCGACCGGGAGATCGAGCTCGCCTACTCGGACGTGGCCAAGAGGATGAAGTGAAGGGGGGCCTGGCCCGGCCCGGCCCGGCCGGCGCAGCTCTGGAAGGTGCCCTCTGCGCCTCCCGCAATAGCCACCCTTCGCCAGAGAGCGCCCCCATTTTAGTAACGCCCCAGGCTGACCCACTTACCACCAAACGGCACGGCACGGGGCTGTCACGTCCCCTCCCGCGTGCCTCTGAGCAGCACCGGCGCCGCCTGCTGTCCCCCCGACTGTCGTTCCTCTTCGTCGCCGCCTCTGACGGTCACTGGCGTCGGGGTGCTCAGGGCCCATGTTTTGCAGTTTAAGTTCCAAAGCAAATCAGGTTTGGGCTCGGTGCCTCCTTTAATGAGAACGGCGCCTGCCTCTGATGGTCTCAAGTCGCTAGCCTGCTTTTCTCTAATAGTATTTTAACTTTTCTCAGAATGAAACTGCTGTTTTTGTAATTACCCAATAACAGGTGCCGATTTTAACATTTTAACACAATGTCAGACAGTAGAGATAGAAGAAAAAGATCGCTTGAAATTTCATTGCCCTGAGATAACCGCTGATAACCGACTGGGGGCGTCTCCAGACCTTCCGTGTCTCTCTCTTCTCCCCCCCCCCCTGCCCTGGCCCTCCCCCCACTTCATTCCTACGTGATACTGCAGTCGACCAGGAGTGCCTGCATCCCAGCCCTGCTCCCCTCCCCTCCCCCCTCCCCTCACACGGAGACCTGCCCCCAGGGGCACTCGGCCTCAGCCGCAGGGGGAGAGTTCCCTGCCCTGGGTTACAGGTGGATCGAGCCCTAGATCCCGGCCCACGGCCGCTCTCTCTAAGCCCCACACTGCGCCTGTTC
Organism: Myotis pilosus; assembly: GCA_036010255.1. Taxonomy (NCBI): domain Eukaryota; kingdom Metazoa; phylum Chordata; class Mammalia; order Chiroptera; family Vespertilionidae; genus Myotis; species Myotis pilosus. The sequence goes on from JASKON010000002.1 coordinate 2,537,773, forward strand.
AGTGACGCGTGGGCCCGCCTGGTTCTCGCCGCTGCTCTGCCCTTTGTCATGTCATCTCAAGGTCAGGACAGGAAAACCCAGCGAGATGAAGTTCACGGCGACGGTGGTTCTGGTAACCGGTTGGCTGGGAGGAAGTGGAAACCACTGAGGCAGAGCTTTCTGGCAGCCGGGGCTCCCCGCCCGCGTCCCCGCAGCCCTCGGTGTGGGCTGGTGGGGCTCCGCTCAGGCCCCAGGCGGGAGGACAAGACCTCCCAGGGCTTCAGTGTTACCTGCCCGCCTTCCTCTGACATGGACACGCATCTCAGACACCCTCCTGGAGAGCGGATGGGGGCCTGTGGTTCCCGCTCAAATGCTCATTAAAGGAAGAGACCGCGTCCACGCCATGGGGGGCGTTTGGAGGAGAGTCAGATGGGGTCTCACTGGTCTGGGACCCTGCGAGCAACGTCCAAGGAGAGTCGCGGCGTCTGCACGTGTCACCAGTACATGCGTCACCGCTGCTCAGGAGCCGGATGTGTAAGGCGACTTTTGCGATGTCACCTTCAAACTGGGTACGTGCATGGACTGCCCTCTGTCACTACTGCTAACCTGGCATTTTCAGATGTTAACCATGATCTCACCAACGCCACACGCCTTAAAATTAAACCAATTACAAAGCTGTTTGGGTGGAACTGAAATCCTTATTTATTTGCTTGTTTTCACTTCGCATTCTCCACTGAGATGGAGGAAAAGGGGGAAAGGACACGGGCGTCCTTTAAAGCGGCAAGCGCGGCGCCAGGGATGAGTGTGTTTGGTTGAGAGTCAGCCGAAGCTGAGTGTGAACCACAAGACGTTTGCTCGGGGCCTCAGGTCTGAAAGGACACCTGTGATGTCCCGTCTGGGTGGCTGCGGAGAGGCCCTGCTGACTCCAGGGGTCTAAGAACATCTTTAAACCCAAGTGTGACTGGCAAACAATATGACGTTAGTCTCGCGTGTACCACGCAGTGATGGGACGTTTACATGCCTCACGATGGGTCACGTGGATGTCTAGGGACACTTGTCGCTATGCACACTTATTATGACACTAGAGGCCCAGTGCACGAAATTCGTGCACTGGCCGGGGGGGGGGGGTCCCTCAGCCCAGCCTGCTCCCTCTTGCAGTCCAGGAGCCCTCGGAGGATGCCAGGGAGGCAGGAGAGGCTCTCGCCACTGCTGCTGTGCTCGCCAGCTGTGAGCCCGGCTTCTGGCGCACTGACCACCAGGGGGCAGCTCCTGTGTTGAGCGTCTGCCCCCTGGTGGTTAGTGTGCATCATAGCGACTGGTTGTTTCGCATATTAGCCTTTTATTATATAGGATGTGCTGCTGCCACGGACCTCGCTTTCACAGGCAGCTGTACATGTGGCGTTCCTGCAGGAGCCCTACCCCCCACCCCACCCCCTGCAAAGCTGCTCTCATGGGTGGGGGGGGGAGGGACAGAAATGGTTGGGGCCACTGGGCTGGCATCAGTCTTTGCTACATGTGGTTTTGGAAACAAATGCCCGGTTCTTAAAACCCACCAGGCAGAAGGCAAGTAGGCACACACAGGGGGGACCCCCTCCTTCCGGCTGTGAGAGGTTCTCTTGAGGAGGGGTTCCCTTCTCGCTTCGGCCCAAGAGACCCGACAGTGAGAAAAGGGGGCTTCACGCCTGCACACAGCCCCAGTGTGGGCTGGGACGGAACCCGGAGGGCACCAAGGTGGATTTCTGGACGCTGCCCAGCACTGGGGGATGAGAGAGCGGACTTAGCCCGGGGAAGGACTGTTGGAGACACAGTTAGTCTCTCTGAGCCTTGCTCTTCTCACCTGGGAAGTGGGAACAGCCGCAGTCACGTGGAGCGCCGTGAGCTCAGAGGCTGCCGTGGAAGCTGCCCCGCCCGGGGGGCTGCAGTTTTCACCTGGTTTTGCTCTTCCGTGTGTCATGTCAGATGGGACCGGCCCGAGCCCACAGGCTGGCCGCCCTCAGAACTATTCTCACAGCCTGCAGGTGGCCCACCCCGTGGTGGGGTGTGTGTGTCTAACTGTGGGAGTAGGAGGACTGCGCTGGGGCTCGCGTGCACCCGTGACCAGGTGGGCCTGGCCCAATGGGCGGTCACCTGCCCAGACCTCACGAGGTCCGGACCACGGGCCTCAGGCCTCAGGCCTTGTATCGCCGAGAGAGGAACTGGGCCATGAGTCTTGGGTGTCCTTTTTAGCCGCAAAATGCTCTGATTTTAATAACAAAGGCTCCTCACGCAGCTGAGCTGTGACATGCTCCCGCCCCAGAGAAGCTGGGACTCAGCCCCAGAGTTGAGGCTGACCGCGTCCCACGTGGGGTGTTTCCCAGACCGCCTCCTCCTGGGAGATGTTCAATCACACAATGCCGCTATTTTTAAAAAATTAAATTTAAAAAGTGTGTTTTTAAACGATTTTTATTCTTGCGTTTTTATGTTCTGGGAACAACATGAATTTTCAGGGGAGACGGGTATCACAGCTGCTGTTCTCAGCCACGAGCTCACTCGCTGCTGAGTGTGGACCTCTGAACCAGGAGGTCAGGGTTCGGTTCCCCTCAGGGCACAGCCAGTGCTGCGGGCTCCATCCCAGTGTGGGGCGAGCAGGAGGCAGCCCAGCCCATGGCAGATTCTCTCTCTCCCTCTCCCTTCCTCTCTCCGAAGTCAAAACAAACATATATTTTTAAAAAAGGTAATGTTGGCCGAGATAAACGCATTCCCTGATAAGACGGGAGTGTGCGGTTTCAGCCCATGCGGATCCTCAGAGCCAGGCTTTCTGTCTTCCCCCTGAGCACATGCCCGGCTCTGGGCTCCCTGAAAGGGCATCTCGAGGGCGGGGAGCTCAGGCCTCAGGACCGGACCCCAGACCCACCCTCCGTGGGGGAAGTGGCGTCGCTGGAGGCGGGGTGGCTGCAGGGGCGGTATGACCCTCCCCCCAGGACCAGGCAGCACCCCTGACTCTGAGACCTTGGGGTGCCCTGCCCGGCCGCCGGGGAGCGGAGGAGACCGTCCACAGCACCCGCAGGTCACGGGGACTCGCGGGGGGACAAGTGGGGGGGAGGGTGCCATTGGGCTTCTGCGCAGGCGGATGCCGCCCAGTTGGCAGAGGTTCCCAGGTGACAGGTGACGCGCCACCTTGCGGGGACCACCACCTCCGCACCTGCGCCGGCCCTGCAGCCCCTGCAGGTGCCCCCGCAGCCCTGTGGGGTCCGCCCGGCGTTTGGAGCTGGGGGCACAGAGGGGCCTCGGCCACCTGCGCAGGACACCTTCCCAGGCTGCTCCCGGGCCTGGCTCTCGCACATGCGTCACGACGAAGAAAGGCCACTGGATCTGGAACCCAGAACCGGGGAGAGCTTCGTGCCCGAAGCTGCTTGTGGAGCAAGTAGTACCCGGAGGAAGGCGAGCCCAGCTGCCCGCATGCCCCTCCCAGCGCACAGGATCGCAGGGGTGAGGCAAGCCACACACACACACACACACACACACACACACACACACACACAGGTCTGAGAGTTTCCTCTTCTCCAGGGGCCTGGGAGGGGCGGGGCGGGGCGAGGGCGGGCCTGGGGCCTGGGAGGGGTGGGAGTAGCCAGAGGACTCAGCTTGGATACATTTTTTTTTAATTTTTTTATTGATTAAGTTATTACATATGTGTCCTTATCCCCACGTCCCCCCTATCCCCCACTCAGCTTGGATTTTTACCAAGGGTCTCAGTAAACCCTTGGAAGGCAGGAAGTGGAATGCACAGTGGAGCTGGTGCTGTGACACTCAGCACCAACAGGGCGCTGGCAGGAGGACCATGCCACAGTGGCTGCTCTAACCCCTCAGAGATGAGCTCCGGCCCATGGTCAAGGTCAGTCTCCTCTGGCTGGGGCTTAAGTTGCCCAGGAATCAGTGCAGGGGACTCTGGGTTAATTCAGACACTTCTCACAAGCAGTAGCCCAGTATTCAATGTTTTTGATGACCTTTTAAGATAGAAGAGGTTATTCAGGGACAAAGCATGCCCCCCTTTAAAATCATTTCAGAAGTGCCTGCTGGCCTGGCTCAGGGGTTGAGCACTGACCTATATGTACCAGGAGGTCGCAGTTCGATTCCAGGTCAGGGCACATGCCGGGCTGTGGGCTCGATCCCCATCAGGGGCGTGGGGGTTCAGAATGCAGCCAATCCATGATTCTCTCTCATCATCGATGTTTCTCTCTCTCTCCCTCTCCCTCTCTCTGTGAAATCAATAAAAATATATTTTTTAAAAAAGCTGTTTAAAATGATTTCAGAAGTGACTCGCTTTACTTGAGGGAAGAGCGTGAATGTGGCCCATGTGGGTGCCGAGTCCATGTGGATGCTTCTGGAAGACCACACTTGCGTCTGGGTTTTGTATCCCATCAGCGTGCTCTCAGACTGCAGCTTCTGCCTACCTGGGCCCCCCACCGTCCCTAACGGGGACTCTGCGTGCCTGTGGCAGGAGCTGCTGGCCGGGTCCCAGGGCTCCTCTGTGGGGGGCTTCCCTGCAGCTCTGGGACCCTACGGGAGAGAGGATGGCAAGTGCCTGAGCATGGACGCCGGGGAGAGAGGGGGGAAGAAGGAGGCTCCTTCCTGGTGGCCGGGCTGGGCCTCCATAGGCAGCGCTGCCTCCGGGTCAGGGAGCAGAGCCCGCAACCGCCTCCGGGTCAGGGAGCGGAACCGGGAGTGAAGCGACTCCTCTGGGTGGGAGGCTCTGAGCACCCCTTCTCTCCCCAGCGCCACTGAGAACTCCACCTGCCTATCTAGGAAGATGGAGGGGAACCTCTCTGACTGTCTACAGCGCGAGCGGGAAGCTACCGCCCTCCACAGCTGCTTGCCACCGGGGCTGCCAGCTCTGCTCCAGGGGCCGCAAGAAGACCCGCTGGGCCTGGGTCCTGCGAGGAGCCCCCCTCCGTCCACGTTGCTCCTGACACCGAAACAGGCACCACGCACCGTAGCCGGACCCCTCCCTCCGTCCAGCGGCCACCTCTCCGCCTTCCTGCTGGGAGCTGCCCCATTTGTCATCTCCATCGCCAGCCACTCTTTACCACGACCACCAGTCTTTACAGTCCCCACCCCGTGTGATTCCACGAGGTAACACTGGGAAAACCTCACGGCGCCACGGAAATGTTTATTATGGCGACAGTGGTCTGGGGAGCCACGAACTTTCAAAATTATTTAATTGAAAAAACAACTTTTTTATTAAAGTATAGCTGGCATGCAATATTATATTTGCAACACTAACTCCACAGGTGTATACTGTACTGTGTGATCACCATGCTGAGGCCAGTGCCCCGTCACCACGCACAGGGACTGTGATGTTATTGCCTTTGTGCGCTGCTCTGTAAGCCCCCCTCGTGGCTTGTTTGTTTTATGACTGTGGGTTTGCACCTCTTACTCCCCTGCGCCTTTCACCACCCCCACCCGCTCCCAGGCAACCGTCAGTTTGTTCTCTGTCTCTATGCGTCTGCTTCTGTTTTGTTTTGTTTGTTCATCTGCTTTGGTTTCTTTCCAGAGGCACACATACATGAAGTCATAGGTATTTGTCTTTCTCTGTCTGACTTGTTTCACTTAGCACACAACCCGCAGGGTCCATCCATGTTGGTGCAGTTGGTAAGAAAGTTTTTAAAGCACCGGAGAGAGGTGGGCCTCTCTGTGAACCTGGGCCTCTCTGTGTACCTGGGTCTCTGTGTACCTGGGTCTCTGTGTACCTGGGTCTCTCTGTGTACCTGGGTCTCTGTGTACCTGAGTCACACTCTATACCTGAGTCACACTGTGTACCTGGGTCACTGTGTACCTGGGTCTCTCTGTGTACCTGGGTCACACTGTGTACCTGGGTCACTGTGTACCTGGGTCTCTGTGTACCTGGGTCACACCGTGTACCTGGGTCTCTGTGTACCTGGGTGTCTGTGTACCTGAGTCACACCGTGTACCTGAGTCACACTGTGTACCTGGGTCACACCATGCACCTGGGTCTCTGTGTACCTGGGTCTCTGTGTACCTGAGTCACACCGTGTACCTGAGTCACACTGTGTACCTGGGTCACTGTGTACCTGGGTCACACTGTGTACCTGGGTCACTGTGTACCTGGGTCACACTGTGTACCTGGGTCACACTGTGTACCTGGTTCTCTGTGTACCTGGGTCACACTGTGTACCTGGGTCACACTGTGTACCTGGGTCACTGTGTACCTGGGTCTCTGTGTACCTGGGTCACACTGTGTACCTGGGTCACACTGTGTACCTGGGTCACTGTGTACCTGGGTCTCTGTGTACCTGGGTCACACTGTGTACCTGGGTCTCTCTGTGTACCTGGTTCTCTGTGTACCTGGTTCTCTGTGTACCTGGGTCACTGTGTACCTGGGTCACACTGTGTACCTGGTTCTCTGTGTACCTGGGTCACTGTGTACCTGGGTCTCTCTATGTACCTGGTTCTCTGTGTACCTGGGTCACTGTGTACCTGGGTCACTGTGTACCTGGACAGCCACATCTCTGCAGGAACATTCAGGTCATGTTCAGAGTGTGGTGCCACTGGATCCCCAAAGGCCTCTGGATTGGCCAAGACGCATGCATTAGGGCTCTAGCTTCAGAGTGTTTTACTGAGTTATAATACTTGAGACGGTAATCCATTTGGACCTGTAGGATACATCTAGTCGCCAGAACTGTATTCATCGGAAAACATTCTTTGTTGCAGCAAGGAGGAAGGTGGAGGTGCGCAGGCCTCGCTGGCTGTGTCCGGCTCTCTCGGGGAAGGAGGTCCCACGCGGTGGTTGTGGGACGTGGGTTCATCACCTGTGTCTCTCCCTTTTCCCTCCCGCAGCAGGCAGCACCGCAGCCCCAGCTGGGAGACATCTAGGTCCGTCCTGGGAACCACGGAGCTAGCAGAGGGGTTACACCTGGTCCTCTTCTGTGGGCTAGGTTGCAGTGAGCTGGGCTGGCGCACCCATTCCTGGCTGCACCCCAACTTTCCCAAAGAGCGCTGACTGCGACCACCTCCCCCTGCCTGTGGGAGCCACTGCAGGTCTGTGCCCAGCCCCCTCCCAGGACACCAGGCTGCCCAGGGTGGAAATGCGATGAATCTAAAACTGGAATGAAGAAAGTTTAGCTTGGGGCAACACTTTGTGTGTGTGTGTTGTGTGCTTTTAAAAATGTATTGGTGCCCAGCCGGTGTGGCTCAGTGGTTGAGCATCGGCCTACAAACCAGAAGGTTAGGGTTCAACTCCTCGTCAGGGCATGTGCCCAGGTTGCAGGCTCGATCCCCAGTAGGGGGCGTGCAGGAGGCAGCTGATCAATGATCCTCTCTCATCATGGATGTTTCTGTCTCTCTCCCTCTCCCTTCCTCTCTGAAATCAACTAAAAAATATAAAATATATATTTGTATGCTTATTGGTTTAAAAATTTTTGTCTGGAGCAAGAAGTCCCCCCCGTGCCAGCCCAGAGCACTAAGTCCTGAGAACAGACAGCTCAGCACCCCCGGAGACCCAGGGTGCTCGGGGCGAAGGCCTTGCTGGTCTGTGGGGGAGGAGGCCCGGGCAGCCCCCAGGACGGGATCGCGCTGTGGGAGCGGCCTCCTCTTCCCTGCGTGTCCTGAGGCTCGCACCGCGCTGGGCCACGGCGTGGGAGATGGAGGGAGCCAACAGCGCTGCACAAAGTCGCCAGGCAATTCACCCCGTGGGCACGGCGCCTGGAATCATAATCAGACCTCAACTTCTCCACAGCCTTCTTGCTTCGGATCTTCCAAATAAAAAATAAATATTGAGCCCTAACTGGTTTGGCTCAGTGGATAGAGTGTCGGCCTGCGGACTGAAAGGTCCCGGGTTCGATTCTGATCAAGGGCATGTGCCTTGGTTGTGGGCATATCCCCAGTAGGGAGTGTGCAGGAGGCAGCTGATCGATGTTTCTCTCTCATCGATGTTTCTAACTCTCCATCCCTCTCCCTTCCTCTCTGTAAAATCAATAAAATATATTTAAAAAAATAAATACAGAGGGCAATTCTTCCTTTCGTCCTCCGGTGTGTGCAGGAGCGATAGGTCATCGTGTGAGCACCCTCGCGCTGCATGCGGAAGGTGTTGACTTATGACCTCCATAGCAGCACCGTCCGTCTCGGCCGTGACGAAGAAGGGGCTTGTGAGGCTCTGGGTTAATATTTTCCTCTCTTTAGACGTGGTGGGTGTGCCGGGCACTCCCTCTCATTCAGCGCCTGCTTTCCTCCCTTACTGGGCGTTGTTTGTCCCGTTGGCTTGCTGTGCTCGGAGCAGCCGCAAGGGGGCAGCCAACCCCAGTGCCCGGCCTTAGGCCGCCCTGGGCTGCAGGCTTTGGAACCTGCCTGGAGGGGACAGATGATTGGATTAGGCCGCCTTCGGGGCTGGACACAAAAGCACCTGTCCTGGAGGGAAGCCCGCCCCGCTGGTCGGGCTCCGAGGGAGGGAGCCGAGGGAGCCGTGGGAGCCGTGAACCCGAGCAGACCTGGAATAACTTGATGGGTCTGGGCTGTGAGGCAAGGGAGCCCTGTGCACGGCCGGTCCTGCTGCTTCTGGTCTGAGGGGCAGGATTAGGGCTCTGAGTGTCATTCAAGTCACAGTTCCCTCGGGCCACACAGACAGCCCACCCAGCCCTGGGGGTCCTGGTGAAACCACTGGCAAACCTGCCTTCCCCGCAGGCCACGGGCTGCCCACGGACCCCAGCAGAGGGGGTCCCCCTGGGGTCCCTCTTTCAGGGCTCTGAGTCACTGGGGGCCCCCCATGGTGGCCAAGGCCCTGGGGGTGCTGGCTCCTTGGAGACGTTACTTGGCTGAAACCAAAGGACCGGGAGCCTTGGTGGCTTTGTGGCCCCGTCCAGGGCAGAGGGCGTCGGCCACGTAACTGAGCGGCAGCTCTGAGCACCGTGCCAGCTATGCCTGGTGCCCATGGTGCCCAGTGCCCGCGGTGCCCGGGCCTGCAGCTCTCATCCTCTGTGGGGTGTGGGGTCAGGGGGAGACGAGGCAGTCGCCTGCACAGGGACCAATGGAGACACGCGACTGCGGACTTGACACTTCGGTTCCAGAGCTTCCCCATCGGCTGTTGCCTCGGGTGAGCCTCTGGGAGGCCCAGGAGGCAGCTGGGATGGGAAGGGCGGGGGTGGGCGGGGAAGGAAGAGAAGGGGGGCTGTGAGCGAGGACCAGGGGAGCCCGCGGCCCCTCCCGCCCTCCGTCCTCCCCCAATGGGAATGCAGGAGAGTTCAGGAAGCAGGGAGCTTGTCAGTGTCACGGGTCTTTACCACAGACACGCACACGGCCCAGGGCAGTGTGTCTTTACCTTTTATTTTTTTATTTATTTATTTTTTTACAGAGAAGGGAGATGGATAGAGACTTAGAAACATCGATGAGAGAGATCGATCAGCTGCCTCCTGCACGTGCCTGCAACCAGGGTACATGCCCTTGACCAGAATCAAACCCGGGACCCTTGAGTCCGCAGGCCGATGATGCTCTATCCACTGAGCCAAACCGGTTCAGCAACTTTTTATTTTTTTGAAAGATATTTTTATTGATGTCAGAGAGGAAGGGAGAGGGAGAGAGAGAGAAACGTCAATGATGAGAGAGAATCAAGGATCGGCTGCCTCCTGCACACCCCACACTGGGGATCGAGTCTGCAACACGGGCCTGTGCCCTGATTGGGAATTGAACCTCCTGGTTCATAGGCCGATGCTCAACCATTGAGCCACACTGGCCAGGCTTAAATGTATTTAATTGTCAGAATCAGTGAGGACACGCTCACACATGTATATGATCTTTTACCTCCGGCGTCAGCACGTGCTGGCGGCCCAGTGATCCGCCTGGTGAAGTTCCACAGGATCATGGTAGTTTGGGGAGACCGCCCCACTTTCTACTCCTGGAAAGACAGGCACCTCGAGGGCTGGTGACTTGGCGAGTTCCCTGCTGTTTGGAGGTGAGGCTGAAGCCCCGCCCGCTCTCCTGACCTGTGCGGGGTGGCCACAGGGGGGACCACGCGTGGATGAGCTGCCCGCGGGCTCTCAGCTGAGCTCTAGAAGCGCCATGTCTTCCGGGGACCACACAGTTCCTCTTCCTCTCCTGCCACTCGCTGCTTGAGTGTGAGGGGGCAGGTGCTGCCAGAGGGCCGGGACCCGTGTGCAGGCGGCCGGGGACCCATGAGTGGGTGGCTGGGGGGACCTGTGTGCAGGCGGCTGTGGGGACTCGTGTGCAGATGGGTCCCGTGTGCAGGTGGCTGGGGAGGCCTGTGTGCAGGTGGGACCTGTGTGCAGGTGGGACCCGTGTGCGGGTGGCCGCAGGGACTCATGTGCAGGCAGCTGGGTGACCCATGTGCGGGTGGGGCCGTGTGCAGGCGGCTGGGTGACCCGTGTGCAGGTGGGACCCATGTGTGGGTGGGGCCGTGTGCAGGTGGGACCCGTGTGCAGGCGGCTGGGTGACCCGTGTGCAGGTGGCTGGGTGACCCGTGTGCAGGTGGGACCCGTGTGCAGGTGGGACCCGTGTGCGGGTGGCTGGGGGACCTGTGTACAGGTGGGACCCGTGTGCGGGTGGGCCCGTGTGCAGGCAGCCGGGGGCCCTGGTGCGTACCTCCCTGCTGCCCTCTGGCCTGCCCTCTGCTCAGGCGCTGAGCCCCCTGCAGGCCGGGGACAGCCCTCATGGGGACGCTGCCATCTCCCTGGGACGCCAGCCTCCCAAGGGCTCTGTGTCTGAGCCAGGCGCCAGCTGCAGGCAGCGGGCAGGGGAGGCAGCGGGCAGGGGAGGCAGCAGGGAGGGGAGGCAGCGGGCAGGGGAGGCAGCGGGCAGGGGAGGCAGCAGGGAGGGGAGGCAGTGGGCAGGGGAGGCAGCGGGCAGGGGAGGCAGCGGGCAGGGGAGGCAGCAGGGAGGGGAGGCAGCGGGCAGGGGAGGCAGCAGGGAGGGGAGGCAGCGGGCAGGGGAGGCAGCGGGCAGGGGAGGCAGCGGGCAGGGGAAGCAGTAGGGAGGGGAGGCAGCGGGCAGGGGAGGCAGCGGGCAGGGGAGGCAGCAGGGAGGGGAGGCAGCGGGCAGGGGAGGCAGCGGGCAGGGGAGGCAGCAGAGGCTCCGAGCGGAACAGCCACCAAGTCCAGCCTCCATTGAGGTGGCCCATGCCCGCAGGACCCTCTGTGGAAGCAGGCGGTCAGGGAGAGGGCATTCAGGGGGAGAGCCGGTCACTGGCTGAGCCCCGGGGCCGGTCCCTGACCTGTGCATGGGAGCGAGGCTGGCGGACTCTCAGCCCTCAGATGGCGGGAACACTGACCTGCACCCCAAGAATCCCACTTTTCTCTCGCATTGACCTGTATTTAAACAACAGTCCTCAGTGATGAACAATGTTACGTCTCACATTCCCTCCATGAAAGCTGTGGCAGGTGTGTCCCCTCCTGCTGTGGAAGTGCCTGCAGTGCGTCCTCCCTCCTGCCCCTCTGCACCAGCACCCCCACCCGCACCCGCACCCCCACCTGCACCCTCACCCTCACCCGCACCCGCACCCCCACCCCCACCCCCACCCTCACCCTCACCCACACCCTCACCCTCACCCTCACCCTCACCCTCACCCACACCCCCACCCCCACCCTCACCCTCACCCTCACCCACACCCTCACCCTCACCCTCACCCACACCCACGGTCTGTCTGGCTAAGGACGCCTCTGCCGACCGGGCCCAGCTGTGAGGGCCGCGGGCGGTGGAGACAACGCCTGGGCTCAGTGCATCTGGAGGGAGCTTCACTGCCGGCGGAAGGGACCAGGTGGCAGGGGTGGCTGGGACCCGTGCCCACCTGGTCCCTCAGTCTCTTTCTAAGGCTCTGAGGGGCCAACAGCCCTGGGTCAAGAGGCCACACTCCTGCCACAGAGCCGCTGTCCATAGACCCCCTGGTGCCCCAGGCCCGGCGAGCCCCAGGCCCCAGACAGGCAGCACCTGGTGGGCTGCTCCCCGCGCAGCCGGGAGACAAGGCCGAGCGCTGATCAGCCATCACTGCGGGCTGCCAGCCCCTCCCGCTCACCTGCCCTGTGGCCAGCAGGCCGGCTCCTTTGGCACCGAGCGGCTCAGACGTTCACTCAAGTCCAGGGAACAGGTAGGGACTGGTTCCCAGCGAGGGGAAAAACACAGCAAATACTTTGGACTGAACTCCGTGCGTGTCTTGCTGCGGCTTGCAGGCCCCGCGCGGCTCTCAGACGGCGCTAATGAGCCGGGAGCTAAGTGGGGCAGCCCTGAGAAGCCCTGGCCTGCTCATCTGATCCCGCCGCAGGGAGGGGCCGCGGGCCTGGGACCTGGGGTGTGTGGGCGGCTGGGGCGTGGGAAGAGCTCGCTCCGGAGGCTGGGGCCACTTGGGACTGGCCAACCTGTGGGTCAGGCAAACAAGTGGGTCGACCTCCCCGCTGGGCTCGGTGCCCTGGCTGGGAGAGGAGGTGCCCACTCCAGTTCTGGCTGGGCCTCCAGCTTCCCTGAGGCCTGGGGCCAGTGAACCCGTCTGCGCTGCCGCGTCTCGTCTGTGAAATGGGTACAGGGCGTCCATTCCGTGGGAAGCAAATGAGATGAGGGTGATGCTGTGGACACGGGCCCTGGTCGGATCCCTGCAAGGCCATGGTCAGAGGGGCTGGCCCGGGGGTGGGGGGAGAGGGACACGGTGAGTGTGGGCACATTTTCCCGAGGGCAGAACAGCTGCAGGCGGCCCAGGGCACCCAGGAGAGGGGATGCGGGCGCGGGAAGCTGCTCTGCAGCCGGGGAGGCAGCTCCCAGGAGCTCGGCACAGCTGGGGCCGGAGGGGGAAGGTCAGCCTGCCTAGCGGAGGCCCCGGGAGTGCAAAGGCCCTTTCCTCGGAGCTGGTCCTCCATGAGACCCACTGTGCTCACAGAGGCCCCCGGCACCTACGCCCGGTCCCTCCCCCACAGAGCACCCCGGGGGGCCAGCCCTCCCCTGGGCCTGAGCTTCCTGGAGACACCTCGGGCACGGTCCCTGCCACACTGTCGCCCCTGCCCTGGTGCCCACTGCCTCCCCACCCCAGGAGGCCCCGAGGGCAGGCGTGGGGCTCACACAGTTTTGAGTCTCTAGAAGAGAAATATTTGCTGAACCCAACGGAGCCCTTTCTGAAGCATTGAGACCACGGAGGGGCAGGGACCTCCGTGAGGTCATATGTCCATCGGCAGACACAGCCCATGCCACGCAGGCCGGTCGGGCACGGCCAGATCCGCGTTCCCCTCTCAGTGGGTTGGAGACGGGAGACTTCTCAGTAGCCATGACGCGGACCCTTTAATTGCTGAGGGAAATAGCCGAGGGCTGTTGAGTTAACCTCCAAACCCTTCCCCTCCTTCCCTGGTGGCCTCCTCAGATCTCACCCTCCATCCGTTTCCCACCGAGCCACCTGCTCCTCGGAGACGCTGATCAGATCGCTCGGTCTCGCCCCACAGGTGTCGGTATGTGTTGGTTGGCAGCCACCCACCTGGGCTCTGCTGGTGAACGCGCCCACGTGGCTCAGCCATCACAGACGTCACAGGGAGCACGTCTGGATGGTGCGATACAGCAACTGCTGCTCCCTGGCTGCGCCTGTGGCGTGTCCTGTGGTTCGTGTGGCATGGTCCCCCCTGCCTTTGCCACAGAGCCTGGCACGAGTAGCTGGCTGGATCCTGGCCGGGGCCGGGCTCAGTGATGACCTCTTTGGTCCTTTCTCTGCAGCTACCGAGGATGTCTAGTGTACCCCTGGCCTGGGACCTTCTGTCGGCATCCTGCTATTGGGGATGAGGCTGGGGACCCCCGCTGAGGTACCAAAGCAGCTGAAGTCACCCACCATGGATTGGGGTGGCCATGGTCTCCGGGGTGTTTGAGGTCAGATCTGGAGGGGAGGGAGAGAGGCTCACCCTTTCCCTTCAAGGTCAAGACTATCTGTGGCCACTGTCTCCAATGGGGGACTTAACGAAAGGTGTCTTAACAAGAGACCAACGTCTGGTAATTCCAGGGGAAACTTGAAATGCATATCCCAGCTGAGAAACAAACAGTGCAGTGATCCCTGCTCACACTGGGGCGTCAGTCACCGGGCTGGGGCCTTTTCTGCGAGCAGGCTGGGCTAGGAGGTGTGAGAACCACTGAGGGGGTGAGTGAGCCTGGCTGGATTCGACTCCACGGGAAAGTCGGCCAGTGGTGAAGTACCCTGGCCTGCTCTGCTGTTTCTGGATGACTTGGCAGGTGGTAGGAACCATATCATCTTGGCTGAGTCACTGAACTTTTCCATATTTTAGTGTCTTCATCTGTGTGCTGGGGACAATCATAATATCCACCCACACACCCAACCCTACTTCTGGGGACAGAAGGGAAGAGCAAGTGAGGCGATGGACTTCTTTTTGTAAAATGTTATGCAACTTGGATTTATCATAACTTGGTTGATTAGGTCTTGGGTGTCTAAATGTCAACTCTTTGTTCCAATGTTCAAATCTATTTAGTTTTTTATATTGAAGTACTAGAGGCCTGGTGCACAAAAATTTGTGCACTTGGGGGGGTCCCTCAGTCTGGCCTATGCCCTCTTGCAGCCTGGGACCCCTTGGAGGATGTCCACCTGCTGGCTTAGGACCACTCCCTGGGAGATTGGGCCCAAGCTGGCAGTCAGACATCCCTCTAGTAGCCCAGCAGCCCTCGGGGGATGTCCACTTACCAGCAGGGAGCAGACCTAAGCTGCAGTCGGACATCCTTAGTGCTGCTGAGGAGGCGGGAGAGGCTCCCGCCACCACCGCTGTGCTGGCAGCCATCAGCCTGGCTTGTGGCTGAGCAGAGCTCCCCCTGTGGGAGTGCACTGACCACCAGGGGACAGCTCCTGCATTGAGCATCTGCCCCCTGGTGGTCAGTGTGTGTCATAGTGACCAGTCATTCCCAGTCATTCTGCTGTTAGGGTCAATTTGCATGTTACCCTTTTATTATATAGGATAGAGGCCTGGTGCATGGGTGGGGGCCAGCTGGTTTGTCCTGCAGGGTGTCCCGGATCAGGGTGATGGTCCCACTTAGGTGAGACCCAAATACTTTGGACTGAACTCCTGGGTGAGGGGCTGATGGCTGTTTGCAGGCTGGTCACACCCCCTTCAGGGTGGGGGTCCCCACTGGGGTGTCTGGCCAGCCTGGGTGAGGGGCTGATGGCTATTTGCAGGCTGGTCAAGCTCCCCCCCCACCCCAGTGGGGACCCTCACCCCATGGAGGTTTGGCCAGCCTGGGTGAGGGCCTGAGGGCAGTTTTCAGGCTGGCCAAGCCCCTGGGCAACGGAAGCTCCCAGCCTCTCCTTTTATTCTTTTATTCTGGGATTTATTTACTTTCTATATTTGAAACTTTGTAGCCTTGAGTGGAGCTCAGAGCCGGCCAGGATGAGGGGGTGGGAAGTTTGGCTTCCTCCATCACTGGGGCAACCAAACCTCCTGCTTGCTCCAGCTCCGTGGCTGCCAGCCTCCATCTTGGTTGGGTTAATTTGCATATAGTTGCTCTGATTGGCTGGTAGGCGTGGCTTGGGGTGTAGCAAAGGTATGGTCAATTTGCATGTTTATCTTTTATTAGTGTAGATATGTGGATGCATAAACATGCACCAATCACAACTTGTGATTTAGCTTGATGATCTGGAACCCAGAGGTACAACATTATCAGCACCCAAGAAGCCCCTCGTGCCTCCTCCCCGTCACTGTGCCCTCCGTCCCTCCTCGAGGTAATCACTATCCAGGCCTTTAAAAACTCAGATCCATGTTTTCCTGTTTGGAACTCTGCACATGGACTCATACAGTATGTGCTTTTTGTTTGTTTGTTTAGCTTCTTAACCTTACGTTTGTGAGAAAGATCTGTTGCTAAAGCAGTCCTTTATAAATTTTCATTATTGCATAGTATCCTATTGTATAACTAGGCCACAATTTATACTATTCTAATTGATTGATTGATTATTGAATGGTTAACCCATTCAATGAATTCTTGGAACAAACCCAACTTGACCTGATGTATTATCTTTTTTTTATATTGAAGGATTCAGTTTGATCGTATTTTAGTCTCTCTTTTATCTCTGTGCTTATGGCTGCGATTGGTTTGTTTTTCTTCTTTGCCATGTTCTTTTCAGGTTTTGGTATAATGTTATGCTGGCTTCTTTTACCTCCATGTGTACTTTTACTTTAAAAAAATCTGTATTTCAGCCTGGCTATTTCTTTTGACCTATCTCTTAATTCACGAATCCTCTCTTTAGCTGTCTCTCATGTACTGTTACATTTATTAGTTAAGTTCTTTTTTTTATTGTCTACAGTTTTACATATGTCTCCTTTTTCCCCAATGGACACCTCCCATATTAGTTAAGTTCTTAATTCCAGTCCAAGCATTTTTAAATCATAGCATTTTCTTTTTTCTTTCTATGCTTTCATGTTGTCCACTGAGGGTCTGCATACAGCCATATACATTTCTTACATTTATTAATTAGATGTAGTTCAAGTCCATCGCTGAGAACGTCTGTGGGACTGTCCCTTTATCTGTGTTTCCTGTTGGTTGTCAGCTATTTGTTCATGCCTTCTGGAGCCTCAGGGAGTTTGGGCTGAACACAGAGGATTGTGTGTAAACGTGGTTGCGATCACGTGAGGCCCTGGATGCTTTGGGAGGCAGTAGACATTAGTCATTTACCTTAATCCACGCAGGTATCGAGGCATTAGTGTCGGGGCCTCCGTATTTGTGAGGCTGCAATCCCAAGGGCAGCTCTTTGCACACCTCAGCTGAAATTCTGGGCCACCTGTCAGCGCCTCTCTCACCTCTCTTCCTTAAAGGGCCCCTCACCCTGACTTTTGTCCCTGTATTTTAAGACTAACAGAAGTAGTTTAGCTGCTCAGAATTCTCGAGAAACAAAAACTACCTGGAGGGGGAAAAGCAAAACCAGTGCCAATGCCAGACTCACCCGCTTCTCACGCCTGTTCCTTTTCCCTTTCTTTCTAGGACATTGGCTCCGGTGTCTGCTGCCTTGGTTTGATATGTCTTCAAACACACACACATACATATGCACACATGCACACACATGTACACATGCACACACACGTGCGCGCTTTGACGATTCCTTAGTTGTTCCCTGTGGGGTGGGTGTTGGCTGTGTTACACGGCTCCACTGCAGGCAGAGATGTTTCAAAATCTGCGTTTCACATTCCAAATGCATGGCTCCTCCTAACGCCAGGCTGGGCGGCCGGACATGCTTCCGAGAACCAGTCCGGAGAAGCCTAAGTTGTGTTTCTGATTTCAGAAAGCACATCCGCTTGAACTCCAAGCTTCTGGCCCTTTATTTCCTCATCCCCAGGCTCACGCGCCCTTTCTTGTTCCGCAGTCACCCCCGCCTGACGGTCCAGATCTGCGCTCAGGGCCCCTCGGAAGGTGTTTCCCGGAACCCACAGGGGAGCCTGTGGATGCGCTGCCTGTCGAGCCACGCGACCTGGCCCCAGGCTGTCCGTGACTTTGGAGTCGCTCTTTGTGCTTCCAGCTCTGGCAGCACCCGGGGAAGGCTGTCTGTGGGCGCTGACTTTCCCCTGACTTTCTGATGGTTTCTTTTGTCAACATGACCAACTAATTGTGAATCAGAGTCAAGGCATCTTCAGAATGACACACGCAGAGGCTCAGACCTGCACCCTTTTGAATGCAGCCTCATCAAAGGGAGGTGCTGAGCCTTGTCAATGCTGGGAATGGCGCCGAGTCCTCCATTCAAGGCATTTAGCACACACGGTAGGACTCAGTGCTAAGGCAGCATGGAGCTGCCTAAGGGGCCGTTCTAAAAGAACTGCTATTTCCACTCGCAATGATACATCTGGTAAGGGCTGATCTCGGAAACTTATAAAGAACTTACAAAGCTCAACATCAAAAAACAAACAGTCCAGTTAAAAAATGGGCAAAGGACCTGATAGACACTTCTCCAAAGAGGACACACAGATGGCCAACAGACACATGAAAAGATGCTCAACGTGACTAATCACCAGAGAAATGCAAATAAAAACCACCATGAAATATCTCCTCACACCTGTCAGAATGGCCACCATCAATAAATCAACAAATAGCAAGTGTTAGTGAGCACGTGGAGATAAGGGAGCCCTCGTGCACTGCTGGCGGGACTGCAGACTGGGGCAGCCGCTGTGGAAGACCGCATGGAGTTTCCTCAAAAAATTAAAACTGGAGCTGTCTTATGAGCCAGTGATTCCACGTCTGGGAATATGTCTGAAGGAACAAGAAACACTAATTTGAAAGAATATATGCCCCTCCCACCCCCTACATTCACTGCAGCGTTATTTACAACAGCCCAGGTGCTCATCGGTAGAGGAGTGGATAAGAAAGCTGTGGTACATGTACACAATGGCATACTACTGGGCCATAAAAAAAAGAGAAGGAAATCTTACCTTTTGCGACAGCACGGATGGGCCTGGAGAACATTATGCTAAGTGAAATAAGCCAGTCAGAGAAAGACAAGTGCCATATGATGTCACATGTATGTGGAACCTAACAAACAAAATAAAGCGACAACACAACAAAAAGAAACAGACTCACAGAGAACAGGCTGGCCGCTGTCAGAGGGGAGGGGCTTGGGGAGCTGGGTGAAAAAGGTGAGAGGATGAAGCCAAAAACCTCCCCAAACTCAAAGACACGGACAACAGCCTGGTGGTTCCCAGGGGACAAGGGGTGGGGGAGGGAGAGGAGGTGCCGAGGGGAGAAATGGTAATGGAGGGCGACTTGACCTGGGGTGTGTGGACACACCTTACAATGCACAGTGATGTCTTACTAGAGAACTGTACACCTGAAACCTACATAATTTTATTAACTAGTGTCACTTCAATAAATTCAATAAAAAAAATTATGAAAGAAATAAATGGTAAAGTACAGTATGTCTTAAAGTGACAAGCCCACGAGCCGAGAATGGCTTTGCTCTTTAAGGGGCTCATGAACAGGGCAGAGCGCCCGCAGAGCTCTATTCCCGAATTCAAATGTCGGGAGGGACCCAGCGGCGCTCAGGCCTGCGGCCCTCTACCCCAGGGAGGCCGGGAGGAGGATAATTCCATCCAACGCTTTACAAACTTTTTATGGCGCGAAGCCAGCGTTCGTCCCTCCCTGGTAACCAGTGAACTGGGGTCTTGCTCAAGCCTTGCTTTTCCAGCGGGGCCTGAACCCATGATACAGACATGATTTGTGAAGAAAGAAAGAGACAGTGGGACCCAAAGACAGAGTGTTTTGCTCCTGAATGAAACCTGTGGCTGCTGCCGCCTTATGTTACCTTGGTGAAGGGGTCCACCTGTCTCCTCCCGCTCCCTGCCACCCCAGGCCTGTGCCCCTTCTTTTAAAATTATATTTTATTGATTTCAGAGAGAAAGGGAGGGAGGGAGAGAGAGAGGGAGAGAGAGCGAGAGAGAGAGAGAAACATCAATGATGAGAGAACCATGGATTGGCTGCCTCCTGCACGCCCCACATTGGGGATCGAGCCTGCAACCTGGGTGTGTGCCCTGACCGGGAATTGAACCTTGACCTCCTGGTTCATAGGTCGACGCTCAACCACTGAGCCACGCGGCCAGGCTGGTGCCCCTTCTTCATAGTGACTGGTAACCCTCCGGAGCCATCGTGGGCAGCCTGCTTGTCTGCTCTGTCCCGGGAGCAGCTGGAGGCCCACGGACAGCGCAGGAACCTGGTCAGGGCTGTGGTAACAGACGTTCAAAGGAGATGCATAACTACGCGACCTGCACCCCCACGGACTCTGTCCCTCTCAACAGCACGTGGGTGTTGGTCCCTCCTCTGACCCCAAGGGGCCAGGTCATGGGAAGAAGTAGCCTTCATGGTTCACGAAGGCTCACAGGCCAGGAATGCAGGCCTGTGGTGGTTCCAGCAGCTGCCCCTCACTCTTCCTCCCGCTTCCATGGCGACCACAGGCATCGCTTGTCCTGTGACAGGTCCGGCCACAGAGTCCCAGGAGATCTCACACCAGCGCGAAGTCTTTGAGCCAAAAGTGAGTTTGACCTCATTAGCTGCCTACTTGCACCGAGTCCGGGGAATGATCAGTGACGTGGCATGGATTCAGCGCCTGAGCTCAGAAACCGCACAAACCTGCGGCGCAGCATCTCCTGTGTCCCTCCCACGCTCCCCCAGTGTGACCGCGTCTCCTGAACACTGTTCACCATTCCCCCGATTTTCTTCTAACCCCACATGGCCCTCAGCAAGGGAGCGGGGGGCGCCTTGATGGAGGCAGGGCCTGGAGTGATGTGTCTGTGAGCGAGGACCACCGAGGACGGGGGGAGCACTAAGGATGGGGGTTGTCACCGAAGACATGGGGGGGAGCACCGAGATCGGGGGGCGGAGGGCACCAAAGACCTGGGGGGGCACTGAGGATGGGGGTATCACTGAAGACCTGGGGGGGGAGCACTGAGGATGGGGGTATCACCGAAGACCTGGGGGGGAGCCCTGAGGATGGGGGGTATCACTGAAGACCTGGGGGGAGCACTAAGGATGGGGGTATCAAAGACCTGGGGGGGATCCCCCAGGACGGGGGCGGGGAGCAGAAGTAGAGAGGTCGGGACAGATCCTCCCTCAGAGCCTCCAGACCGAGCCGTCCTTGCCACCATGACCTGGAACTCTGGCCTCCACACAGATCATGTCTTTCTGTTGGTTAAGCCACCAGCGTGAGGTGCTGTCAGGGCAGCTGTGGGCACTGCGTGGTGCCGGCTAATGGTGGGTCCGCCTCCTCCGTCGGGGAGGGGACGCGGCCTGGTCACGGCCTCTGTCAGGTGAAAGGCGGGTTTGGCAGGAGACGCCCAGCTCGCTCCCGTGCAGGACCCTCTCGGGGTCACTGAGGCGAGGAAGCAGCGCCTGCTCACGGGTTTCCAGTAACACAGGACCCTGCTCTGCACGCACAAGGCTTCCATCCTCAGGCGCTGCCTCAGGGACAGGGGAGCAGAGGGGAGGGGAGGGATGCGGATGTGGTTCCCAAGGCTGGGTCTGCCCACACCCGCCTTCACCAGCAGCGGTGAAGTGAGCGCATTCCCGCTTCTCCTCCCCTCTCAGTGGACAGGCCGAGAGCAGGTTCCTGTGGGTCAGGGAGGAGGCACCCCCATCCCTGGGAAGCCCCAGGGCTGGGCGAGGCGAAACTGAGGATAACGGAATGGACTCTGGACGTTAATGAGCGTTAAGGTGTTGGTATTGGCTCATTCATTGTTGCAAAGGCACCTCCTGATGTTTGAAATATCGATGATAGGGATGCGTGCTCTGGGGTGCACGTGCTGGGGTATGAGTGCTGGGGTGTGCGTGCTGGGGTATGAGTGCTGGGGTGCACGTGCTGGGGTATGAGTGCTGGAATGCACGTGCTGGGGTATGAGTGCTGGGGTGCACGTGCTGGGGTATGAGTGCTGGGGTGTGCGTGCTGGGGTATAAGTGCTGGGGTGTGCGTGCTGGGGTATAAGTGCTGGGGTGTGAGTGCTGGGGTGCATGTCCTGGTGTGCATGTGCTGGGATGCATGTAGTGGGGTTTGGGTGCTGGGGTATGAGTGGTGGGGTGTGAGTGGTGGGGTAGGAGTGGTGGGGTATGAGTGGTGGGGTGTGAGTGCTGGGGTGCGTGTGCTGGGGTATGAGTGCTGGGGTGTGAGTGCTGGGGTATGAGTGCTGGGGTGCATGTGCTGGGGTGTGCGTGCTGGGGTATGAGTGCTGGGGTGTGCGTGCTGGGGTATGAGTGCTGGGGTATGAGTGCTGGGGTATGAGTGCTGGGGTATGAGTGCTGGGGTATGAGTGCTGGGGTGTGAGTGCTGGGGTGCGTGTGCTGGGGTATGAGTGCCGGGGTGCGTGTGCTGGGGTATGAGTGCTGGGGTGCGTGTGCTGGGGTATGAGTGCTGGGGTGTGCGTGCTGGGGTATAAGTGCTGGGGTGTGAGTGCTGGGGTGCATGTCCTGGTGTGCATGTGCTGGGATGCATGTGCTGGGGTATGAGTGCTGGGGTGTGAGTGCTGGGGTGCGTGTGCTGGGGTATGAGTGCTGGGGTATAAGTGCTGGGGTATGAGTGCTGGGGTGCGTGTGCTGGGGTATGAGTGCTGGGGTGTGCGTGCTGGGGTATGAGTGCTGGGGTGCGTGTGCTGGGGTGTGTGTGCTGGGGTGCATGTGCTGGGGTATGAGTGCTGGGGGGGGTGTGCTGGGGTATGAGTGCGGGGGTGCGTGTGCTGGGGTATGAGTGCTGGGGTGCGTGTGCTGGGGTATGAGTGCTGGGGTGCATGTGCTGGGGTGCGTGTGCTGGGGTGTGTGTGCTGGGGTGCGTGTGCTGGGGTGTGTGTGCTGGGGTGCGTGTGCTGGGGTATGAGTGCTGGGGTGCGTGTGCTAGGGTATGAGAGCTGGGGTGAGAGTGCTGGGGTATGAGTGCGGGGGTGCGTGTGCTGGGGTATGAGTGCTGGGGTGTGAGTGCTGGGGTGTGCGTGCTGGGGTATAAGTGCTGGGGTGTGAGTGCTGGGGTGCATGTCCTGGTGTGCATGTGCTGGGATGCATGTGCTGGGGTATGAGTGCTGGGGTGTGAGTGCTGGGGTGCGTGTGCTGGGGTGTGTGTGCTGGGGTGCGTGTGCTGGGGTATGAGTGCTGGGGTGCGTGTGCTGGGGTATGAGTGCTGGGGTGCGTGTGCTGGGGTATGAGTGCTGGGGTGCGTGTGCTGGGGTATGAGTGCTGGGGTGCGTGTGCTGGGGTATGAGTGCTGGGGTGCGTGTGCTGGGGTATGAGTGCTGGGGTGTGCGTGCTGGGGTGGGTGTGCTTGGGTGCGTGTGCTGGGGTGCGAGTGCTGGGGTGTGTGTGCTGGGGTGCGTGTGCTGGGGTGTGTGTGCTGGGGTGCGTGTGCTGGGGTGTGTGTGCTGGGGTGTGTGTGCTGGGGTGCGTGTGCTGGGGTGCATGTGATGCCAGGGGATGGTGACTGTCCAGATATTTTGTAAATTTCCCTGTAAGTCTAAAACTTCTAAAAAATAAAGTTTATGGCCTGGACAGCGTGGCTCAGTGGTTGAGTGTCAACTTGTGATCCAGGTCAAGGTTCACTTCTGGTGAAGGCACATACTGGGTTGTAGGCTCGGTCCCCAGAGGTGGATGTGGAGGAGGCAGCTAGTCAATGATTCTCTCATCATTGATGTTTCCCTTTGTCTCCCTCTCCATTCCTCTCTGAAATCAATAATAATAACAATTATATATAAAATAATGTTTATGAATTAAAAATAAAGGAAGAGCACTGTGAGAGGGTGTCGTGGACCTCCCTGAGGCCACTCAGTTGTCACGGGGTCTGATACTCTCTTGCATGCCGGGAGGTGGCTCTGACCTGGAACCTCACTGTGACCTTGTGCCTGAAGCCCTTTTGTCCCCACCTGCCCCCTGTTTGCCCCAAACGCTCGCACAGTCATTTCTCCTGCTTTTCGAGAAGGGGCTCTCCGGGCAGGCCACCGTCAAGGGTTTGGACGGCTCCTCTGTCGACAGTGGCTGGAGTGCTGCTCTGAGCTTCAGGACGGAGGGTGTTGGAAGCAGGCATCCAGGCCGGGTCACTGCTCCTCCACTGGGGGCCCAGCAGTCCGGGCGAACCCCTGCTCCCTGAACCTTGGCTTTCTCGTGTCCCCAGGGCCAGTGTACGATCCCAGCCAGCGGTGTCCGCGAAGCCTGCGGTGAAGCCTGGCTTCAGTAGCACTTACCACGCTTGTGGTTTCTCTGCAGGCCGCCTCTCCTCCTCTGCAGCACGTGAGCGCTTTGGAAGGTGCTGGAACCTCTCTGCACCAAGGCCTGGCCAAACGCCGCCAGAGATAGCGGCGACCTAGCTCCCACCTGGAGAGTCTCAGTCTTCCTCTTCCTACAGCATGAGGTGCCGACCCCAGAAACCTACCTCAATAAAACCTCCTGAAAGAGTGATGGTCAAAACATCAAGTCTTTCTGAACCCGCAGTTCCCTTTAAGTCTACAAAAGTTCTAGCACAGGGCACGTGTGCACGCAGAAGGCCTCAGAGGGCTGTTCCCATGCAAGATGCTAGGGCAGCATGGTGCCTGCCAGGACAGGGCGGTAGATGGGGTGGCATAGCCGTGTGCTGGCTGAAGGAGGTCTAGATGCCGATAGGGAAGCAGAAATGCTGCCTTTTGCATGGATGCAGGTAAAACATGGTCTGTGCACTGTCGGTACGGAAAAGCCTGGAAGGATGAGCACAAAACAGCTGACAGCCCCAGCCAGGCGTGGGGTGTGAGAAGTGGAACGTTTCAGCTTTTTATCGGGTGTTGTTTACATTTTTATTTTATTGCATTTATTGGGGTGACACTGGTTAATAAAACCATAAAAGTTTCACGTGCACAACCCAACAAAACCTCATCTGCACACTGCCTCGTGCGCCCATTGCCCTCAGCAAAGTCTCTTTCCGTCCCCATGTATCCCCTCCTTTGCCATCTCCCCTCCCACCCCTTTCCTCTGGCTGTTACCGCACTGTTGTCTGTGCCTATGTGTTATCTATACTAATAATAGAGGAATATGCAAATTGTCCGGGACACCGTCACAGTAACAGTAACGACCGAACAGGCTGCATGGGGTGACCAGGCCGGCAGGGGGGTTAGTGAGGTACGACTAAACGACTGAACATCAGGCTGTGTTGGGTAACCAGGCTGGCAGTGGGAGGCAGTTGGGGGTGACCAGGCCATAGGGGGTGGCAGTAAGGGGTGACCAGGCCAGCAGGGGGGGCAATTGGGGGTGATCAGGCTGGCGGGGGGGGGCAGTTAGGGGCGATCAGGCAGGCAGGCAGGTGAGCAGTTAGGAGCCAGCGGTCCCAAATTGTGAGAGGGATGCCCAGCTGCCAGTTTAGGCCTGATCCCTGGGATTGTGCCTAAACCGGCAGTCAGACATCCCCCAAGGGGTCCCGGATTGGAGAGGGTGCAGGCTGGGCTGAGGGGACTCCCACTCCTGTGCACGATTTTTGTGCACTGGATATATTGTTTTTTTGCTTAATCCCCCCACCTTTTTTCATCCAGCCCCCAAACTCCCTCCCCTCTAACTGCTACCCATCTGTTCTCTTTCTCTGTGAGTCTGTTTCCACCTTGTTTGTGAAATCATTTTGTTCATTAGATGCCACATGTATGTGAGATCCTGTGGTAGGGTTTCCATTTCTATGCGTAGCACCACCTTGTGCAGTTAGCATGCACTGAGCATGTGTTATGTGCCAAGCTCTCAAGTGTTTGACATGCGTGAACTTACTTAAGTGCCAGCACTGGAAACTGTCTTACTTCACAGCTGAGAAGAACTAGGGCACTGGTTTCACTTGTTCCCTCGTGTGACAGGCCTGGGCGCCCCCAGGCAGTCTGGCCCCTGGGGCCATGCTCCCGGCCACCCCAAGGCCTCCTTCCTGACCACAGATGACCGATACTCCCCCGCCTCCCACCTCCCACCTCGCTCATAGCCATCACTTCCCACGTCCTAGTTTCTCTTGATCCCGCTCGCTTCCGTCCCTGACACCCTCTGTGGCCACATTTAAGACGGCGAGACGATGGTGACCAGACTGGAAGGAGCGTTCGGCCGTGCTTCTGGGCTGGGAGGTAACGTGGGTGGCACAGACCTCGGGGTGGAAACACTAGCAGTAATTTGCAGACGGGGAGGGGCGGAAAGAGCTTCCTAAAGCTCCCACTCCCGCTCAGGCTGCCTCCCGGGACTGACAGGAAGGGAGCCGACAGGTGACTGGTCGCAGGTCGAACACACCCCCTTTCCACGTCGTGTTTGCAAAGCACACGTGATTCTTTCTCCCTCTTCCTTTTGTTTTTGAAGACAAGCGTGGAAGCCTGCTCCGGGCTCCTGAGCACCCCGGGGGCGGCCCCGGGAGCCGGGCCTGCGCTTGGCCAGGGCCTCAGAGCCAGGCGGCTGCTGGGAGGGGCTGCCCCCCACGGCCCTGTCCTGTGTGTTGCGTGGGCTTCCTGTGGCCCCAGCCCTGCACACCAGAGAAAGACGGAACCGCTGTGATAGGGTCTAGGTTCTGCCACACTGTGTACTTGCCATTCACTAGCTATCACACAGGGCTCACAGAAGGTACCGTGGGGCAAAGACAGTGAGGCTCCGAGGGTCCTGGGCAGTGGCAGTCCAGACACTGGGACACCCTCCATAGGCTGGGGACCAGGGCTGGGCACGAGCTGGGCATGAGGCTGGGCACAGGGCTGGGCATGAGCCTGGGCATAGGGCTGGGCATGAGGCTGGGCACAGGGCTGGGCATGAGGGCTGGGCACGAGTTGGGCATGAGGCTGGGTACAGGGCTGGGTATGAGGCTGGGCATGAGGTTGGGCACAGGGCTGGGCATGAGGCTGGGCACGAGGGCTGGGCATGAGCCTGGGCATGAGGCTGGGCCCAGGGCTGGGCATGAGCCTGGGCACAGGGCTGGGCATGAGGGCTGGGCACGAGGACTGGGCACAGGGCTGGGCATGAGGCTGGGCACAGGGCTGGGCACCAGGGCTGCTCTGGAGGACGGAAGGGGCCACTCCGATCACGCGGGAACCTGGGCCCGAGTGCCCGCCCTCCTGCACCACTAGAACCACCTCGGGAGGACCTGGCTGCCTCCCAGCCTCTCTGGTTTCCAGCTCGAGACTGACAGTCCCTCAGGAAGGGTCTGTGGGCAGCGGGAGGAGGACCCGCGCGTCCCCGAGAGCCCCCCGCGCAGACCCGCCCCACGCGGAGCGGCGGCCACGGGCCGCGAGGACCGCACCTGCTGGCCGAATTTTCAAGAGACGTTCCGCCGCCGTTTCAGTTTGCAAGTTTATTTTTTCCATTGATGGTTACACAGCCAGAACAGCAGAGAACGCATGGCTCTTTTTTTTTTTTTTGCACATTCATTTTCCCTCAAACAAGAGTGAACCTAAAAAAATTCTGCAACCATGCCGTTAGCTCTTTATAAAAGTGGATAAAAAGTAGTTTGTTTTAAAGTCTAAAATAAACAAAGGAGAAAGAAGCATTTTTGTCTACAGTATTGAGCAAATGTAAGAAAACGTCCTTAGAAGCACACATAAAATTGAAAAAAGTTATCGTATTAACAATATTTTATAATGGAGCTTAAAACCTATTTACAGACATAAATACAACGAACTTTGTTGATGCAACTCTCCTGGAAGGAAAAAGAAACCCGGCGGCCAGCCTCGTGGGCCCGACCTGGCTGAAGGGAGAGGAAACTGCCGGAGAGACCAGCAGAAAACCCGAACAGTGTGCACTGCCGGCGAACGCGAAGGCATCTGTGCAGGTGTCACAGCTGTTTTCTGAGACGATGCTTAGCCCGACGCTCGCTGTGTAACAGACCCCAGACGTGTCACCCCCTGGAAAGAAAATCCACCCAAACCGAGACTCACTGGGCAGGAGGTCCCACGGAAACAGGTCCGGACAGAAACCCGCCATGGGAGCTGCAGTGCTTGGAGTGAGACCATGCGTTTCCCGCCCAGTGGGAGCCGTTCCGTCCGTGGGCACAGCCCGGGCAGCTTCGGCTCTGACTGTACCCGGCCTGGCAGGCTCCGGCCGGGGCCGCGGGCACCCGAGCAGGAAGAAGCCCACTCGCGGCTGCTCCAGTTTGGACTCCTGGTGTTGGGCGGGGTGTACGCTATTTCCCAGAGAGAAGGAGGGGGAGAGGGGGAGAGAGACAGTGGGAGATGTTACAGGGGCAAAGAGGGAGAGAACTGTAAGTATGATCGATAGTGAGAAAAAGAAAAAACTGCAGTGAAACGTGTCCATGTCTTAATTATAAATAAGATGTAGAGATGGCTTAGCTCATGTTCCTTCTCCGGCACCAAGACTCCCGGAGACACCGGCTTTGCCATCACCTTAATGTACCGGCTGGACCAACGCAGTCCCTCAGGGAAAGTCACCAGGTGTGCCCTCTATCTCCCAAACAGCTGACCTCAGATTCACTTTTCTGGAACAATTAAACACCGAATCTGCTGGAAGGGGACTCCAGATGGCCAAACCCGGGGGCCTGTGGGACAGTGAGCAGCCCTGCTCACGCGTGGCCTCAGACCGAAGGCTCACGCAACAGGTGACCTGCTTCTGGTTCAGGACCCTCGGCTGATTTCCAGCTGGAATATCATCAGGGACCGGAATTGAACAACAAAAAAATTTTTTTCCTTCATTTTCCCCAGCATTTTGTCAGGGCAGATGTGGCCACAGTTGCTGGGAAGAACATTTAAAGTCAACGTGGGGTAAACGGGCTGAGGGTTCTTTTCAGAAATGGACATTTTAAATGGACTGGCAGGTAATTTTCCTGCCAAATAAAATAAAATAAAGCAATCTAGAATAAAACAGGAAAATGAATGCGGAGGGAGGATTATGTCTAAAATGAACATGGACCTCGCCGGGGTTTCCCCGAGTCTGCTTAGCCCTTTTCTAGAGAACCTTGACCTCACAAGACAGACTCCTTCCCCTTCACCTCTCACCAAAGTGCTACTGCGTTTGCGTAAAACAGCATACCCAGGGCGGGCAACAGTCGGGTAACAGCCGCTCGCATGGCAAATAATACAATAATGAATAAATAACAATACAAGAATAAACTCTGTGTTTTGCATATTCACAACTGTAAACCCACGTCCCCCACCCCTGGATATAGGAGAAAACTCAAAAACAAGTTGTTTTAAATAAACTCAGCTGTCTTTGCTGCCTGCAGCCGAAGATCTTCCTAACGCAAACCCTTACATTTACAGAATAAAAACCACTGTTCTCAAGTCCTGCTCTCACACGCTCTTCCGAGCTGACCCGAAGTCGTTCCCACGAGTTGAAGAGGTACATTAAACGGCCCCCGGCCATTTTGAGCACGTCTAAGTCAGCAGCTCGTGTGTATGAGCTGGAGTATTTATGCGCTCTGACCGGATCTCCAGTCAAAACAGTGCCATCAGTTTACAGTGACATCGGCTATCCTTGCCTTGTAGCCATGGGCAGCAGGGGTGACACGGATCTTTCCGCTCACAGGACACGCAGGTCAAAGTGCACCCTCCCTCCCCCCAGGGGAGGGTCTCAGCCTGGGGACGGCGACAAAGGTGGGTGGTTAGCGAGCAGCACGGGGTGGGGTCCTGCACAGCTGGGACTGATGACTCCAGAGACGGAGGGAGACCAGCTGCTGGGCCCATCCTGGCCGGGGACCTGCAGCGGGCAAAGGCACCCGGCCCAGTCCCTTCCACCCCCGGCCTCGGGGAACAGCCACACGTCTTGTTCTGTGTAAACGAGCAGGTACTGCAAACGAGGAGCATTTTCTTAAAGCTAAAAGCCACTACATTCTGGATTCGGCAGATCTCCTTCCCACCCAGAACCCAGCATCGCAGGAACCCCTGAATTCACGGATTTGGCTCCCATGTGGAAACTGCTCCCCCACATGGCTGACTTTGGATTTGTTCTGAAATTACCAAGAGGCGAGCAGTGAGCGGAACCCTAGGCCGACAGTAAGTCCTCGCCAGAGGGGCCGTCGCTGGCATCTCCCGAGCCCCCTGGGAGCCAGGCTTGACCTCTGCTTCCAGGGCGGGAGCCAGGCAGCAGAGCCTTTGTGGGGCTCCGCAGAACACCCCCTGCCTCGGGTCTCTGGACGGACCCCCAGGATCTGAAAAGGCTATTAAAACATTGCTGCATTAGCTACCAACTCGTTTGATTAACATTAAAGGAAGTTTAATGTAAACAATATGTAGATAACCAAGTGATCACATTACCCATCCTTTTTCCCCAGCCTTCTTCAATGTGATACATTTAACTTTGGCTACTATCAAAAAAAAAATGTAGTACTTGATATTCTTCTTCTTAATATAAGTACATTTAAATAATAAAAAAGTATCAACACATAAGTAACTGTCTATACATCAAGATACATAAATATCTAGGGATTCCTCGTGGGAATACAGTAGTTGAAAATGACCCAAAGCTGTAGCTGTTTCTTAAAAAAACAAAAACACACAACTACACAAAAGTCCAAAAGAAAAGTTAAATAAAACTTACAAGAAAAGGAATCATTTTTTTTTCAATTGTCATAGCAAGAAAGAAGCAAGCTCAAATTTTTATATATATGTATATAAAAATAAAACCACCCCAAATGCAAATACGCATTTTGCAATTTATAAGGTGCTGGAAAAGAACATGAAAAATACCAATTCGATGCCAAACGGGATGAGTTGCATCCCCCGACCCTGAACCAAACTTCCATACTCTTTGGAATAAACACCTTGGTTAAAAAGTGAAGTCAGGGTATAAAATCTTTCTTTTATTCACAGCATTGCTAATTCAGAAGCATTCACAGTTTTCCTCTGGAATCTTCCTGTTCGCCTCCCGGGGCCCACATGGCCGGACCGCCACACTCTGCAGACGGCGGGCTCCGATGGCGCTGGAGGCCGGCCGCGACGGCGATGGCGATGGCCCGGCTGGTCCCGCTGGTGCCAGGGGCGCGGGGCCCGGCCGGTCCCGCTGGTGCCAGGGGCGCGGGGCCCGGCCGGTCCCGCTGGTGCCAGGGGCGCGGGGCCCGGCCGGTCCCGCTGGTGCCAGGGGCGCGGGGCCCGGCCGGTCCCGCTGGTGCCAGGGGCGCGGGGCCCGGCCGGTCCCGCTGGTGCCAGGGGCGCGGGGCCCGGCCGGTCCCGCTGGTGCCGGCGCCCGGCGAGGCGGGCTCAGTAGGGCCGCCACACGGCCTCCTCCAGGCGCGCGGCGGGCATGGTGGGCGAGTTGCTGTGGCTGCCCTCGGCCTCGCCCGCGTCGCTGGGCGTGGGCAGGCTGGGGTGCAGCAGCGCGGCGCCCGTGGACGCGTTGGTGCAGGGCGGCAGGATGCGCGGCGGCGAGCGCTCGCCCACCATGGAGAACTGGTAGGAGCCGGCGGACGCGCCGTAGTACAGGTGGTAGGAGGGCGAGCCCGCCTGGAAGGGGCCGCCCTGCGCCTGCGAGGAGCCCGGGTAGGGCGGCGGCAGGTACGTGTGGTAGCGCGTGGCCGAGCCCATGGCCGACATGCCGATGCCGATGCCCGAGGTGACGGGCGTCGGGGAGTAGGTGAAGGCGCCCGGGTAGTGCATGCGCGGGTCCGAGATGGAGGGCAGCGCCGGGAACTGGCGCGGGTCGCCGAAGGCCGTCAGCTCGGGGGCCGCTGCGGGCGGGAAAGCATCGTGGTGAGAGGGGAGCTCAGGGGGCCCGCCCTCGCTGCCAGCCCCCCGCAGGACCATTACCCAGAATGCCGCTGTCCAGGGAGGTGGGGGACTACCCAGAATGCCGCTGCCCGGGGAGGTGGGGGACTACCCAGAATGCCGCTGCCCGGGGAGGTGGGGGACTACCCAGAATGCCGCTGCCCGGGGAGGTGGGGGACTACCCAGAATGCCGCTGCCCGGGGAGGTGGGGGACTACCCAGAATGCCGCTGCCCGGGGAGGTGGGGGACTACCCAGAATGCCGCTGCCCGGGGAGGTGGGGGACTACCCAGAATGCCGCTGTCCAGCGAGGTGGGGGACTACCCAGAATGCCACTGCCCGGAGAGGTGGGGGACTACCCAGAATGCCGCTGCCCGGGGAGGTGGGGGACTACCCAGAATGCCGCTGCCCGGGGAGGTGGGGGACTACCCAGAATGCCGCTGCCCAGGGAGGTGGGGGACTACCCAGAATGCCGCTGTCCAGCGAGGTGGGGGGACTACCCAGAATGCCGTTGTCCAGAGAGGTGGGAGACTACCCAGAATGCCACTGCCCGGAGAGGTGGGGGACTACCCAGAATGCCGCTGTCCAGAGAGGTGGGAGACTACCCAGAATGCTGCTGCCCGGGAAGTCGGAGGATAACCCAGAATGCTGCTGCTGGGGCAGGTGGGACACTAGGCAGAATACTATTGCCAAGGAATTGAGGACTTCCCAGCATGCTGCTGCTCAGGAAGCTGGAAGACTATTCAGAGTACTATTGCTCAGGAAGCTGGAAGACTACCCAGAATGCTACTGCCCAGGAAGCTAGGAGAGTACCCAGAATGCTACTGTCCAGGAAGCTGAAAAATTACCCAGTATGCTGCTGCTCTGGGAGATGGGGACTTCCCAGAATGCTACTGCCTAGGAAGCTAGGCGAGTACCCAGAATGCTACTGCCCAGGAAGCTGGACGACTACCCAGAATGCTACTGCCCAGGAAGCTAGGAGAGTACCCAGAATGCTGCTGTCCAGGAAGCTGAAAAATTACCCAGCATGCTGCTGCTCTGGGAGATGGGGACTTCCGGGAATGCTACTGCCCAGGAAGCTAGGAGAGTACCCAGAATGCTGCTGCCCAGGGAGATAGTATGATAATATACAGTAAAAGAAGAGAATATATGCTACCAAGTAACATAAACGCTAATATAATATGCTACCACGGAGCATAACAATAGCGATCTAATATGGGTACAATATGTAGAGTATAGACATGACATAGGGTGTGTGTAGTACAGATACAATAACTGGTGTCATCCCGGGTTGGCAAACTGCAGCCCAGGGGTCAAATCCAGCCATGCGTTTTCGTGTCCCACAAGCTTAGAATGAGCATTATTATATTTTTAAGTGGTTGAAAAAGAAGTCAAAGGAAGACTGTGTCCTGTAGTGAAATTTATGTGAGATTCAAATTTCAGGGTCAGTGCATAAAGCTTTATTGGCATCAGCCTCATTCCTTTATGCGTTGTCTCTGCCTGCGTTTGAGCTACCGCTGCAGCGTTGAGGGTCACGACTTAGACCGCAGGGCCCTGAAATACTAAAATATTTAGTTTCTGGCTCTTTACAGAAAAAAGCTGGCCAATCTTCTAGATAATCAATACACTAATGCACCAATATTAATATAAATTTAGTCTCTGACATTAATATAATTATAATTGATAACACAATGTAACACTATATAATAATTAGAAATAAATGGACACATTAATAAATTCATATCAATAGACTATATCTTGCATAATATGATATAGTATTATAACAATACTAATGTATAATATTACAGTACATTAGACATAGTATTTAGGTTGAATCATAGGAAATTGCCATTTTGTTAGGCCTCAAACAGTTCAAAATTGGCAGCTTCCTGTGAGTCAACGCATGCATGCCATAGGAGTGACGGAGTGGATACCAGCACCACCGCTCTCCCCACCTCGACCTCGGACTAGCCCCACATTCTTAGAAAGGGCTCAGCCTGGTCCACCTGGCGTTCACCATCACGCCTCCACGGTTTGTTACCACGAGTGGCTGCAGGGCCTGATTTAACGACTGCATTTTCCCCATGCCAACATTTTACCAGGAACGGCAAAGCATCGTCTCTAAAACTCATCTGGCTAGAATTATGCCTTCCAGCTTCAGGGACTGGCTTCGACTCCCCGGCATGGCATCCCTCTGCACCCTCTCCCCACAGGCTGACCCTGGGAGCCACTGGAGGCCTGGGTGCCAGGGAGGGCTCCCTGTGTCAGAGCTTCTCAAAGGTGGCACCGTGGCCCTCTCTCGGGCCAGACAGTTCTCTGTGGGGATGTGAAGGGCTGTCCGGAGCCTGCCTTGTAGGATGTCTGGCAGCATCCTTGGCCTTTGCCCACCAGCAGCGTCCCCACTCCCAGAATTGTGACAACCAACGTCTCCAGATACTGTCAATGTCCCAGGGGTAGGGGCAAGGGGGCAGCGCCCCACTCCCCTCTGAGAATCAACACTGTATATTCAGGATGGTGCCCTGGGGTAGTTTCTCTCTCTCAGAATTATTCACGAAATGACAAGGCCGGGACTACAGTCTTTGCACTAGCAAACCCAAAAGACAGCAACAAACAGAGCAGAGGCACGAATGAAATGTGCACGTCCTCAAATCAACAACAAAATGACTCCAAGCTCAGGATGACAGGTGGCCCCGTGCCCTCTTGTGTCCAGGCCGATAGAGAACGTGAAGGAGCAAAGCTGGTTCTGGGAGGAGAGCTACCGGGGGGGGGGGGGGGGGGGAAGGGGCGGAAGGGGGGAAAGGGAGGGGTATTAATCTGTTTGTGGACAGCCTGGGCCCTTGGTCAACTTCCTCATATTTCAAGCCTATTATTCCAGCAGGGAGAGCTAGTGTCTGCCTCACTCTCTCTCCTCTCTCTCTCCTGCTTTCCCTCCTCCCTCCTCCCACCCTCTAGTGATTTTTTTTATTGCCCTAACACATTTTTAGAAAATGACCTTCTCTGTAAACTTGGGGTGAATGTGAAGAGGGGCCAGACTCCTCATCAGAGAGGTAACTGAAGTTTCTAGAAACAAGCGAGATGTGCGGGAATCTCTGTGCTAGTGGGGAAAGCAGGAGTCTGACTTCCAAACAAACACCCCTGTCAATCTTTCCTGAGCGAGTCAGACGTGTGGGCAGGGAAACGCCATCAGCGGACAGAGCTCCGGGCCGCCCTCCACCGTCGGCCGCTCCAGCTTGTCCCCAGGCCAGGCCGCGCCTCATTCCTCAGGGCTGGTCCTGCCGCTCCCGGGGCCATGTGTGAGCAAGCTGGGTGCCACTTGTTTGTGCTCCCACGGAGCTGTGACATGTTCAAGGGTTAACAGGAAGCTTGACTCCATCTTGCCAGTAAGATTTACGGAGTCTGGGGAGAAGCCGAGGCAGGAGGAAAAGCAGGAGGCACATACAATCCATTTGTTTTCATCTGACGCAATCCTCCGGACACAAACATGGGACCCGCCCACTCCTCCTCTTGCTTCACTTGCCCTGAGACGCAAAGGTGAGCCCACTGGGAAATGAATGAAAGGTCACCCTGTCGCACGGCGGCGTCTGGACACGCTCGGTCAGTTGTTCCAACGGCTGCCCGGTACCGGGGATGGTACCAAGTGACTGGAATCCCGAGTGAGTCGGGGGTTTGTCACGGACGTAGGAACGGAATGATGCTGTGGTCTCAGCCGTCAGGGGAAATAGGGTTCACTTGTGGGCAGAATATCTGAATAATCTTAAATCCTGCCCATGAGTCTCCTCCTGTCTACATGATAACAGCGTCACCATTCCGCTTTTACAACAAATGATAAGACAACTTAGGCCCTGGCCGGTTTGGCTCAGTGGATAGAGCATTGGCCTGTGGACCGAAGGGTCCCGGGTTCAATTCCGGTCAAGGGCATGTACCTCGGCTATAGGCTCTTCCCCAGCCCGGGCCCTGGTTGGGGCTCTGGCAGGAGGCAACCAATCCATGTGTTTCTCTCACATCGATGTTTCTCTCTGTCTTTCCCTCTCTCTTCCACTCTCTCTAAAATCAATGGGAAAATATCCTTGGGTGAGGGTTAAAAAGTATAAATAACCCCCCCCCCCCCAACAACGTGAGCCCTTTAGCTATGCTCAGATTCAAATGATCTATTCAAATATTTGTTTTCATTTTGATGTCCAGTTTGATACCGCCTACCAGGCCTCACCAGTTACACCCCTGGGGGGTGGGGGCAGCTCATTTGCCCTCTGGCTGGCCTGGTGCCCCCTAGTGAACTCCAGCATGGGCGGAGGGGCAGACCCTGTGAGCACAGGGGCTTTGAAGGAGCAGGAAATCTGGGGATTAGGAGGGGCAGGTATTTTCGTTGGAAATGTTGCCCACTGATGGGGCTAAAGATTTGCCGCGACAGCTCGAGTTCTCATCCTGCAGTTTTCGGGGATGAAAGCGGCCCCACGCCAGGCCCCGCCACCTGCCCCACAGGATTAAACAGCCTGAGCAGATAATGGCTGCCTTCAAGGGAGCTTTCTCATGACTCAGAAAAATGCATGTCGCCCGGGTTGGCAGCTGAACATTAACTTCTTTTAAAAAAAGCAGAAGGAAAAAAAGCAAAGAAAACCTCCGGATGACAACTCCTCTCAGACAAGGTGTGGAGTCTGTCTGCAGAGGAGAGAGAGAGGCAGACAGAGTGCAAGTCCCGTGCAGAAGGCAGCCCAGGTGGGGCTGGGGCGGGGGGGGCAGGACAGCGCAGAGCTGGGGGCGGGGCAAGAGGGAAAGGCAGGCCAGGGCAGGCTGGGCTCTAAAGCTGGGTCCAAGTGGCCACTTCTGTGTCTCCCCCCCCCCCCCGTCCCCCCTGCCCCAGCCCTGGCCCCAGCACAGGACCCATTTTCAGGCCGGGCTCAGCCCTGCTTGAGGGGGAGATCTGCTAGTGAAAAGCATCTCCCATGCTGCTCTCTGCGATTCCCACTGGTCCTCCCTCCCCGTCAGCAAAGGGCCATCCGGGTGCAGAAATGGGGCCTGGTTTGTGCCCACTGCACACCCTTAGGCCGTGACACATCCTTCCACACCCGGGGGTGCCTGAAGCTGGGTTTGGGGGTGCTCACAGTACCCTTTTTTTTTTTTTAAAAAAAAATCACCCTTATATTTGATAACGGTCAGATGGAGCTCTTGGCCCCTACGGTCCTTGGACTATAAGATGCCGACCAGGTCAAAAGACGTAATGAATTCCCAGGGACAGACCCCAAACAGGGCCCTTGCCCAGGAGAGCAGACATCGTTTCGGAAGCAGGCCACAGCCAGCCCGCGGCAGAGCAGCGCCCTGAGCAGAATCCGTGAGACTTGACAAGGGCCTCAGAACAGGCCTGCTCAACCACAAGCCGAGCAGCCGTCCTCATGCCTGCGCTACTGCCTCCCCCCCGGAGCCCACGGGTGCCCGGAAGATGTTGGCACCCATGGCCGGAACCAGGTGAAACGCCAGCTCCCGAGGAACGCGGAGGCCCTATTCTCACCTGGGGGTGGTGTGGGGACATCCGGCCATGTCCGGGGACATGCTGTGGTTGTCCCCATGGAGAGGCGGGGGCTACTGGAACCCAGAGGCCAGAGGCGCTGCTAAGCACCTGCGTTTCACAGACGGCCCCCCAGCCAAGAGCTGCCTGGTCCCCAAGGCCATTGGTGGCCCCGTTGAGAAGCTCTGAGAAGAGGCTAAAGCACCTGGTGAACCCCAAGCAACCCCAACTGTCTGGATAGCCCCGTCTTTAAACCACATCCGAGCCCATGAAAAGTGACGCCACCCGCTCCACGCATCTCCTCTGGTCCCGCGACCTCCCACTCCGCGACCTCCCACTCCGCGACCTCCCACTCCGCGACCTCCCACTCCGCGACCTCCCTCGCTTTCAGAGGGCGTCTCTGGGCCGCTTACTTGAGAGCCGGCTGGAAATCTCCGCGGAGAGGGTCGTCATGCCGCTGGCCCGGCCCGGCGAGATGGGCGTCGCTGGGTGCACGGAGGGAGAGGCGATGGAGCCCAGGTACTGGTAGGACTGGTCGTAGGACCAGGGCGGGGAGGGCTGGATCTGCCTGGTGTCTGTGGAGAACCGGGAGGTCAGTGACAGGTAGAGTGGGAGGGATTAAAAAAAAGTCTTTTAATAAGAAACCAGTTTCCTTTGTCTCAATATGGCACACGTGTGTGGCCTCTCTGCCAGTGTCCCGTAAGCTCACTTAAGTCCAAGTATTTGCTTTTGTTTGGCCCTTTCTCCCCCCAAAATACTGAAATGTAGTTTATGTTTGGTTCTTGAAGGTTTCCCTCTGCTAACTCCCTCCACAGGCTTTATTTCATCACTAGAGGCCCGGTGCATGGATTTGTGCACTGGTGGGGTCCCTCGGCCTGGCCTGCGGGGATCAGCTCTCTGACATCCCCTGAGGGGTCCCCGATTGTGAGAGGGTGGTTCTAGGGTAATGCACCCCGGAACCAGGCTCCCTCCTCTCTGGTTCTGGGTGTGTCACCTGAGAACCGCAGCTGCCAAGTCACTGCAGCTCAGCAGCTCCTGTGTTGAGCATCTGCCCCCTGGTGGTCATTGCGTGTCATAGCTACTGGTTGGACGGTCGAGCGGTCGGACAGTCGCTTACACTTATGTATATAGAGAGATGAGAATGATGATGAGGAAGATTTCCCGGTGGAGTGTTTTTTTTGTTTTGTTTTCTAAATATATTTTTATTGGTTCCAGGGAGGAAGAGAGGGAGGCAGAGACAGAAACATCAATGATGAGAGAGAATCACTGATCGGCTGCCTCCTGCACGTCCCCCACTGGAGATTGAGCCCACAACCCGGGCCTGTGCCCTTGACCAGGAATCGAACTGTGACCTCCTGGTTCATAGGTGGACACTCAGCCACTGAGCCCCGCCGGCCAGGCCAGGTGGAGTGTTCACGTTCAAACTGTCGAGCTGCTCGTGGTGACTGCGCAGACATTTTGGGTCAGCAATAATCACATGACCACCATCCGAAACGTCTCCCAACTCAGTGACCACCTGTCTGTGCTTAGAGAGCAAGGAAGAACGTGCAGTGTTTTGTTTTTCTTTTTGCACCTTCGGCAGAACAACTCCACACGGCCTGAAATGCTTTCTGTTTAGGGGAATTTTCTGCCAAGGCCAATGGAAAAGAGGCCCGGCCGGGCAGCTGGCCCTGCGGCCCGGTGACGCGCGCAAACCCAGCCCCGGCTCCAAGGGGTCCTGCCTCTTCTCGGGGGCAGAGTGTGGGCAAGAACCTTCTAGGATGCCAGGAAAGAGGCCCAGGAAGGCGATGAGACCAGAGTCAGCTTTGGAAGGTTTAGGTGAAAAGGATTTTGGAAACTGGACTCCAGCATTCCCAGGAGTATGTTCTCGAAAGCATCACGCTGTTTGCAGGTGAAAAGGAGGAGAAAAGCCCTAACGGTTTGGCTCAGTGGATAGCGCATCGGCCTGCGGACTCAAGGGTCCCGGGTTTGATTCCAGTCAAGGGCATGTACCTGGGTTGCGGGCACATCCCCAGTGGGAGATGTGCAGGAGGCAGCTGATCAATGTTTCTCTCTCATCGATGTTTCTAACTCTCTATCCCTCTCCCTCCCTCTCTGTAAAAAATCAATAAAATATATATTAAAAAAAAGGAAGAGAAAAAAAAAAACCCTCTATTTCCGGGCAAAATACGTAAGAAAATGCAGGTTGAACGTTGCCCCACCAGAAGCCGGCTTTACTTTTCTTTAGGTCAAACATGAACGTTCTCTGTGTCCCACCTTCTCTGTGGACAGAGGGCACAGCAGATTACACCACCCGGGGCCCCAGCCGGGGCGCTCCATGCTGGGCATCACTCTAGAGAGCAAGCCGCCCAGGAAAAGAGCTGGTGTGAGTGTTGTCCGCGCCGGGACATAGGCATGCGTTATTGCCCCGGCGATGCCATGTCCCCACCTGCTACAACGGGCTTCCCGGCCCCCAGAAAGGGGCCCCTCTGCTCGGCTCCCCAATGTTGTATCGTGGGCAGCGCACCAGGCACCTGGAGCCCCACCCAGTCTTCCTTCCCATTCTTCTCCCAGCAGCCCCCCACCCTTCCCTCCGACGGATCCATTTCTTTCTATCTTCTTATATTTTTATCCTCACCCGAGGATATTTTTCCATTGATTTTTAGAGAGAGGGAAAGACAGAGAGAAACACTGATGTGAGAGAAACACATCAATGCGTTGCCTCCTGCACGGGCTCTGACCAGGGCCCGGGACGGGGAGGAGCCTGTATCCCAGGTATCTGCCCTTGACCGGAATCGAACCCGGGACCCTTCAGTCCGCAGGCCGACACTCTATCCACTGAGCCACACTGGCCAGGGCATGTTTTCATTTCTTAAGTAACTGAATTATTAAGTTTGAAAAACCTGGGCAGCTGTCTTAACTGAGAATCTTTGAATCTAATTGTAAAGTCGGGTTTTCATGGGCTGCTGAATTTCAGAGAATTCGAGGAGCTGCAAGGCGTGAGAGAGAGAGAGAGACCCATTGGAAACTCAGGGGAGAATACACGGGCCACCAGAGATGTCAGACAGCCTCGCAGCTCACAGCTTTCCCACCACCGACAGCAAACAGCGCCCAGCAGGCTGCTCAGGGCTCCCACAGCGCTGCACGCACTTTGCTCTGGGGTGGGGGGGGGGGAACGCAGACTCAGCTCTCCTGTGAGACGCATGTGTCCTCGCTACCACCCTCGCCGAGTGGATCGGCAGCGCTCAGATATCTGAATCACTTACCAGGCGAACAAAAGGCGTTTTGTAATCGTCACTAAGCCCCCAGGCTGCGGATTGTGGCGGCAGCGCAGGCGGGCAGACAGCCCAGCACCAGCCGTGTCTGAGGCCGCGGCAAGCACACGTCCAGGCCCGGGTGCGTGCTCCGTCATGTTTTCCTGGAGCGGGAGCGACGCGCGAGGCTCTTCTGAACTCGTAATTAAGCCGCGAGCCTAGCCCACGTTTCACAGCCTCTTAACAATACGCTTTGGGAAAACGACCTTTATGATTAACGTTTACGTTCTATGATTTTTCTGAACACAGGGTTTCAGATTCAACGTCTTCTCCCTTCTCACCCCAACTCAGCCCCCACCCCCGTGTCAGAGGGGAGACGGCACTGAGCACCCACGGGACCCCTCCCGGGATCCGTGTCCGCCCCTGTGGCCGCGGCGGCAGCTTCACTGCCAGAAGGTGGTGGTAGCGAGCTGCTCACATCCCGTGTGGGCGTTTCCTTCTTCTACGTTATTGTTAATAAAAAGCCGAAACCAAAATGAAAACAGAAAACGAAGGGCCGAGAATATGGGGAATGTGAGCTCATGACTCAGGTACCCTCCCTGCTCGGACGGGGCCAACATGGACACATGAACACATGTGTAGACATGGCAGTGCTGTGGGCTGCCCGGACCCAGGTCACCAACATTCTTTAATTTTAAAGATATATTTTTATCAGTCAGAGGAAGACAAGTATCACATGATCTCATATGTGGAATCTAATGAACAAAATAAACTGATGAACAAAATAGGTCCAGATTCACAGCAGCATGGAACAGAGTGATGAACCTCAGAGCGAAGGCGGGTGGGTAGGTGTATGGGAAGAGTTCAACCAAAGAACTTGTCTGCTTATATGCATCCCCCATGGACACAGACAATAGGGCGGTGAGGGCCTGGGGTGGGGGGTGGGGACAGGCTAGAAGGGCCAATGGGGAAATACAGGGGGCATATGTAATACTTTCAACAATAAAGATTTTTTTTTTAGTGAGCAAAATATATATGTATATGTGTGTATATATATGTGTGTAGATATGTGTGTGTGTGTGTGTATATATACATATACTTATCGACTCCGGAGAGGAAGAGAGAGGGAGAGAGTGAGAAACATCAATGATGACAGAGAATCATTGATCGGCTGCCTCCTGCATGCCCCCTACTGGGGATTGAGCCCGCAACCCGGGCAGTGCCCTTGACCAGGGAATTGAACCGTGACCTCCTGGTTCATAGGTCAATGCTCAATCACTGAGCCACGTGGCCAGGCATCACTTTCTTACTCTCACCTGTGCCAGGAGTTAGGGGAGGAGCAGGGGGAGGTGTGGTGCGTGGTGGCACTGTGATCATAACCGTGTGCGCTCTGGGAAGTGGGGGGAGGCAGGGGTGAGACGGGGGCGCCCAGGAAAGAACCCCAGGCCGAGGGAGAGAGCCTGTCAGTCATTCTCCGAGAGCAGGGATGCCTGTCCCCGAGGGACCGCCTCTCATAAGACCACCCTCAGCTGGACCAAAGTGCATTGCAGATTTGCTCTGTGCTGGGCACGTGCTAACTCTCTGGGAACAGCCTAGTGAGCAGGACCTATAGGGTCCCTGTCCCACTGGAGCTCACAGGCTGATCTTCGTGACCATGTCAGGGCCGTTGGATGCTTGGAAAGGCTGCTTCCTATCGCATTAATGCATCATGCTGAGAGTTGCTTCATTCATTCATTCATTCATTCATTCATTCATTCATTCATAGAGTCATGAAGTGATTCACTTCCTCATTCCTTCATGTTGCCAACAAACATTTTGCCCCACTAGAGGTACTGACGTGGGGACTCCGTGGTGAATGGACACAGGCCTTGCCTCCAGGAGTGGTGGCTGGTGGGGGACCTGCAGGCTGTACCCAGGAGAACTGCTGGGTTATCTGTTTCCCCTGGACTTGCAAACAGCTGTTCCCACGTCAGAGATAAGAGCCCCAGCGGCATTTACTGCGGCTTAAGGTCTTCTCTGGAGAGGAGCAAATGGAGGAAAGCATCTAATGTAAGCCACACAAAGATTTCCCCTTGAGCCCGGCCTTCACCGTACACCAGTTATGACCTTGGGAGGGTCACCTGTTTCTCCCTTACACAGTCTTCCTACTTCCAAGGGTAAGAGTCAGATAAGTGAGATGAGGCCTATGAAGCAAGCATTGCCGTTTGGGGCCACAGTGAACTCACAGTAGGTCCAATTCTTGAGTTAGGATGTGACTGAAAGGAAGGAACCATGCCCAGGGACTTGCCGATGATTGTGCGAGGCCACAGCCCCACTCCGGGACGAGGCTCAGGCAGCACTAACTGTTCACTGACAGACACTCAGGAGATTATGGTGAAGAGCCAGGAAAAACGGAGGCTTGGGGTGAGGATAGAGAAGGCGAGGATCCATGTTCCCATGAAACACCGCGGGACTTGGGAGTTTAAGCGAGTCTCCTGCATCTGCTTTTTCTAGGGCACGCGGTGTCCGTGCAGCTGCTTCCCAGGCCGCTTTGTGATGGTTATTTTCAGCTTTTTGATGCCCAAATAATGGGCAGAACCGAGCTCCTCTCCATGCCATGATCCCTACTTCCTCCCAGTGGAAATGAGGTCAAAACGGGGGGCGAGGGGGCGAGAAATAGGAGTAAGGTGGGGTGAGGCTAGGGCTGAGCTCAGAGGTACCCATGGCCCGCTTCGGTAGGAAGAAACTAGAGGGCTTTAGCTGTGGACGATACAACGTCACGAAGTCTCCAGCGCTAAAAATGAGC
Source organism: Myotis pilosus (assembly GCA_036010255.1). NCBI lineage: Eukaryota > Metazoa > Chordata > Mammalia > Chiroptera > Vespertilionidae > Myotis > Myotis pilosus. The sequence goes on from JASKON010000002.1 coordinate 2,580,341, forward strand.
CCCCCAATGGCTCTTGTCAACTGCTCTGCTGCCTCCTTATTCAGCCCGATATGGGAAGAGCTGGGAGTCATCACTCCCCTCTTCACGATAAGGAAAGAGCTGAGTAAAGTGAGGATCCACGACTCTTCGTGGGCCTGTCAGAGAAGGGAGGTCACAGGGCAAACTGCCACCCTGGCATCTTGAGAGGCAGGGGAATACTGAGCCACCGTATGCCTGCCTCCTGGGGGCAGAGGTCGCCGGCCATCAACCCGGAGGGACGGACACCTGAATGGTAATTCAGACAAATCATGGGAGGCTGAGTGTAGTCGGGGGCGAGAGAGAGAAACTCCCAGGGCTGTAGTCATGTGTGTGTGTGTGTGTGTGTGTGTGTGTGTGTGTGTGCGTGCATGCACATGGGGAGCGTGTAGGGATGCTTTCCTGGGTTTTTCATCCATGAACTCCCCAGTTCTCATGGATCCAGCATCACAGTGGGTTACAGCCAGCAGAGCTACAGGACTATTTAAGGAAGAGTCCGCAGGGAAGCCCACGGACAATGAAGGAGACAGAAACAGGAACGTTAGAGGAATTTGAAGCTTCTGACACCTCCAGCGACAGCAGACATCACACAGCCCAGCTCCTGGCGGCTTGAACAGCAGATCTCACACTAAAGTCCTGTGTACCCAATACATCATGTCCAGCTTTCAAATCAGGAATCGTAAGGCCAGAAAAAACAGTATGAAGGGACAAAACAGGCATCAGAACTAGACTCAGAGATGACATAGACTTTGGAATTACCAGACAGGGAATTTAACTATGATTAATACGGTAAGGACTCCAGTAGAAAAAGATGACAGCATGCAAGAAAATATGAATAGCGTAGGAAGAGAGACGGAAACTCTAAGACTGAAAAGTAAATTCTAGAAATGAAAACACTGTAACAGAAACGAGAAATGCCTTTGGTGGGGTCATCAATAGCTGGACACGCTGAGGGGAAAATCATTGAGCTTGAAAATATGCCAACAGAAACTCACCAACAGAAAGGCAAAGAGAAGAAAGCGGGAGTAGAAGAAGATCTGTGACCTTGGGGACAATTTCAAAAGGTGTAACGCATGCAAAGTGGAAATCGCAGAAGGAAAAGAAAGAGACAACAGAATGGGAGAAATATTTGAAGTATTATTGGCCAAGAATTTTACAAAATTAATGACAGACACCAAACCACAGACCCAGGAAGCTCACAGAACATCAAGCAAGCTAAACACCAAATAATCTACATTTTGGCCTAGTGTGTTGAAACTGCAGAAAACTTGAAGACAAAGAGAGAAGCTTGAAAGAAGCCAGAAGTGAGCGGGGAGGGGGCACGTTACGTAGAGAGTAACAAGAGGAGGATTACTGCAGACTCCTCTTCAGAAACCAGGAAGGCAAAAAGAGAGGCGGGAAATATTTAAAGCGCTGAAAGAAAAAAAAACCACCCACCTAAGCCACCAACCTATTGTCTAATCAGCAAAATAAACCTTCAAAGGTACCGGAGAAATAAAGACATTCTTTGACACACAAAAGCTAAGACAATTCATCCAGCAGACATGTTAAAATAAGTTCCTCAGGGGAAAAAATATACCAGGGGTCACAAACTCAGATCAATGTAAAGAAAGAATAAATGAAGGAAAAGAAAGTCTTATTTTCCTATTCTTAATTGATCCAAAAGATAATTTTCTGTTGAACACGACAATAGTAATAGTGTACTGGGTAATGACAGCATATGGGTAAGTGAAATGAAATACAGAAATGGAAAGGGAGAGGTGGTGTAGTGTGACTTTGAAGAGTTGTCATGCATGTGTTTTGCAACTCCAGGGCAACCACTAAAACTTTTAAAAAGTATAACTGACATGACAAGAGGGGACATAAAACGAAATCACATAAAATGCTGTTAAAACCAGAGAATGAAGAAAAAGAGGGGGGGAAATCAGATGCAAGAAATATAAAACAGTCAACAGGCATGGTAGATGTTAATAGAACCGTCTAAGTAATCTTAACCTTAACTATGAATGGCCTAAATGACCAATGAAAGAAGAGAGATTATCAGAGCGAATGAAAAACAAGACAACTATGTGTTGTCTACAAGGAACCCAGGTTAAATATAAAGACTCAGGCTAAGGGACAGGGGGTTGGGGGAGACAGACCATGCGAACACTAACCAGAAGCAAGCCGGCGTAGCTACGTTCATTTTATATAAAACTGACTCAGAAGAAGGAACAATGTCAGGGACAAAGAGGGGAAATACGTGATGATAAAGGAGTCAATTCTCTAAGAAGACACAATCATCTTCAAAACGTAGGTACCTAACAACAGAGTGTGAAACACAGGAGGCAACAATGTTGAGAACTACGAGGAAAAGTGGACAAGCACAAACACTGTGACCAATGAAGAGTTCAGCACCCTCTCAGTCACTGGCCGCCAAGCAGGCAGAAAATTCGGGCAGAGTTGACCCGAACAGTCCTACCAACCAACTTGTTCTAACATTTATGGAACATTCCACCCAACTAAAGCAGAGTACACCTTCTTCTCGAGCTCGCAGGGAACACTCACCAAGACAGACCCCATTCTGGGCCATAAAACACACCCTAACACACTGAAAAGAGTGGACGCGGTGCAAAGTAGGTTCTCCGGCCACCTGGGTTGAAACTGAGAAATCAGCAATAGAAACAAAGCCAGAGAACATGCAAGTAACTGGTGCTTCCCCAACACACTTCTAAGTAACCTCAGCATTCGAGAAGAAGCCTTAAGAGAAATTAAAAGCTATGCGGGACGAAACGAAAATCCAGCGCGTCAAAATCTGCGGGACGCAGGGAAGGCGGCGCTCAGAGGGAAACTGGTAGCACTGAGTGCATACAATAGACACGGAGAATGATCCAGAATCAATAGCCTACACTTCGACCTTAAGAAACTGGTAGCACTGAGTGCATACAATAGACACGGAGAATGATCCAGAATCAATAACCTACGCTTCTACCTTAAGAAACAGGTAGCACTGAGTGCATACAATAGACAAGGAGAATGATCCAGAATCAATAACCTATGCTTCTACCTTAAGAAACAGGTAGCACTGAGTGCATACAATAGACAAGGAGAATGATCCAGAATCAATAACCTACGCTTTGACCTTAAGAAACTGGAGGAAAAAAGAGCAAAATAAGCCTAAGGCAAGTAGAAGAAAAGAAATAATAAACACGAGGGTAGAAACCACTGAAATAGAACACGAAAGTGACAAAACCGATGACACCCGAAAGCTGTTGTTTGAAAAGCTTAAGATGCTCTCCTTTGTCCTCGCGCTCCCTCAGGCCACAGGGGAGGGGGGCCAGGGACTCCTGACTCCACTGAGGGCAGTTCAGCTACCACCCTCCCAGCCTGGGTCCCCCAGCACCACCTGGGCTGGGACACCGCCCCCTCAGCCTGGGCCAGGGGAAGGTGGGTGGGGGTCTGTGGCTTGGACGTGGTTGTTACAGTGAGAGGCCCTTTCTTTTTCTTCTTATAAATATGTATTTTCTTATTGATTTCAGAGAGGAAGGGAGAGGGGGAGAGAGAAACAGAAACATCAGTGAGAGAGAGTCATTGATTGGCCGCCTCCTGCAAGCCCCACACTGAGGATCGAACCCAACCCCGGCATGTGCCCTGACCGGGACTTGAACCGTGACCTCCTGGTTCCTAGGTCGACGCTCCACCCCGGAGCCACGCCGGCCGGGTTCTTTGGCTCTTTAGCTGGCATCTTTAACACGCCTTCCAGGCGCCTTTCAGAGCCATGTGAGAACACAGACCAGACAGTTACGTCTGCCACCGGGCCCGCGTGTCTGTTTCTGACGGAGCCAAGCCTGGTTGGTGAACATATAAACCACCAGGGCCGCCCTGGACTTCTCCCCCACCCCCCTCCCTCCTCGGCTTGGAGTGGGCAGGGCCGCTCCCCGGGTGTCCTCCAGGGCCACCTCAGTCATGGGCAGCTGCTGTCATGCCCTCCTGGAGGCCTCGGGACGCACAACAGGATGTGACTCAGGCCACAGGGATGTGAGTCAGTCTCCGGGGCGATGTGTCAGGGCGAGCCCCGGGGGTGGCCGGCATCTCCCGCTGGGACCCCTGGGAGGAACGGAGCTCCCTGCAAACACAAGGGGCGCCCGAGCCTCGCTGCCACCCCAGGACGGTGCGAGATCGGCCTTGAGGCCAGGCGGCGGGTCATTCTCTGCTGTGAACGGGGACGACCCTGAAAGCCCCACTGTTTTCCTAAAGCCCTGATCCCCCCTCTGGGTCCTTCAGCAAAAGGGCAGCCACGGGGGGGGGGCGAGGGGCGGGGGGCTGGGGGGCCAGGTAGCACAGGCTGCTATCAGTGCGGTCCCATGGTAATGTGAGTCAGTTCCCACCAGCTCCGAGTCCTGGAAGAGGAGAGGTTGTGAAAGACGCTGGTATTTGCCAAGCGCTTGTCTCCGCTGGCTGCAGACATCTGGGTTAGTCATGCAGGGCCAGCCGGGCGCATTCATTGTTCCGGCAATTACTCTGCAGGGAGGCATCCAGCGCCAAGCCGGGGCAGAGCCCTGCCCGGGGCGCCTGCCTCGGGGCCCTCCGGGGTGTGAGGGACCTGTCCTCGCAGCCCCCCCACTGCCTGCCACAGGGACCGAGGAGGAACGGGGCGGCCACGGCCTCACGCCCTGCCTCTGGGACCCGAATTCCGCGTGGGCCCGGGAGGCTCCGTGGCTTTGCGGTCAGGCGCGGGGGTGGCTGGCAGGGGGCCACCCCGCCCGGCGCTCCCCGCAGTCCCTTTCCCCTCCAGCCGCTCTGCTCTCTCCTCTCTGAACATGGACGCAGGGCTCACCTGCCGCACAGGTGTGAGCGCTAATTAGGGCCTGCGCGCCCTCGGAGAGCCGCAGATGAAAGGCGCCCCGTGAATGCAGCGCCCTCGCTCATTAGCTGTGCCAGACGGTTCCCAGGGGAACGGCCGCCCGCACCAAGGCCTCCCCCAGCCAGGCCGTCTGCAGAGACTCTGGGCTCCAATCAGTGGGCGCAGGGGAGAGGCCGCCAGAGAGACGGGGTTTGGGTAATGCCTGGGTGCCCCGCGGGCACGGTGTCCGGTGTCCTGAGGCAGAGAGATGGCCTGCCGTTCGCAGGGTGGAGGGACATGGCCCCGGGGACAGAGGGACCAGTGGTCTCTGCTCTGTCCTCCTGCAGACAGATGACGGCCCTGCACGAGGTTAAACACCCCCCGCCCCCCGCCCCGGCGGACATGTCCCCCGTAGACTCTCCGCGCCTTCGCTTCTGCAAGGCCAGGGTCCCACGGGAACGGGGAACGGGCTGCGACACAGTCCGATCAGATGTGCAGGGGAGGCTGTGGGAGCCCCCACTCTGCTGTGGGCGGTATGGGCCCCAAACCCCCGAGGACCGGGGAGCCCCATCTCCGGGTGCTCCTGGGGGAGCAGAAGGGCCCGAGAAAGGGCACAGAAAAGGCAGGCCTGAGGTCTTCGGGGCTGGGACTGCGCCCCGCCCGCCCCTCACTCACTGTGTGCCGAGGCAGGGACACCCCCCCTGAGACTCAGTTTCCCCCACCCCCGTGAGGAGGCCCTGGGGGCTGAGCTGACCCTGAGCTCCCTGTTAACACAGTCCCTGCCCCTGGCGCCAGGCTTCTCTCCCGCCTCAGAGACAGATCCACGTCCCCAGAGCCGAGCTGGGCTGCCCGGCAGGGACTTCCCACCCGTGGGGACGGCTCCACGAGGGGAGGAGGGAGCCCTCCGTAGCCAGCGAGGTCCAGGGTGTCCCATGTCCCGAGGCCTCACCGGGAAAGTGTGGCTTCCCCCTCCACGCGTGCGGCGCCCCCCGGGTGGGACCACAGCAGCCTTCCCCCCGGGCGGCGGCCTCCTCCACGGCCAGGACCCGGCCGTCGGCGCCTCACCACTCGGCACAGGCGGCTGCATGGCGCCCACGCGGCCGGCCTCACCGCGGGCCGAGCATGGAGACCGGAAGCTGAGTCTTGCTCGTCAAGGGCCCCGTGGACGGGCTCCCTCTGACCGCTCGTCATTTTTTGAAAATCGCTAAGTGACCGGGCTTTCCCACTGGAGAAGAGAGCGAGGAAGGCGAGGCCCCCTGGTCCTCCTCCAGGGCAGGTCCCCGCGCCGGCTTGGGGTTCGCTGGAAAATCCATTTCTTTGGCTTGCGAGCCAGGGCCGCCGATGCCATGTCTGTGTCCTCCGACGCCCCTGCCCGGTCCCTCTGGTGTCTCCCACCCGCACGTGAGGGCCACGCAGGGGAATGGGTCACCGCGGTCTGCAGCCATCGCACCCCCAGAGCCGACCTTGGCGTGACCCCTGGCCGGCCCGGTCACTCACAGGCCGCAGGGCCGCCGGGGGCACGAAGGGGCCTTTGAGGAGCAGCCGCGCGTTTATAAGCTCGTCCTGCTGCCCGGACGGAGCACACCCGCCCGTAAAGCAGCTTCATCGCGGGCACCCATTCCAGCGAAGGGCACCCCGACTCTGATCCACAAAGGCAACGGCAACGCGGCCGGAATCCTCTCAAACCCCAACACTGACTGAAGAACCACACACACGCACACACGCACACACACACTCACACTCTCACAAACACACACACACTCTCACACACTAACACACTCACACTCACACACACATACTCAGACACACACACATTCACACACACACACTCGCACACACATACTCATACACACACACACACACTCACACACACATTCACACCCACACTCACACTCTCACACACACACTCACACACACATACTCATACACACACATATACACACACACTCGCGCACACTCACAAACATGTACACTCATACACACACTCATGCACACACTCATACTTGCTCACAAACACACACTCACACATATACACACAGACATATGCACACTCACTCATATACTCACACACAACTCAAACTCATGCATACACTCACACACATACACACATTCATACCCACACTCACACACATACACACTCACACATGCACACGCACACTCACACACACACACTCACATTCATGCATACACTCACATACACACACACTCACACTCATGCATACACTCACACACATATACACATTCATACCCACACTCACACACACACTCACACACACACACGCACACTCACACACACACACATGCACACGCACACTCTCACACACACATGCACACGCACACTCACATACACACACACTCATGCACACGCACACTTGCATACACACACACTCATACCCACACGCACTCACATACACACACTCACACAGTCACACATTCTGGGGGGGAAGCAGACCGCGGATGATCCAGACCCACAGCGTCGTTACTGACTGAGGAGAAGCAACGGCGTTTCAGACACCACCTCCCCACTGGACCGGACGAGGTCACCCAGAAAGACGACACGCTCAGCGGTGAGGCTCCCCCTGGAGACGCGCTGCTTTCAAGGTCAAGGGAGGCTTTCTCGGGAGGCAGGAGGTCGCAGGGACCGGGCCACGATGGAGGCAGGTGACCTGAAACTCGGGCTCAGCCAGAGGGCTGACCGATGGAGGACGGGACGCGAGGGGCCCGCAGAAGCCAGAGACACCAGTGACGCCCACGGGGGGGGCACCGAGGTCCCGTGTGGATTGACTAAGTCCTGTGGGTTCCCCAGACGGGTCTAAACGGGGGCACCGGACAAGGTCTGGAGACATGTTGGGTTGTCCAGTTTGGGGTGGGGGGGGGGGCGGGCTGCTGGCATCTGGTGGGCAGAGGCCAGGGAGCTGTGAGACACCCCATGGTGCCCGGGACGGCCCACAGCAGAGCACGATTCCCCACAGTCAGCGGTGCCCGGGAGCCCGGCCCAGTGGCAGGCACGCGGCCTCAGTCACCAGGTCAGACCCCGAGGACAGCCCCCGGTGCGGCTCTCAGAGCGGCCCCCAGGCTCAGGAAAGTGAGTGCAGCAGCCGGCAGGGCAGCCAACAGACCAGAAACAGGACCTGGGTGTGGGGGCGCCTCTGGGCCCTGGGAGCCAGGGTGGCTGGAGCGCCCCGTCCCTTTGCTGGGGTGGGGGGGACAACGATGGCTTTCTCAGGGCCCGGCACCCAGCACGCCAGGCCCTGGGTGAACTGCAGGTATAACCCCCGACGTGTCCCCCCTGCGCTGACCGTTGGCTCTGCCACCTGGGAAGGGGCAGGCCGGTGCTTGCCTCGCTGAGCTCCCCGGGCGTGAGTCACATGTAACCAGATAATGATGCAAATCGCTGTCAACGCGTCTAGGGTTTCACCCAGCCTCCCCTGGACGAGGGCGAGAGAGCCCCTCAGACGCCGGGCCAGCCGTCCCGGGGGGAGCCCGCGGTGGCCAGTGAGGGGACCGCTGTCCCCAGGGCAGGCGGGGACAGGGCAGGCGGGGACAGGCCTCCGGGTCCTCTGTAAGGTGCTGCTTTTACAGGACGACGGAAGCCATTTCTCCCTTGGTCTGGTGACCACACGCTGACGAGATGAAAAGACGGGTCTCAACCTCAAGGGAGAAAAGCAGTCACCACGGAGCCCAGTGCCCGATGGACGCGGGGGTGGGCACCTGGTCCTGCCCGCAGGCCGGCGACCCTGAGCCTGGGACGTCCTCACCATGCTGTCCCCGTCCCCCGAAGACAGGCCCGCACAGCCCCAAACCTCAAGCACACGCTGGTGTCTGTCGCTGAAACCCCTCACCTCTCAGGATGAGGGAGGAAGGGAGGCGACCATTTCCCGCCTCCTGCTCTGTGTTTTGGGGGTGCTCCTGGGGAGGGGGCAGTCAGGCTCCCGGAAACAGGGAAGTGGCCCGGAGGTCACAGTGTCACCCTGGCCCCTCCCTGTCTAATGGCCCAAAACCGCCAAGCTGCTTCTTGTAAACGCTTTTATGGAAAGTGCCCTGCCCGCTCCTCTCATCACCGGGAACCACGCGTGAGCCGAGCTCGTGTGAGCCTGCGTCCTGGTGGGCCAGGCCCCAGCTCCCCTGCCCCGCGCTCTGGCCCCAGGTGAGGGCCATGGCTGGGCTGGCTGGGGAGAGGGGTGGGGGGTGGGGATGGGAAGCAATTACCAGGCAGACTTTGGAGGCTCTGAGCCCTGGGGCACCGGCTGCTGACGAAAGGCTCCAGGCCGTTGCGTCTCAGCCAGAATCCGGCCTCGGGACCAGGCAGACTTCAGGGCGATAACATCGGCTCCTGTCCTCGGCACCCCAGGGTCTCTGCTGTCTCCCGACAAGAACGTGCAGGTACCAACAAAAGCCCATTATACCGGCTCCCTCTGCGCCTGGCGCGCTTGCTGGCTTCGGCTTTTATGGTTTGCCCTGTGGACACCCCGACAACAGGCAGCGGGGAGTCGGCGCTAGCTGCCGGGCTCTGCAAGCCTTTGGAAACGCATCACCTTCCCGGCAAACAGGAACTTCCGGTCGTCTGTTTTGTTTTTTTTAAAAACCAAACAAACCAGCAAACCAGTCTCAACAACACATCCAAGTCCTGTCCCCTCGACTGGAACAAGAGGCTCCGAGGAACCGGGGAAGAGGAGATGGAGCCGCAGAGGGGGCTGGCAGGGACAGAGGGGGTGGGAACGGGAGTCCACGCCAGGAGTGTAAGGCGGCGAGGCTGCGGAGGGGCAGGGAGGGAGCCCCGGGAGTGGTGGCCGCGAAATGTTCCAGTGCTGAGCCCGGAGGCCCGGCCAAGGGGCCGGTTTGGGAGAGAGGCTGTGATCAGGGTGGGAACATGGGAGGCCTAGCAGCAGAAAGAGTGACCTTGGGGGATAGATTTGGAAAGTTCTGGAACCAAGAAGCATCTAGGCAAGCTTTTAAAGAAGAGGCAACACACACAGGAAGCCACCTGGACATGGCAGGAGGGGCAGGACCTGGGGTCCGGGGAGAGCAGGGAGGTGTGTGTGGGGTGACAGGGGTGTTATACAACCAGTTCCTGCTTTGGGTCCAAATCTCTAAATGACTGTGTAGAACCAGGGCCAGGTGTCTGGAGGGCGGCTGAGCTGGGAGCGAGGCAGGTGGCCGGAGAGAAGTGACAGGAGAGTTTGGCCTGGGTGGGGCGGGGCGGGCGGGCAAATAGCAACAGGAAAGGAAGCTCACCCGCTTTAGTCAACAGAGGCTGAAGAAGGCAACGGGTCATACGGTCAAGAGGCACAGAGAGCCCGGCTGGCGGGCTCAGTGGTTGAGCGTCAACCTGTGAACCAGGAGGTCACGGTTTGATTCCCGGTCAAGGGCACAGGCCCGGGTTGCTGGCTCGATCCCCAGTGTGGGGTGAGCAGGAGGCAGCCGATCAGTGATTCTCTCTCATCATTGATGTTTCTCTCTCTCCCTCTCCCTTCCTCTCTGACATCAATGAAAAAATTTTATATATAAAGAAGCACAGAGATATTCCATTTTCCTCTTTGTCACAAAGTGGAAGGGCAAGGGCCTTGCTGTCACCCGGGGGACCACCCCACTCCCGCCCCCGCTGGGCTCTGAGGGCAGACCGGGCATCGCTGGGGCGGGAAGCGAGAGCCCCCGTGGCGGCGGGCAGGGCAGCGGAGCTGGGCCTGAGAGGGGGGCGGGGGGAAGCCAGCTGGGCGTGGGCCGGGCTGGGAGAGAGGTCCTGCTGCATGGACTCCCAGGAGAGCCTGTCACTCTGGAGCGAGACGGAGACTCGGAGGATGCGGCAGGGGCTGGGCTCCCGGGGTGGGCGAGGTTTGGCTGATGGCACACGTAGCACCGAGGGGAATCGTCCCTGGGCCCCAGGAGCCTAGGACACTGAGCTCCAAGGTCAGGAGCTGTGAGGGGTGCCCAGCGGGACCCAGAGAGGTTGTGTCCAGGGCTGCCTCAGGTCAAGGTCTTTGGAGCAAAGGTTCCGGCCGCCTCACCGCTGGCGGCCAGCTCCGTCCTGCGTGGCTGAGGAGGGCCAGGAGGCTGAAGGGGGGGAGAGGGAAGGGGGATAGAGGGGCCCTGCTTCACCAGGGAGGACACAGTGCCCTCTGCTTCCTGCTCCCGCCCCTGACCCGCCAGCCAGGGGAGGAGAACCAGGAAGAGAAAAGCTGTTGCCAACAGACATCCATGCGGGCAGCTCAGGTTTCAGCGCTGGGGGTGGGGGGGCACCCCTGCCCACACCGCCTCCCACCCAGCACGGCTGGGGTTACTCCACAGCCTCCAGCTCTAGTCGGTAGGAGGAAATCCTCCTTCCTGAGAGAGGACTGTGGGCATTGTTTGTGTTTTAATTTCCAAAAACAAGGAAAGTGTACAAAGTGGGGGGGCGGGGGGGCGAGGGAAGGGGGGGCGAGGGCGGGGAGGCGCGACCCCGTGTTTCCCAGCCTCCCCACATCTCCCCGCTCCTCCCGCCCTCCCAGCCGCCGCCTGAGATGTGTGAACAAGGCCTTCATTGTCTGGGGCAGGTGTGAGATTGGACTTGAGTCCCTGCCAAGCTGGGCTCCGGAGCCAGCAGGAGCCAGCGCTGGGAGCCGCAAACACGCTCCCGCCTCTCATACCCCTGCAGCCACCGAGTCTCAACAACCGAAGGCTGAACCCACACAACGTAAATCAGGGGATGGCCGGCCGCTCCTGGGGCGATGCCCGCAGCCTGTCTGCGTGCAGACGCGGCCTGTTTGGGTTCGTGAGGCTTTTTTTGGTAATAAAACCATGAGAGGACGGTGGGGCAGGCAGAGCCTCCCTGGGGTTTGCCCCGTCTTGTTCCAGCCGCCCCGCCCCCCTCGCCCGGCAGTGCTGTGTTGAAGGGAGGGCTGGGGCGGTCCAGGGCCAGGGACCAGGGATGGGAGCGCGTCCCTCGGGGAGGACGGCTGGGCACTGGGAGCTGGCGTGCAGGCTGGGTGACCCCTGGCCAGCTCCGAGCCCCTCTGGGCTTCCAGCTCCTTGTCTAACAGATGCGGGGCTGGCCATCCGCACTGGCCCAGCTTTCTGTGAGTCACTGGTCGCCCTGGTCAGAAGTTCAAAGCCTGACTCAGGGGAATGGCTGCCCGCGGGGAACAGCTTGCGACACGCGCATTCTCCGCGTCTGAGGGGGTCTATGTCTTCCAGCAAGAAAAGGCCAGGCGGCCTCCCCGCTGGGGCTTCCTCTCTTATCTGCGCCCGGAGCCTGGGTCCTCAGGCCGCTGAGGCCAGACCGGGATGTGGCCGGACATGTCCGAGCCGCACGGGCGGGAGGCACCGATGGGGACGATAGGGCCACACGCTAGTCCCTCCCCATTTCTCCTGATGACCTCTGACCTTTGTTCCACCTGGAGAGGGGACCCTGAGCCACCCGCGGTGCTGGGTCTCAGCCGGGGGGGGGGGGGGCCTGGGTCTCTGCTCGGGGGCCCCGGGGACTGTCCAGGGTGGCCCTGGCCCCGCCTTCAGGACCCTGACCTGCATCTTGCACAGGGTGGCACGTGGAACGCCTGTCTCTGGCCTGGCACCCTGGCTCTGAGTGCTCAGCTGTTCAGGGAGTAGAGGGGTGACGTTGGCAGCAGCGCCCTGAAGTGGGATGAGGAGGCTGTCACTCAGCCCCAGCCCCTGTCCCCCCTGCCCCCACAAGCCTGCCTGTCACTCAGCCCCAGCCCCTGTCCCCCGCACCCCCCCCCCCAGCCTGCCTGTCACTCAGCCCCAGCCCCGCCCCCCGCCAGCCTGCCCCCTACCGGCCTGCCCGCATACTGGCACCTGTTTGCCCCCAGCCCATGCAGAGCGTTTGGCTCACGGGCAGAATCAGCACAGGGAGGCATGACCTTAAAACCCACAGGAAGGTGACACTCCGTTCAAAGACACCCTCTGTGGGTGGTTCTTTAAAAATGCCAGCGAAGCCCTGGTGTCGCTCAGCGGGTGAGCGTCAACCTACGAACCAGGAGGTCACGGTTTGGTTCCCGTCAGGCACATGCCAGGGCTGTGAGCTGTGGGCTCCATCCCCAGTGGGGGGCGTGCAAGAGGCAGCGATCCATGATTCTCTCCCATCACTGACGTTTCTCTCTCTCCCTCTCCCTTCCTCTCTGACATCAGTAAAAATAAACATTAAAAAAGAAGCCGAAGAACCTGACCATGACATTCTCAGAACATGTGCGATTTGTGCAAGTCAGGGGCCCAGCCAGCGTTCATCTCTGACGGCTGCCCACGCGGGCCCCGTGGCGGGAGTGCCCGTCAGCCCCCCTGCGCTGTCTGCTCCCACCAGGGGACTGAGAGCTTGGGGTGCATGGGAGGGGGTTCTACTCCTGCCCTATTGAAACCCCCTCCTGGGTATGGAATCGAATGTTTCAACTGGAGACACAAGAAGCCACGACGCAGAACCCAACCCTCTCATCTCCTCCAGGAGGCCGCACCTGCCAGGGGGCCGCACGCTGCCAGGGGGCCGTTGAAGGTCCGGTGAGGGTTCCGCTCTGGTGGCAGAGACCACGCTGGGGCCCCTCCGAGGCAGAGGCAGGGGACTGGCCAAGGGTGGAGCAGGGGCCAGGAGTCCCGGGACCTGGCGGGCAGGGCTGCCTTTCCCACTGGGTGTCCGCATCTCATGAATCAATGAAAGGCTTTGAACAAAGACATTGAAGGTCCCTTTCAAGTTCGCCAGTGTCCTGTTCCCCTTTGACCTTGTGCTGCACTGGCCCTGGGAGCTCCTGTAGAACTGACCGGGGACACGTACGCCCTGTCCCCTTCTTCTACCCCCCGCCCCCCTGGCGCCAGCATCCCTCCTGGGGAGGGAGGCCCTAAGGGCGCTCATCTCAGAGCACCTGAGCCCACAGGACAGCACCGATGGGCACCCCCCAGGGACCCACCAATGCCCCCAGAGAAGGGCACAACAGGAGCGATAACACGAGAAGGAATAATGCGGCCATTGGTTTAGCACGGAAAGCGCATCACCCACGACTCAAATGCCCGACGGGAACTCGCCTCACTGCTGGCCGCGAGCCCGTGAGGCAGGGAGAGTGACACACACAGGGGGACTCTGTGCCAGGCACCCGGGTTCTGCCCGTGGACCCACTCAGTCCTCACGGCTCCCCTGTGAGAGGCGCTGTTACTCCCACGTCCCTTCTGCAGACGGGGGGGGGGGGGGGGGGAGACACACCCGCAGAGAACGCATGAGCCCCCTCGAGGCTACGTGGCCGGGAGCGGCCAGCCCGGCGTGGGTCCCAGGCCAGGCCACATCCCACAGGAGGAGCTCAGCATCAGCGGTGGATACAGACGCTGTTCCGCGCACACGGTCCTGGGGCCGCCTGTCCCCGAGCCCTCCTCGTGCTCAGTGGGAGGAACAGCCTCCCCGACTGACAAACGGCGGGGAGCGGGGGGACAGAGGGGCTGGCGTCGCCGCGACCCCTCCAGGCCCCCTGCCTCCCTCCAAGGCCCCAGGTGCCGATCGGGGAGGAAGCTCAGAGAGAAGCCGTCGGTATAGGCCCCCTAAGGCATCCCCCCCCCCCCCCGCCCCCACAGGCGCGAAAGGCTCACGCGAGGCGCTCGGGGAGATGCCGGAGTCAGCCTAACGAGGTTTCCGCTGCTTTCCACCTGAATTGGCCATCTGTGATTTTGCCCAAATTCAATTTTAAAGTCATGCTGTATAATTTGTGGGAAATCGCATTAAATTAAACAGACCCACGCCTGGGCAATGGCTTCTCTCACTCGCCACCAGATGACGGCTCTGAAAGCCGAGCGGGCGGCTAAAACAGTCCCCCCAAAAGAGCCTTTTAATCCGGGTGGCCGCGTGGGGGCTCCGGGGCATCCCTACTGGTCCCCTGAGGGTTCGGACGGACTCCCCAGGATCACACACTGCGAGCTTCAGAGCTCCCTGCCTGAGCACGCCCATGGCAGGCGGGGCCCGGGGCTCCGGGCTCACCGGACGGGGCGAGCCGGGCCACGTGGCCGCCCAGCGCCTGGGACCCTCCGGACCACGTCCTGCACCTGAGGGGCGGCTGGTGGCGGGGGTGACAGGCACCCAGAGCAGGTCGCTCTGCAGACGTGAGCTGTCATTACGTTGTCATTGCCTTTGGTAACCGTGGGAGCCAGGCCATGACCTTGTGCTAATCTCCCTGCAGCAGCTGCTCCCAAAACAACCCGGGAGGGACACCATCCAAACACACGCTGCAGGTTCAAACCCGGCGGAGTCACTGTCCGTTCCAGAACCGTCTGGGTCCATCCTCACGAGGCCAGCCCTCCTGACGGCCCACGGAGGCCGGCCTAGACGCCGGCCCTGCAGCTGCTCACCCAGCGGGCGATTGACAGACACGCACGGGAGAGCGCGCCCATAAGCCACTTAGCCGAGAGATGCCCAGCGAGCCGGAGCGCGCTGACTTTCACAGATGCTCCGCTAACGCCATCATTCCATCATGCGCCACCTGAGACGCGCGCAGAGGCACTAATGGAGCGTGAGCGGCCACAGCACGGCAGCGGCCCTGGGGACGTAATAAACCACCCTGTTTGCTTCCCTTGCGCGCTCTGCAACGCCAAGTGCAGCCGCAGGTTGGACTATTTCTTGCTCTGGTCCTTTTAAAACCGGTCCAGCCCATCGGTGTGGCTCAGGGGTTGAGCGTCGACCTATGAACCAGGAGGTCACGGTTTGATTCCTGGTCGGGGCACATGCCCAGGTTGCAGGCTCGATCCTCAGTGTGGGGCATGTAGGAAGTGGCTGATCAATGATTCCTGCTCATCATTGATGCTTCTCTCTCTCTCTCTCTCTCTCTCTCTCTCTCTCTCTCTCTCCCTCTCCCTTCCACTCTGAAATCAATAAAAATATATTTAAAAAAGTAAAATCCAACTGCACTTGGAAGGTTCTAATCTCAACATGACCCTGAGGGGGTGTGAGAGGTCACGGTGCCCTGGACGGCGGTCCCTGAGCTGTGTCTGGAGGGAACGACTCAGTTCGGCCCAACTTCTCCTGCTCATGGCTCATCCAGGGACGTGGTTTTTTCTTGAAAATGCTTATTTCTTTTAAACATAAATGTCATCTTCCATGTCACTGAGGAGGCCTGAACTGGTGAACTCCGCTGAGCACTTTCCAGAGCTTAAAATAAAACAAGTGGACGGGAGCGCCTCACTCCCGCTCCCCTGCCCACCCCGGGCTCACAGAGAAACCCAAACCCGCGGGCCGGCCAGCGTTTGCCTTTGGGGAGAGTTCTATACTATTTCATTTTATTATTTTGTTTTATTTACTGTGGCTGGTAACTGGATCTCTGGTATCAGAACAGGTAATGTTCTGCCAGAAAGAGATTACAGGAGACATTGTATGGGAAGAGCTGAGTTTGCCAGGGAAGATTTTATTTACAGACGTTTTGCAATCCGCGTCTTTAATCTCCACCACAATTGGGCTGTTCCACCCCTGGGAAGGCAGTTGTTCCATCGGGAGAGAGCTGTGTGGGGCGAAGGCGCTGAGACTGAAATGGGAAGACACAACACACAGGCACACCCAGGTGGCTCCTGACAGGGGGGCTGGCGCCCCATCTCCCCCCCCCCCCGAACCCCCCTCACGCCCCCAGGAAGTCAGGCTCTGAGGGCCAGAGAGGAAAAGCAGAAACAGTTCCAGCTCCTCAGCAGTATCTGCGTGTGGGATGGAGAGGGCCCTGCACCTGCCGGGCCCGCCGCCTGCACCCTGTTCCACGGTGTCAGGAAACACAACGCAAATGAACACCCCGGCTCAGTTTGCAGAAGCGCCCTCCCCAGGCAGCGCGAGCCGCTCTCGAACCCGGGCCTGCTTCCTGCTCAGCATGTGCTGCCCTTCCTCTCTGGGTACCACCCTCTGGTAAACGTTGGTCTGCCTCCCGCCTGCAGCCTCCGTTCCTGTTTCTAAACGTCCGGATGGGACAGGCTGCCTGGCAGGGCGTGGTAAGTTCGGGCTTAGGAGCTGTGCAAAGTGACCACCAGCCTTTCGCCGGGGTGCCTGGCCCACAATGCCTTGCAGTGAAGCCACGAAGGGTTTTCCTGAGGGTTGGGGGTGGGGTTAGGACTGGGGTTGTGGTTGGTGTGCAATACCAAGCTGGGGGAAGACTAGGGCTCGGTGAGGCTAGGATGGAGCCTAGGGCTATGGTTAGGCTTAGCTATACAGGAAGCTTTAAAGCCGGAGCTAAGGCTGTGTTTGGGGTTACGGTTAGGTTTTGGGTTAGAATTTTAGCTTGGGTTGGAATAAAATTTAGAGCCGGGGAAGGGTTAGGGTGCGGCTAACACTAGGATTAAGCACAGCGCTGTGGCCAGGGTCACGTGTAAGGTGCTGGTGAAGCGCTCTCAGCCTGTGCCTAGGCCCAGGGTTAACGCCAGAGTCCGGTTAGGGTGATGGGTGGTGCTAGGTTCAGTTTTATGGTTGGGTACGTACAGAGTTGGGGCAATGTGGGGTGAACGACAAGGCCTGGATTAAGCCTGTGGCTGCAATTAGGGTTAGGTATAAAGTTAAAGGTAAACCCGGATGCAATGCTATGGTTAGGGTGAAGGTGAAGTGAAGGTTACTCTCAGGGTTACGACTGTGGTAACAGTTAGAGCTGGGCAAGTGCTCAGGTGAGGGCTAAGAAGAAAAATTAGAGCCACCAGCAAAGGGGGGGCAGCGTGTTTGAAACCATAGTGATGTGCTTATTGTGGAGGCGCATTCCTGAGCCCCTCCCCTTGGCTGTGGGCTTCTGGCCCTTCCTGTCCCCATGCTACTGCCACCCAGGACCTTCTGAGCTCTCGGGGCAGGGCTGGGGGCACCCAGGCCTCCGGCTGCTGGGCCACGTTGCCCCCCTGACCCTCGCCTTTCTCCAGCACCGCTGGGCCCCGGGGGTGCGTCTGCTCTAGAAGATACAGAACACCTGACCTCATCAAGGAGCAAGACTCGCACGTCCCCCCGCTGGGAAATAAGGGGCCATGATGCCCAGTCCCAGTCGGTGGCCAGCTGCCACGGCCAGGGACATGCTGCGGCTGCCTGGCCTGACTCATTGGTGCATCTACCTCCCGGAGTGTCTGCTCGGGGGAGGGGCGGGGCGGGGGGAGCCTGGTGCCCCCTCGCTTTTTCTGCTTCGGGGGCGTGGGTACGATGGTGGCCCCCAACGACCCGTTTCCGTGTGACTCACAGAACTGCGAGTGTGACCTTATTTGGAGAAAAGAGTCTTTCCAGATGTCACCAAGCGAAGGAGCTGGTGACATCACCCTGGCCTGTCTGGGTGGGGCCCACGCTCAGTGACAAGTGTCCTTGTCGCTGCAAAGGAGGAGATGACACAGCGACGAGGGCCCTGGGGAGACGGAGGCAGAGATTAGCGATGTGGTCACAGCCGAGGAGCGCCGGGGCCACCCGAGGTGGGAAGAGGCGGGAAGGCCCGGCCCCGGGCCCCAGGGAGCACGGCCCTGCTGACACCTTGCCTTTGGGCCTCTGGCCTCCAGACGGCGGGAGAACCCTCCCTGTGTTTCTCAGCCACCAGGGGTGTGGCCATTCGCTACGGCAGCCACAGGAAGGGACGACCCTTGGTCCAGCTGATACGGATCACACGCATGCTTCCCGCTTCCCGCCGGCCCCAGACCTCCACATGCAATGCCGCCCACTTCGCAGATGAGAAAACTGAGGCTGCAGGTGGCGGAGGCCGGTGTTGGAGCAAGGCCGTCCGTCGGACGTTGGCCCTCATGCTCAGCCTCACTCTCTGCTCTGCTGTCTCTCTTTAAGGCCCTTAGGCCCTCAGCATCACCCTCCTCCTGCTTAACCATCCTTATCGAGCAAGTGCTCCAACGGCAGCCTTGTTAAAAGTCACTCCTGTGAACAAAACACGTGCGTGTGCCTGTGCGTGCCTGTGTGCATGTGCATGTGCGTGTGTGTGTGTGTGTGTGTGCACGTCGCTGGCCTATGGATCACAAGAGTCGGAGAAGCTCAGAAGGCATGAAACCCACAGCAGGGATATTTTATCATGGGGACCACGCCCCAAAGGGAGTCCTCCTTTCTTTAATTAGAAAAGAGGCCACGGCCTCAATAACACGCCGCGGGAAGTGTGGTCCGATCCCCGTGAACACGGGAAAGCACAGCCCCACGTGTGTGCTGCACGGCGCCTGGAACACGGGCGGCGGCTCCACAGGGGGCCGCGTGTGAAGGACCGAGCTGTGAGGCACCTGGAAAGGCATCATGGCACCTGGTGGGCGGCCTGCGTGTGGGTAAGGACGCCTGTCCACACAGAGCGAGAACCAGGGCGGCCGCCACCCCGAGTGGGGAGTGACCACCGGTGCGGCCAGTGGCCACGGGCAGGGGGGAAGCCAGGACCTAAGGGCTTGGATAAGGGAGGAAACAAGTCCTGGCTTTCTCCCCCGCTTCCCCCTTTGCTGAATGTCAACAATGCAGTTCACTCCCAGGAGCTTTCCGACCGTCCCCTGAACTCGCAGTGCGTGTGGCACCAGCCATGGCAGGGAACAGGGCACCGGAGCCGCAGGCCCGCCCAAGAGTTCCTCCTCTCTCAGTGGCACCGTCCCGCCTGCTGGGAGGGGGCGGGGCAGGACCCAGCTGCGACATGGGGACGCCTACCCCCCCCCCCCCCCCCGCTCCGCGTCCCTTCCTCTGCTGCTCCTTCCCTCCCTCCCCCTGCCCCCTCCCCTTCTTACATGCATTGATTTATCTTCATTTATTTGTGGGAACACACCTGGCTCAGGCTTGCTTTTAGGGAAAGATTCTGATGCTGACCTTGAAAGGCCCTTGACCTTGCCACCCCCAGGTAAGAGTTATTTTTTACATCGTCCACTTGGCCTGTTCACAGCCCGTCTCAGAGGCTGATTCCTGGCACTCGGAAGACTTGACTCTGGGTCACCGCTAAGTGGCCATCCATAGGTTACATGTGAGGGGTCATGTGCTGGGTTACAGGGTGACAGCCTCTGCTTCCACGGCAACCAGCAGCCCCCACCCCGGTTTGCTTTTGAACTTTTAGAATTGCTGGGGGGGGGGCGGGGAGGGAGAGAGAAAGGGGAAGGGAAGGAGAGGGGGAGAGAGAGAGAGAGAGTGAGGAGGAGGGGGAGGAAGTAGGGGAGGGGAAGGGGAAGGAGAAGGGACAGGAGAAGGAGGAGGAGGAGGAGGAGGGAGAGGAGGAAGGGGAGGGGGAGGAGGAAGAGGGGGAGGGGAGGAGGAGGGAGAGGGGAGGGAAGGAGGAGGAGGAGGAGGAGGAGGGAGAGGAGGAAGGGGAGGGGGAGGAGGAAGAGGGGGAGGGGAGGAGGAGGGAGAGGGGAGGGAAGGAGGAGGAGGAGGACGAGGAGGAGGAGGGAGAGAGGGAAGGGAAGGGAAGGAGGGGGGAGAGAGAAAGAGTGAGGAAGAAGACGAAGGGGAGGGGGAGGAGATGGGGGGAGGAGGAGGGGGGTGCCATGCAGTTTGATGTTTCCCTGCCAAGCCTGGCAGGGGTTTGGTGGCTCCTCCTGTGGGAGAGGGGAAGCCCTACTTCCTCCGGTGGACCCAGCAGACGCAGGTGATGTGCGCAGCCCCGTGTGGCTGAGGCACAAAGTCGCCCCCCGCACAAAGTCGCCCCCCGCCTCACAGAGCTCACAAAGGACACGGGGTCTCCAAAGTAACTTTCCCTTTTGGGGAGAGTCACTGCCCCGACAGGAGTCCCCGGGGAGACTGAATATTGGGCAATGTCTGGAAAGGCAGGGTCCCACCCGCCCCTGGGATCCCAGAGCCCCCAGGCTGAGCGATGCTGCCTGGGGTGGGGGGTTTGGGGGGCAAAGGAGGCTCTGGTCCAATGGCCCCCAAGGGAGGCCCGCCCATGTGGGAGGCCAGGCAGGCCCCCCGACACAGTGCGCACACACGGCCTGTGCCTCGCCTGCCCCTCTCCTTCTGTCACTCCTGCGGGGAGTGAGTTACGTTGGCTTTTCTCGCTGCCTCTGGAAACAAACGCTCAGGGCCCAGAGGGGACATTAATTGCGTGTCCCCCCCGGAGCCTGGCCCCACAGTCATGATGAGCATCGTGATGTCTAATGATCACAGAACACACTCACTGCAGGACCTCGAGACGGACCGGCAGCCCGGCCGCTCACCCACCGCCGCTGTCCACGGGACGCGCTTAGACACGGGCCGGCCCTGCGTCTCGTCCGTCCTGGATCCTGAAGTGTGAGCCCACGGGGACCCGCCAACCCGTTGGGACCGGCCTGTCTCCAGGAAGGTCTGAGCACAAGGCTGTGTGTCACCGCCAGTCCTGGAGACATTGGGCAGTGGTTAACCTCAAGTTCCGATGGCCAGTCTGCCAACCACACTGCGGGCCTGTGGCGAGGATGGCGCGATGGACAGAAAGCCCGACCTGGGGAACGCGTCCCAATGGGCCAATGAGAGAGCCAGACCCCTGCTGTGGGGCTTTGGGCAACACACAGGGGCACATTCGCCGCCTCTTGGTTCTGTGGCTTTGACCGTCTGCCCCTGCAGGTCTGTCCCATCCCGTTTCCCGACAGAAGGGGGTGACTCAGCCGCAGGGCGGATCCCTGTGAGCGGCAGGTCAGGAGTCGAATTCTTAGTCACTCACTTCGGCTGCCTGGAGCCGCCTCGGGGGGCGCAAGGGGCTGTGTGTGCCGGACGTGGTGCCTTATCTTCCCAGGACCTGCCCCATCTCAGCCTTGAAAAGGGCATCCCTTCCCTTCCCGCGGCTGCCGACGAGCTCTGAAACTCACGGACCATCCTGACGAGTGTGAACGCGCTGCCGTGGCAGCCCGGCTGTCTGAGAGTTCAACGTCATACCCGGTGACCGAGGAAGCCGAACGTACCCTCAGCCCTTTCATAGTCCCCGCCTCAAGGCACACACAGTGGTTTGGTGGCACGGCACCCTGCCCTCCTCCTGCGCCTCACTCCGATGGCCCGAGGTGTCTGTTCTGAGCGATTCTCAGGCACATCAATCCTAGATAAAGGGTGTCCCAAAATTCACGCAAGATTTGAATTCTGCGTGAGCATTAACAACAACAACAACAAAAAATAAAAGCCTAATGTTACTTGGTTTATTGAATCAGATTCTAATATCTGCTGCCCTTTGATTTCAATCTCTTCCATTTGATAAGCATTACCAAGTACCAATGATGGCCCAGGAGCGGGGGCAAGGAAGACCAATGAAGACCACGGCTTGGCGTATGTGTCAGCAAAGCCGTGGAGGCCATTTACCCGATGTGCTATTCCATCCATAACCCTAGACTGTATACTTTATGAATCAATAAAAAATGTACAGTTTTTAATTATAAGCCTGTGTTTTCTACCAAAATTACTTCTTGTGTGAATTTTGGGACACCCTTTAAATCTCGGCGTTGTCGTGTCTCCGAGAGACCTCCTACCGACAGAGTCCAAGGGACAGGGTACCCGTCCCGGCAAAGTCCCAGCAGAGCCGGGGTCCCCAGCCTCTCGTCAACCCGTGACCTCTCCGCGCCCCCGCGGCTGACACGTCCACGTGCCGGAAACACGTATGTGTGGACAGCCACGGTCACACCCGGCTGCCCCGACCACTGCGGCCGGGTCAGGGAGAGCCACGACCCACACCGATTTTCACGTAAAGGACCTTCTGAAACAGTACAGACGCCGGGAGCTGAGCCGGGAAGAGAACCCTCTCCCACCTGCTAAGAGCAGAACAGAGGTCTGGGAAGAGACGTTACTGTGAGGACCCCTGTCAACGTCCTGATTCTGGGGGGAAGCCCAGGGGCCTAGTCCCAACACGACGGGGCATAAACGCATTTTCTTATAGAAAACACACCAGGAAGGAAAGGCGTCTCAGGGAAATACCCAGGGTTCTTGTTTTTAGACGTTGTCCCTACAGGGCCCGTGCAGCACTGGGTGGCTAAGCATCATTTGGAAAGAAAGCGCATCGGCGATCTCGCTGCACCTGCAGGGGAGCGCCCGCCCGTGGGCCACCAGCAGCGCGTTCCTGGTGCTCAGAAGCGGCTGAAGTGAGAAAGCTTTTCGAAGGAACAAGGACGGGTTAGGGTCCGGGAGCCGACAAAGGCCTGTCTGCAGGGCTGCTGTTGGTAGCGCCGGCGCCCAGGGCCGGGACTCACCCGTTTCACCCCGACCCCTTTCCTTTCTGGTCAAAGGGCCCGTCTGGTGGGGAGGGAAGTCAGATAGGGTCGCTCCTCACCACAACCCTGTCAGCAACGCTGGCTGCGTGGGGACGATGTCTGCTCGCCCCTGTGGCTGAATTCCCGTCGCCTTTCAAAATGCTGGCAGCATCTGCAGAGAAGGCCAACCCCATGGTGCACGTGGCCAGCGATGCCACGAGAGACAAGAAGATGAGGTGACACAGGGAGTCCCGAGGAGGACAGGGGCGGTTTAAATGGCCCTAAATGCAGACCCAGGCATTGCCCCGAGAAGGTCATGCTACTTGGAAGGAAAGTATCATTTCCCACAAGCCCATCCTCTCGGCCTGGACGAGCCGCCCACCGAATGCACCGCACACCGTGTCCTGGCGTTGGAAGAAATCAATGCACATTTTGGACGAGTGTCCATCACTAGAAGCACCGGGAAAGCCACGGCACCAGGGGCCGCTTCCGAAACACGCCTGGGACACACCTGTGGCCGAGAGGCGGCCCCGCAGAGTCACGCTTGCTGTTTCTATCTGTCCACAAGGGGCTGCTGGACAGACAGGCCACCCAGCAGCCCTGAGCACGGTCACTTCCGGGAAACGTCTGGGAATTTGACACTCAAAGGAAAGAGCCTCCTCTGGAGACACAAGTGTGAGAGCTAATGGCACGTCCCCCCGGCCCCCCACCTGGTTCTGTGCACAACGGCGCACACCTCCTGGGAGTGCACGTGCTAACCCCGAAAGGAAGAGCATCACCCCGAAAACCCTGCAGGTCTCAGGTCCCCCCACATCCCACCGCGTGACTGACAGAGGAGACGCCGGGAAGTGGCTCTGCTGCAGGAGGACGAGCTGCGGTCCCCGCTGGTCGCCGCCCTCCCCACAGGCGGCCTCTCTCCCTTACAGGTGGGCCAGCCTGCTCATGGGGAAGGACTCTCCCTGGGCCGCCTCGTCTGCACTCGGCCTGCTCCGCCCGGGAACCGGTATCGCAGAGCAAACACTCGCTGACGTCAGCGGTCCCGCAGCGGCAGCGAGCTGGGTGAGCTATCTCACTTGGCACGGTGGGCGCTGGGCAATTGTGTTCCACAGCGCTGTTGCACTGCCAGCTCACTAGCCCTGCGGGGTGCGGGCAACCTGCCTGCTTTATTGATTGCAAATTTACTGATTGCAAATAATCCGAACAGTCCTCCTATTTATTTACATTTTCCGAAGAGCGGATATCGGAAACAAGCCCCCAACAGACGCTGGAGACAGTGAGCACTTGAGACAGCCTGGCCTGCACCGGGCTTGGTGTGTGTGCATGCGTGTGCATGTGTGTGCACATGCGTGTGTCTTCCAGCCTAAGGGGCAGGTAAGGAAACAGCACTGCTAATCAAACTAGTGTCATCTGCATGTGTCTCTCCACAGTCCGCATCCCAGGGAGCAGTGCCCTCGACCTGGGGCCTTGTGACCACGTCGCCGGACTCAGCAGGCCTGGGCAGTCCGGGACCGCATGTCCAACCAGCGCCCGGGCTGCTGGCCTGCGGACACCCTCTGAGCACAGGAGCGAAGCCAGGACGGGGGGGGGGGTGGGTGCTGCCGGGGGCGGGGGGCAGGGGCGGCCCAGGTACTTACCCTGCATCTGACTCTGAGGCTGAGGGTTAAAGGCAGTGGAGTGGCTCAAGGAGGCGCGCGGGTTGGGTGTGGGGGCAGGGTGGTGTGGGCTGACCCGCATGGCCGTGCGCCGCAGCTGCTCCAGTTCACTGAGCCGCTCGGAAAAGGACAAGCTCCCCGGCTTGGTCTGATCGTCTAGTTTCTGACGATGTCCTATTGGGGGGGGGGGGGGGGGAGGCAGGGAAGGAGGGAGGGAAGAGATCAGAACATGTATTGTGGATCTTCTGAAATTGGGGGTTTTCTTGTCCTTCCCCTCCCTCTCCCCTCACCCCCGTGGGGCAATTCGGGAACACTGTCCCCACAGCAGCCTGGGGCCCCCTCTGTCACATGGCCACTAGGTGCTCCCCCACCTGGGCTCCAAGGCCTGGACCCCCTGTCTCCGCAGGGAGGGGAAGGGGCCTCAGGGCAGCCGGTGGCGGTGAGGGCAGGAGGGAGGCACAGTGATTGCTGGCTCTGGGCCACCTGCTGGGGCTCAGTGATGGCGGCAGCGGTGCCTCCTGGGGCGTGAGCTCAGTGGCTTCTCACTGCGCACCACCCACCGCCACTGGCTTTTCAGCAGCAGTGGAAGCCACGGAGCCCGGGCACGCCCCTTCAACAGGAAGCCGGGTGTGGCGAACCCCAGCCCGGGGAGGCCAGGCTTCCTGGTAAGGGCACCGCCCCGCAGCCCCCCTCGCTCTCCCTCCTCGCCAGCCTCCTGGGAACCTTTCCTTCCCGAAGCCGCTGCCCAGGTGCGGCTCCCAGAGGGAACATTCCGGAAGGTGCGGCTGGGGCCTGCACCAGCCCAGCGCTCCCCCAGGCCGGGCCCTGGAGCCCAGAGGTGCCACTGGCAGCCGGGACCAGCTTCCCAGGGGATCCAGGAACCCCAGGGGGGTGGCCCTCAGTGTCGGTAGGGACAGTGCGCGTCCTTGCTGGCCCCTGGTCTAAATCACTGCCCACAGGACGCAGGGAGCAGAGGCCACTCACACAGGCCAGGACAGGAGGGTGGGACCTCCTGTTTCCCCCCAGAGGCCCCTCAAAATGCGTTAAAGTGGAGACTCAGGCCTGGAGGCCGGCGATGCCCCTGCCCTGTGGTTCCCACAGACTCGCTGCCAGTTGGTTTCACAGCCCCTGGCTGGCCAGTGGCCTGAAGAGGAGCCCGAAGGAGCAGCTTGCTTGTGGCCACACCCACGTTCTCGTTCACCTGCCCATTCCTCGGTGAGAAAGGGGGTCCCTGAGCCCGCACTCCCCGTGGCCCAGCCGGGAGAGGCAGGGGGAATGCGGGGCTGGGGGGGGTGGGGAGGAAGGTGAGGAGATGGGGAGAGAACGGCATTTCAGCCTGGCTCCCGATCGCTACAATTACAAAGTTAAATTTCGTGGCGCCCTAGTTGGTGTGGCTCAGTGGATAGAGCATCAGCCTGCGGTGGACTGAAGGGTCCTGGGTTCAATTCCGGTCAGGAGCACATGCTGGGTTGTGAGCCCAGTCCCCAGTGTGGGGCGGGCAGGAGGCAGCCGATCCATGATTCTCTCTCATCATTGATGCTTCTATCTCGCTCTCCCGCTCCCTTCCCCTCTGAAATCAATTTGAGAACATTTCGTGGCTGGTGTAATGGTCCCGAATGCCCGCGGCCTCGCTTCCGCCCGCCGCCCGGCCCCTTGGCACAGCTGCCGCGGCTCAGATTCCAGAGGAGAGAAAGGCCCACTCTCTGTGGTGACTGCCCCGGGCCGCCTGGAGGAGGGAAACACGCCAGCACAGTGTTTGTGCGGCTCCCACGGACGCTCCCTCTTCACGTGTCACCAGGCAAATCCGGACGCTGATTCAGCCCCCAGCCCCCAGCGCCCGCCCCACACCAACACCGAGCCACCCAGCCCGGCCCACGTGGGCGAGGCCTGACCAGTGGGTATTTTAGGCCCTGGCCTTGCGGACGAACGGCTGTGGGGCCGGGCCCCACAACAACCCGTCATCCCCTCCGAAGCACAGAAATGTCTTTCTGGAACGTTCTATTCCAGTCAATCGCGGACGGAGTCATTCAGCATCTCTGGAGTTCCCTGACTCCTCCCTCCCCTTATCTTCCCAACACATTCTTGGCTCCCTGATGAACCCCCTGGAGAATCTAACGTTTTCTTCAGAAAAACCGACAGTTCCAACTCCAGGGCTGCTCAGAGCATCACAATCTGGCCCTTTTAAACCCCAAGTGGGACCTGATGCCTGGGAGGGTCAGGGGGGACAGAGGGCCACCTAGGGGTCAAGGGGGGGCAGAGGGCTGCCTGGGGGTCAGGGGGAAAAGAAGGGGGCAGGAGGCGGGGGGGTCAGGGTCAGCAGAAGGCCTGGGGGTCAGAGGGACAGAGGGCCTGGGGGTCAGGGGGACATGGGGGGCAGGGGCAGAGGGCCTGGGGGTCAGGGGACAGAGGGCCTGGGGATCAAGGGTCAGAGGGCCTGGGGGTCAGGGAGGCAGAGGGCCTGAGGGTCAGGGGGCAGAGGGCCTGGGGTCAGGGGGCCGAGGGCCTGGGGGTCAGGGGCAGAGGGCCTGGGGGTCAGGGGGCAGAGGGCCTGGGGGTCAGGGGGCAGAGGGCCTGGGGGTCAGGGGGCAGAGGGCCTGGGGGTCAGGGGGCAGAGGGCCTGGGGGTCAGGGGGCCGAGGGCCTGGGGGTCAGGGGGCAGAGGGCCTGGGGGTCAGGGGGCAGAGGGCCTGGGGGTCAGGGGGCAGAGGCCCTGGGGGTCAAGGGGCAGAGGGCCTGGGGGTCAGGGGGCAGAGGGCCTGGGGGTCAGGGGGGCAGAGGGCCTGGGGGTCAGGGGGCAGAGGGCCTGGGGGTCAGGGGGCAGAGGGGGCACCAGGATCGGGAGGATTCTGCCTCAGAGAGAGCGCCAGCTGGTAGCAAAGGCACAGAGCTTTGCAGCAGGTTTGGTGCCAGTTCCCATGGCCCCGTCCTCGGGCGCCCAGGGGTGTTGTTGAAGAGCCCGTGTCGGGGTCCGGGGGTGGCCCAGGGCACGTGCTGAATACACGCACACGGCGTTTTGAAGGAAGGCCATGCATCGTGCCTGCCGCAGCCACACGCTTGGGGACCAAGCAACCAAACACAAACACGTCACTTCAGCTCAGTCCCCTGGCCAGGCCCAGCGGGCACTCCTGTCCCGTGTGATACGCGGTGGGTATGTTACACATTCACATATAACGCAACATGAAGGCTATAATGAGGATGTTAGCAGGACACACATGATCTATACATGTTTACATATCACCCAACGTGCTGTAAACGTAAGGAGCTCCCCAGTCTCTTCCCATATCTGTAAGCCAAGAGCACAGCCCGAGGTTGGGGTTCTTCAGGACGGGGTGGGGGGGGGGCAGGGGATGGGGAAGGGCCAGGAAGTCAGCCTTCTGTTTGAACGCACGGGTGGGAGGTGCAGTGTGAGAAGTTATGTCATTTACCCGCTGTCACCCAGGCACCGAGAAAGAGGGCAGGTCTGAAAACACACCCTCTCCCTCACCCTCTCCCACCGCATGCTCAGTGCATGTAGACACCCCAAATTCTGCGAACCTCAAGTGCACAGAGGGAGAGGCCATGTGGTGCATAGCAGGTGTGGGGACATTGGGGTGCTCCCCGCCCCCAGGTCCCGCTCTGTCCCGCCTGCTCAGAGGATAGGAGCCAGAGCCCACTGCACGGGCAGCGAGCTAGTCCCCCTCCTGAGTGAGTGGAAGGAACGGGGCGCTGCCGAGAGTTTGAATTCTGCTCAGGGGCAGGGGCTGCGCTGGCCCAGGAGCATCCTGGGAGCTGGGAGTGCGGGGGCCACTCCTCCCCATGGCCCTGAGCCTTCAACGTGCTTCCCATTTGCTCTGGGGTGGAAACGAAAGCACCAAATACACCAGCACTGTGCCCAGCCTGGGCCCGCGGCACCGGGGGCTGAGCGTGCGGTGATGACTCCTGGTCTTTCTCCTAATTTCCTGATCCTTCGATGCACGCGGCCACGGAGAATGCCAAGGTCAGGCCGGGCGGGGACTGTCGCTCCCACCTCACGGCGAGGGTCCGGGAGTCGCAGTCACACGCTCAGGCTGAGCTCTCAGGTGAACCCGGGATTCTCAGGGGGAGGCCTCTGAGCCCACAGGATGGGGGTGCATGCTGAGGCCCCAGGAGCCGGGCTGCCTGCCTGGAGGTTAACTCTCTGTTTCTAAACCTGCTTTTCCACCGCGTCTCCTGTGGACAGAGCGAGTCTCTCCATCTGCAGCCTCCTTATCTGGCGGCCTGGGGTTAGGGGCTACGGGGTTACTCTACGCATCGCACAACTGCACCTGCCAATCAGCCACTCGGCTGGTTCCCACCGGACGACTCTCAGCAAGGCTTCTCGGACAGGACAGTGTCATACGGCATTAGGCTCTCAAAGCTCCCTCCCTCCCTCCCTTTCCTCCCTCCCTCTCCTCCTTTTTTTCCTCCTTCCTTCCTTCCTTCCTTCCTTCCTTCCTTCCTTCCTTCCTTCCTTCCTTCCTTCCTTTCTTTCTTTTCTTTCTTTCTTTCTTTCTTTCTTTCTTTCTTTCTTTCTTTCTTTCTTTCTTTCTTTCTTTCAATTTCTTCCTTCCTCCCTCCCTCCCTCCCTCCCTCCCTCCCTCCCTCCCTCCCTTCCTTCCTCCCTTCCTTCCTCTCTTTCTCTCTTTCTGTTTTTCCTTCCTTTTTTCAGGCAAATGCCTGGCCTTTGGGAGCCAGTCCCAAGCCCCATTGGCCTGATCCCACCAGGTCTTCAGCTCCGGGACTCCACCCGCCCCCCTCCCCGCTGGTGACCCCCTGCTGCGGGCCGGGACGCCCTCCAGTGCACCCTGAGAGCGCCCTCTCCCCCCCTCCCTGCTGGTGACCCCTGCTGTGGGCCGGGACGCCCCCCAGTGCACCCTGAGAGCACCCTCTCTCCCCCTCCCCGCTGGTGACCCCTGCTGTGGGCCGGGACGCCCCCCAGTGCACCCTGAGAGCACCCTCCCCCCCTCCTGCTCTTCCC
The DNA here is from genome assembly GCA_036010255.1 of Myotis pilosus. NCBI lineage: Eukaryota > Metazoa > Chordata > Mammalia > Chiroptera > Vespertilionidae > Myotis > Myotis pilosus. The sequence continues at coordinate 2,609,843 of JASKON010000002.1, forward strand.
TTCAGACAGTCACTCGTGGCCCAGGACACAGGGATCCTGGAGCTGCTCCTCCCCCTCCTCAAGCCTGCCCTGAATGGACCTGCTGCCTGAGCGACTGGGACAGCCCTTCTGTGTGTGCCCCTTCCCACCGCCTCCTGTGGCGGCATCCAGGCCGAGCGGCCCTTCGCGCTCCTTCAGACCAGCTGGGCAGCTGTCCGGGCAGCAGCCGGAGAGAAAGCCACGCTGCCGAACCTGATCCAGGGCGCATGTCCCGGCTCCTCTTACCGGTTAGAAAATAATGGCATCTCCCATCAGTGGCCAGAGGACTGCAAGCAGGAGGTCCCCACCAGCCACCCGTGAACTCAGCCCCACCCACGCGCTTGTGCAGGGCACTGTCCCTGCGCTCATGCCCGCCCGCCTCCCACGGCAGGTAAGTCAGTGAGCGGTGGGTGAACCCACTGGGATGCGCTCCTTCCAGGCAGTGTGCTTCCACCTGGGGACCTTAGACACGAAGCTTCACCCCCGAGGACCAGGCACACCCAGGGGTGGGACGACCTTTGGCTCCTCTGGCAGGTGGCGACAGGCCACCGTGTGACCACCAAGTCTGCCCGTACACAGGGCCTCCCTATCCAGAGTTCCCCCAAACCTCGGCCAGCAGTGGCCCCTCACGAGGCATGAAGGGCACGTTTTAGAGATCAGGCTGGCATTTGGCTGAGCCTGTCTCTAAGGTGGATCCCCTCCTTGAAACCAGAAGGCAGATGGTTGGCGTTCCCCAACCTGCTCCAGCCACACGTCTGGTTGCTGTTGCTGCTGCACGCCTGCCTCAGGGCCTTTGCACATGCTGTTGGCCCCAAATAATCTCTCCTCAGATACTGGGTCTTTCTACCCTTCACACCTTTGCCTACATGTCGTCTTGTCCCTGATGAGACTTGACTCCTATTCTGAGTGGCACACTGTCCCCAAGCTGCCCGATCCCCTTTGCTCCGGTTTCCTGCGTAGCACTAATAAACGTTACTTCTGGTCTGTCTGTCCCTTTCAGCGGGGTCCCCAGCACCCGTAAGAGCACCTGCCACAAAACAGGCTCACTCAGTGGTGACGGAACAAGCAAGACTGACGCAGGGGGTGCTCAGTTCCTCAATGACAGGTGCCACCCACCTGTCCTCATCAGACCGCAGGAGAGGAGATCGCGTTCAGGGCAAAAGAGGTGTGAGTGAAAGGTTTAGGCTAAAATGAAACTACAAGACTCAGAAAAACCACTTGTAGAGGGGAAAAAAGAACCGGTAACCAAACATACGGAATTTCATGAATTGTGTGGAGTCTGTGAAACACACAGGCATGACCACAGTGTCCTCGGCCACAGGCGATGGCTACTGCTGGACATGCAGGAAGGGGAGGTGGACAAGGCCACAGCCACGTTGCGAGGAAAGCCCGCTGGGCCAGGGCCAGTGCCCCGCTCACACAGACTCCAGGCGAAGGCCACACAGGGCTGCCCCGGGCCCTGCCCTCCCCGAGCCACGTCCCCAAAGCTCAGGGACCAAAACAGAAGCACAACTGAGCTCCGGCAGCTCACGCCGCAGTCACAGACAGAGCTCCCTGAGCCGAAGCTCCCTGAAGCCAGAGACGAACCGGTGTCACGTCACCCCGGTGACGTCCTGTTGGTGCCCTGCCTAAGCAGGTCATTGCCCCTGAGGGTGAGAACCGCCGGGGGGCCCTCTGGGGACACGGGGCAGCCTCCACAGACGGTGCCGATGGTGCAGACAGCTCCCAAGTTCAAGGCTCTTTCTCCTCTCCTGGCCTCCAGTTCCCGCGACCATTGCCCTCCCTGGGAAGGGACTATGGGGAAATCCCTGCTGGAGAGCAACTGAAAGAGTAGCCGAGAGTGGTAGCGGCCGGCACTGTGCATTCACTTCCCGGTACCTCCTGTCCCCACAGAGGGACGGGCAGAGGGACGGACAGAGGGACGGAAAGCAGGAGGGGTTGATGGAGGGTGACTTCCAAAGGTGGGTTTTGGAGGAGGTGGAGAGTGTGGCCTGGGGATGCTGCCTCTGACCTGCCTTTTATTTATTTATTCATTCATTCATTTACTTATTTTTTTAAAATATATTTTATGGATTTTTACAGAGAGGAAGGGAGAGGGATAGAGAGTTAGAAACATCGATGGGAGAGAAACATCGATCAGCCGCCTCCTGCACACACCCTACTGGGGATGTGCCTGCAACCAAGGTACATGCCCTTGACTGGAATCGAACCCAGAACCCTTCAGTCTGCAGGCCGATGCTCTATCCACTGAGCCAAACCGGTCAGGTCTACTTACTTATTTTTTTAAAATTTATTTATAAAATTGGTTGGGGTGACACTGCTCAACATGCTCATGTGGGTTTCATGTGTGGGTTTCCATGTTACAAGGTCTGTATGTGGCCCCGTGTGCCCGCCACCCAGAGCGAGAGCTTCTCTGTCCCCTCACAGAGGACCCCCCTCCCCACCCCCATCAGCGGCCACCACCCTGCTGTTGGTTGAACTGCCGGTCGGTCAGCTGGTCGGTCAGCTCAGCTCTGGTCGAGCCCCAAGGCAAGGGCTGAGGAAAAGGCGAGAATGACCCGGAGCCCCCAGGCTGCACCCAGGCCTCCTGCTGCCGGCACAGGCCTGACCCCTGTGGGTCTCCCCTCACCCGCCCGCCCGCGCAGGGCACATGCCACGCATTCCTGGCTGAGGCGCAGGGCGGGCTCAGGCAGGCCAGGGAAACAGAGTCCCTTCCAGGCTGGTGGCGGTGCCGCAACCCGGCGGATGTGCGGATGCGCGAAGGAGGGTGCGAGCAAGTGAACGAGTCCCCTTCCTGGGCACTTCTCATCCTTGAGCACCTCAGCTGACCTCGGATGACCTGGATGACCTCTACCCCCTGCTGACAGAGGTCAGAAGAGCCCCGCCCCCCTAGGAGCCTGCCCAGTGCCCGTCCCGGCAGCAGGGCCGGGGCCTCTGGTTCCCACACTCTCTGGTGTCACGGTGCCAGCTGGATGCCGGTGGGTCTGTGGGAGCAGAGAGCCAGGGCAGCCAGGCCTGTGAGATGGCCGAGCGGGCCCTGCCGGTGCGAAGGGACCGGGTACCCCGAGAACTATGCCCCTGAGCACCGATGTGTCCGGAAGCCAACGGCAGCCGGGGGGTGTTTCTAACAGGCCGGGGCCCTACCTCACACCCCCACTACACGCCCCCACCGCACGTCCCCATCGCACGCCCCCACCGCACACCCCCCACTGCACGTCCCCATCGCACACCCCTCCACTACACGCCCCCCACCGCACGTCCTCACCGCACACCCCCATCGCACACCCCCCACTACACGCCCCCACCGCACGTCCCCATCGCACACCCCCCACTGCATGTTCCCACCTCACACCCCCCACCGCACGCCCCCATTGCACCTCCCCCATCACACATCCCCATCGCACGCAGTCCAGAGAATGCTCTTTGGCTCCTCACTAGGCTGACTCCCGGCCCCTGTGGTCAGCACCCACCTCTGAAGGAGCCTCTAGGGGGGCGGCGGGAGCCTTGTTCCCAGGTCCCTGCCCTTGGCGAGTGGCTATCAGCTCGGGACTCCTAAAGGCCACAGCAGGTGATGAAAACACAGGAGCCACCGCCTGCCGGGCTGGGGGGGGCGGGGGGAAGCTAGCGGGGAAAGTGCTATTTAGCCTAAGACACAGGCGCCTGCTCTCCCTGGTGACCCCCGAGCCAGCGAGCGCAGAAGGACGAGGAGGCTGCCCACACTTCCCTGGCCAGCCCGGCCACTGTCCTGTCCCAACCTCTCCACGTGGGGAAGGGACAGCCCTGGCCTCGCCCCCGCAGGGACCCTGCCTGGGCCCAGCACCCCTCCACCAGGAGCCGCCTTTTCAAGGGACGTCTTGCACTTGAACTCTCTCCTTTTCGCTCCGTGAACAGTCCTCCTGTGTGGACACCTGGTGTGTAAAGGCTGCGTCTCAGCTCCGAGAGCCCTCGTCGCGGCTTGAAGATGACGGAGCCTCTGCCAGGCCCAAGGGCCCCCCCTCCCCCCGCCCTGCCCGGCTCTGGCCCCTGCCCCCCCCCCCCGTCTCCCCCTGCCCAGCTCTGGCCCCTGCTCCCCCCCCCGCTTTTAACCACTTCTGCTTCCTCCCTCCTCTCTGCAGCTGCAGCCGGAGACATAGTGAGGCTACTGTGCAGGTTTGCCAGCGGCCGGGGCCTCCCGAGGCCGCACAAGCCGGTTATTCTCCGCGTGTTTCCCTTGGCACAGGCCCGAGCGCAGTGAGTCAAACGGTATTAGCTTTCAATAGGGAAGTGGTGTGGTCAACCAGAGCTGCTTGCGGCGAGATGGGGAGATAGCGGGCAGGTACCGCGGAGGCCCGGGACCCAGGAGGCCCAGGAGGGGCGGCTGGGAGGCAGGGCCCACGCCATCCCGCCTCGCTGGCTGAGCAATCAGCCCGGGCCTCTGGGGCCTGCACAGCTGAGCACCGTGCGGCTCTAAGGGCGGCTTTCGTTTTAAAAGGCTGCCAATGCCATGGGCAGCCTCGTGGCGATCCCCCCCACACGGCCTGGCACTCTGGAGGGACCTGCATTTCTCTCTCTGGCCGGCTTGGGGAACGAGCGGATGCACCCCCTGCCCACCTCTTCCCTGGCTGCCCCCCACCCCCAGTCCCAGATCTCCGTTCCCCGGGCTGGCAGTGGTTCCAGGCCCCGGGCTCTCGCTCCTCCTTTGCCAGGTGAGCGAACGATGTGGGAACCGGCAGTCGCTCCCATAGATACCAAGTCCCACTGTTAGAGGCTGAAAAGGGTGGTGAAATCATCAAATCCCCCCCCCCTCCCCCATCCTGCAGATGGGGAAACAGGTCTGAGAAGGGCCCAGGGCCACTGGGCCTCGGAGAGCCAGCCTGGGCCAGAACCCGGGTTCCCAGGCCGAGGGCCTCCACCGCGGCCGCACCCTAGCCCAAGGCTCAGGATTCTTTCCAGTTCACAGAGCGGCCTGCGAGCCCAGCCCCCGAGACTCAAATTTCAGCCTTTTCCAGTTCCTCCTCCCGGCCTGGCTCCTGTTTATTTTCAGATGCTGAATCACCCAGGACATGGCAGGGTTTCTCAGACCTGCTCCCCGGTGTCCGCGTCCGCCCGGCGCTGCCTCGGGGCCTCGGGCACTGTCACCCCCAGCAGCTGCACTGGCTGCCCTGGGAAGAACCCTGGGAACCTGGCACCCAGGCCCAGGGGTGTCACATTTCACCCCTGAAATCTAACCCAGAAATCTCAGGCCAGCAGCATATATAAAAAGCCACGGGCGGAAAAAAAAAGCAAGTAAGGACGGACGAAGCAAGCGGCACTAAGATGTTCCACGCTGCGCGAACCTCTCATGGAAAGAAAACGGAATCAGAGTCACGCAGACGAGATGGCATTTGGTTTGGGAAGAGAAATCGTGTGAAAAGAGGACGCAGCTCTCCCCGCTGTCCACACTGCTCCCTGCCTCCCTCGGTCTGAGCGGGCACAGCGGGAGGGAAAGAAGACGCCAAGCTGTCCCCAGGCAAAGGGAGGCTGCGAAAGCTCAGGCTATGCTGGGGGTTGACCAGATGCCTTCATTTCTTTTTCTACCACTTTCTTCTCATCAACCCCAGCAGCCACAATGAGATGAAATCTACCTTCGAGAAAACCATAACATCTTATTTGAGACCCCTCAGATTTTCATATATCACATCCAATAATAAATGTCTCCATTATTTTCCTATCACCTAATTACATAGCTATTATCTAATGGGCAGACCGTCTACTGGGTGGCACAAGTGGGTTTACTATTGTGACTATGGGGAACATAGTTTATTTTTCTATTATTTATCGATTATTGTATTATTGTGATGCGACCATAGCCGGCTATTGCCCACCCCTGTGGATGACCTCAGTTCCTTCAAACAACCCCCTGCACAGGCACAGCTCAGATCACCACCCTGCCCTTGCGGATGGCGCGGTGGAAGCTTCTAGATGCTAAGAGCCTTGCCTGGTCCCACAGCAGCAAGAGTGCGAACGCTCGGCTAAGGCACAACGACATTTGGACAGAAACCTTTGTTTGAAAGAACACCTTTCTGCGAGGAAGCAGGGCCCCAGCCAGGAATGAGTTGTCGCTCGGTGCTTCAGTATTCGGGGTTAAGAACAGGGAGGGTGGGAGGAAAGGAGAGAAACAAGCCCTTATTGTATTGTATTCTGAGCCCAGGGTTTTTTAAAGTTGGCATCGGCAGCTCTCTGGCCCCTACCTGGGCAGAGTCCCAGGAGTTTCCTGGGGGAGGGCCGGCCTGCGCGGGGGAGGGGGGATGCGGGAGGGGGGGCCTGCCTGGTCCCGGGCATGTGCTTTTCCAGCAGTTGATGTGCGAGGGCCCCTGTGTGCCAGGCGCCGTGGCCCTTCATGCCGCCTGCACCAGCCGCTCCCTAGTAAGGGTGCCATCTTCCTGGCTTTACCCGAGGACGCTGAGCTGGGGGCGCTGCTCTGGTCACGCAAGAGAGGAAGGCTGAATCCGGCAGCCAGCTTCCCACCTGGGGTGCCCCCCCACCTCCTGCAGGTTGCCTCTCAGGCTAACGCATTCAGTCCTCACCCCCCGTGAGGGAGGCATCCCCAAGCCCACACTGCAGACAGGGACACGGACACATAGACAGGGAGAAGCAGGGGCTGGCTGGTCCGGCTCCAAACACGGCCTTGCGGCCTTGGCCCGGGCCCTGCCTCCTGTCTGGAACTGGGGCTCCGCCCTGCTGGCGATATCGGAAATGACCGCCACCATGTCGCTACGCTTACTCCTCAGCTCTTCAAGATGGGTGAGTTAGAAAGATCATAAAACCCCCGTCAAGTCCAACAAAAACAAGTGATGTCAGGGGCAAATCCAAAAAGGACCATCCATGCACTGAGCACGGAGGATCTTACTTATTTCAGATATTTACTTTCTATCCACAACCAGAGGACAGATCACCCCCAAGCCACGGGGAACCAAATCACACCACACCACACCAAACCAGACAAACCAGACCAGACCAGACCAAACCAAACCAACAAACATCACCTCAGGTGCTCGAACAGGACGCCTTCACTGGCAGCCTCCGTTTATGCCGATACCTGCTCCCCGGGGCCCTGCGTCTACATAAGTCAGGGGAGTAAAACCCAGGCCTGGCCATTCCCCTGCCAATGGGGTAGACGGAGCAGGCAGACCCACCTGATTGCACGCCTTAAAACAGAAAGAGGCAAATAGAAAAAAACGTTGCTTTTGTAACTTAAATTTCTTTTTACCTTGTCTTTCAATTATAAATGTGCCTCCAGAACATGTAGCTGCTGGCTGGAGTGAATTATGTTTAATCCTCACCCTAGGGCAGCGGTTCTCAACCTGTGGGTCGCAACCCCTTTGGGGGTCAAATGACCTTTTCACAGGGGTCGCCTAAGACCATTGGAAAAACACATATATAATTACATATTGTTTTTGTGATTAATCACTATGCTTTCATTATGTTCAATTTGTAACAATGAAAATACATCCTGCATATCAGATATTTACATGACGATTCATAACAGTAGCAACATTACAGTGATGAAGTAGCAACAAAAATAATTTTATGGTTGGGGGTCACCACAACATGAGGAACTGTATTAAAGGGTCATGGCATTAGGAAGGTTGAGAACCGCTGCCCTAGGGTTTGTTTTTCCATTGATTTCTAGAGAGAGTGAAAAGAAGGGAGAAGCGGGGAGAGAGAGAGAGACGTCGATGGGAGAGAGATGGGTCGGTTGCCTCCCACACTCGTCCCCAATGGGGACGTGCACTTGACTGGGAATCGAACCCATGACCCTTCTATCCGAAGGCCGATGCTCTAACCAAGAGCCAACCAAGCGGCGAGAGCGTCCTTTCCTAGGAGCACCGCAGGCCCAGGCGGACCCGGGACGGACAGAAATGAAACCAGGCCCCGCTGCGCTGTGAAAAGCCACTTCACACCGGCCATGCCCAGGGTGATGCCCGGCAGCAGGTTCCGCCCAATGACCGCCTCTTTATTGCCAACCCCTCGCGGTGGCACAGCCAACCTGGGAAGCAAACTGCGCAGCAGGAGACACGGGGGCGGGGACACGCGTGTGCAGCTCGCGCCCATGAGCTCAGCGTCGGAGCCGGAGCTTCTCCTGGATGGAGTTAAACGGCCCCAGACACGGTGCTCCGCGAGTGGGCTGCGGCGCTCTGGCCTCCTTGAGGCAGTTCTCTCGGCGACACGGCCGTACAGGGAAGAACCCAGGCCTTTGGCAAAGTCCCAGGAAGGTTTTTGTCGTGTTTTCAAAGTGAAAGATGTCAGTGCTCACGTGTGGGCACAGTCCCGAGTCCACCCCACGCCGGAGGCCGACGCACTGTGAAGCGCCAGGGCTGCCAGGCGCCGTCAGCGATCCGTCCGGCATCTGCCCAGCTGTGGGCGCCCACTGGTGTGGAGCTGCGCGTGGAACCCGGCCCCTGTTCCTGCAGCTGCCAGGCCCCCAAGGCCGCGCTTAACTGCTCCCCTAACGCAGCCAGATGGCAGCGTGGGCCTCACTTAGCCGCTCCCCAACCATGGGGGCAGGAGGGGGCTGCTCTCAGGCCACAGGTGGGGTTGGGGGCCGCGGACCACAGGAGCAGCGCCGGCACGAAGGATCCCCAACGCTGTGCGGTGATCCCTGGGCCACCGAGTGTCTCTGAGGGGCAAGGAGAAGGGCCTCCCAAACAGACACCCCCACATGTATAGAAAACAAACAAAAACCCCAGCCAGCCAACCAACCAACCAACCAACCAGAACCCGCCCTGAGCAGCTGCGGGTTCAGAAACCCCGAGGGCGGCCGAGCGCCTCTCTACGCTGCCAAGCCTGGCGGTGGCTGGCGGTCCCGGCTCCCCGGCCCCCGCAGGTGAGCTGCCCTCGTCTGAACCCCAGGAGGCCGGCACATCTTGTGTCTGTTTTCTAGAACTTGTGGAAGCGCCTCACCCTCAGCCATACGCATATTTTGGAAAAGGCCTATTTGGTGGATGGCAAGTACTACCGGCATCCAAAGCTGCTCACACAGAACCCCCTCCGCCCCCGCCCCTGGGTCACCTTCAACATTGGGAGGCCAGGCCATGGGCACACAAGGGACCCCCGGAAAAGAAACTGCACCACTGAACTGGGGCTAAATACAAAAGAAACTGGAAAAAATCAAAATACATAAATGTTTAAACAAACATCTAAAAGGCTATGTTATGAATTTTTAAACTTTGGCTTCACAAATCTTCTTTCTTTAGAGTTGCCTTATGGCCAAGGGTTTCAGGCCTCTGCCCATCTCCCCGAGGCTCCTGTGTCCCAGGCGTGGTTCCCACCATCCACGGGGGGCCCATTCAGCCTCCCACCCCGCACGACTGCCACCGTCCCTGTGGAGGCACAGCCAGGCCCGCACCCCCGGGTGGGTCACCCACACAGTTAGCAGGTGCCCCAATGGGGACCCCAACCCCTGAGATTATGAGTGGATGGCCAGGAGCCAGGGCCTTTGGAAATTGAGTGAGTTACTCAGAGCCAGGTAACTTAAAAGGCAAACGACAAAAGCCCTTTAAAAACTGGCAGTGAAGCAAGTGACTCCTCTAGTCCAGCCGGGGTGACGTGGACAGGCTAATGTGCCAGGTCGGTGAGGCCCACGGAGCCCGGCCTCCCAGGCCCTGTGGGTGGGAACCGAGGGTTTGTCTGATGTTTCTTGTTCCCCTTCGAGTGGGAACTCGCGAGGGTCAGCCTCGCTCCATTGCCGAGTTTGACCGCAGAGGAAAGGGGTGAGAGCACTGACTGCCCGCGTGCACAGCACTGGCCAAGGTGCCGGCGTGAAATCCACGTCCCAGTTCAGGGCCCAGAGACCTTTCACATGTTTCAAAATTGAGAAACGAAAGCCTAAACGCAGGCAGGAGTTTTTTCCTTTAGCCCTTCATGCAGTAAGTTGCAGCAAGGGCTGTGATAGAGAAACTTAGTTCTCAACCTCAGTGGGGTGGCTCTGGGCGGTGTGGCACTGGGCGGTGTGGCTCTCAGTGGTGTGGCACTGGGTGGTTGAGCATCAACCTATGAACCAGGAAGCCACGGTTCAATTCCCCATCAGGGCACGGGCCTGCGTTGTGGGCTTGATCCCCAGTGTGGGGCGTGCAGGAGGCAGCCAATCAATGATTCTCTCTCATCATTGATGTTTCTCTCTCTCTCTCCCTCTCCCTTCCTCTCTGAAATAAATAAAAATATGTTTTAAAAAAGATACACTCCTAGCAACGTGACAAAGTGACAATGACCAATGCTTAAATCCGAGATTACAGACCTATGAGCTGCCTGGCCTTCCACTGGCCATTCAGGAACACATGACACAAACATCCCTCGCACGGCCTCCGTGGAGACTCGCCAAAGGGGCCTGCACTGCTCACCTGGTGGCCACCTGTCGCGCGACTCTTGCAGCCGGCGCAGGCGGAAGGGGTGAAGGGGTGTGTGCTATGCACCCCCCTCAGGTCCCCACGGATGCCCGGCCCCCCACGTGGACCCTGCTGGGACAGACACGGAACCGCATTGAACCTGTGACAGCGTGGCTGCCTCCTGCCCCAGGGAACATGCGATCCCTTCCCGTCAGCACAGACGCGACCGCGGCCAAGGCTGCGAGGCTCCGCTTTCTCCGAGGAAACGGTACTTGCAGCAGAACCGTATCGACAAACTCTCCGCATGAGACATTTCTGAAACAAACTTCAACCCGGGAGCTCAGGGAGTAGCTGGTGCGGTTCCCAAAGGCAGACGGCGCCTGCGGGTCCCGCGTCCGGCTGCCGTGGCACTGCCGCTGCCTGACGCCGTGACCTTGGCGAGGGCCTCCGTCCCCCTGGCTCGGCCTCCCCGCCCGCTCTGGCGAGACTGCATCCGCGCCTGTGCCAGCGCGGTGAGCGGTGCGGGGCAAACAGCACGGGGGCTGTCATTATTATCCGGAGTTTCCATGATTAAAAGTAACTTGGAGAAAAGAACTGGACTACTTGTCTTCAGCTGACACCAATTTGCCCTCTGCCTTATACAGGTCCCGCGTCCCCTCCGTGCGTCGGTGATGGGCTTGCTATTTGCACTCAGAGGCGAAGAAAATGGCCTTCGCTGCTGTTGAATCTCAACACAGCCCTTCGCAAAGCGAGTGAGTGACGGGCACCAGGCCTTCAGGCGAACGATCTGGACTGTAACTCCCTATTTAAAAACAACGTTGGCTGGCCTAACACCAGTGCCGCGGGAAACAGCGTATCCCAGAGCCCCAGCCGTTACCCGGCCCCGGGCTCCCAGCGCCGTGGCTGTGACCCACTCCTTCCACCCCAGGGCAGACGTCACCCCAGAAATGGCCAATGTTTGTTTTATTAACCTTTTCCGTTTTTAATTGGGTTACTCAGTGTTCCAGATGGAACAGACTCCTGGCTAGACAGGTGACGGCTCATGACATCAGCATGACCGTCTAAACCCCACAGCACGGGGACGCCCCCCACCCGCCGCCACGGGGTCAGTGAGGCGCCAATGGCTCGCTCTCCTCATCCACTGCTCAGCAGAACATCCTCCCGCCCAGCACCGAGCTGAGGCGCACATTCAAGTCCTCTCGCAGAGCATCTGCCCATCAACACGACTATTACAGGCACACGGACTGAATGACAGACGCGTGGACCAAGCCAGAGGTTTTAATTAGGTCCTACAAATGTAAGACATAAGCCCGGCTGGGTGGCTCAGTGGTTGAGCGTTGACCTATGAACCAGGAGGTCACAGTTTAATTCCCGGTCAGGGCACATGCCCAGGTTGCAGGCTCGATCCTCAGTGGGGGACGTGCAGGAGGCAGCCAATCCATGATTCTCTCTCATCATTGATATTTCTCTCTCTCTCTCTCTCCTTCTCCCTTCCTCTCTGAAATCAATAAAAAAAAAATACTAAAAAAAAAAATAACACCAAAAAACTATTTGACTTGGCCATGCCAGGCCATTCTATAAGAATTACCCAGAACCCCCAGCACCATAATGAGAAGGACATTGGGGGTCTTGTAATCATAGATGAGACGTTGTCTGGGCCTCCTGATCTACATGCAGGGACCGCTCAGCACCACATCCAAGGTGACTGTGAATCAGCCACAATGTCCCAGACACAGAGCAACCTACGTGACAATCGATGGATGGATGGGCGGATGGGTGGATGGATGAAGATAAGGCAGTGATGAGTGTGTGTGTGTGTGTGTGTGTGTGTGTGTGTGAGTGTATGAGTGAGTATGCGAGTGTGTATGAGTGTGTGAGTGTGTGTGTGAATGTGTGTATATGAGTGTGTATGGGTATGTGAGTATATGTGTATGTGTGTGAGTGTGTGTGTGTGTATGTTTGTGTGTGTGAGTGTGTGTGTGCATGTGTGTGTGAATGTGTGAGTGTGTGTGTTTGTGTGTGTATGTGTGAGGGTGTGTATGAGTGTGTGGGTGTATGTGTGTGTGAGTGTGTGTATGGATGTGTGAGTGCATGTGTGTGTGTGCATGTGTGTATGTATTTGTGAGTGTGTGTATGAGTGTGTGAGTGTATGTGTGTGTGTGAGTGTGTGTGAGTGTGTGTGAGTGCATGTGTGTATGTGAGTGTATGTGTGTGTGTGAGTGCGTGTGTATGGATGTGTGAGTGTGTGTCGAGTGTATGTGTGAGTGTGTTATCGCACACAGTGGGGTATTACTCAGCCAGGGGAAAGAAGGGAATCCTGCTATTTGCCAGGACACGGATGGCCCTCGAGGGCATTATGCTGAGTGAGATGGTCAGACGGGCAGAGCAGCGCCGTGTGGCCTCACTGCGGAACCTGAAGAATGGAGCTTGGAGGCACAAGGAAGACTGGTGGCTGCCAGGGGAGGGTGGGGGGCAGAAATGAGTGGAATTGGTCACAGAGTACACACTTCCGGTTAGAAGAGGACTAAGCCCTGGGCTGTGATGTACGGATGTGACTCTAGTGAATGGCATGTGTTCAGTGTACACGTGACAGCTGCCAAAGGGTAGCTCTGAGAGCTCTCACCACACACACACACACACACACACACACACGTGGATACACACACGCTCGTACACACATGCACACGTGTACACACCCACACATGCGCACACACATACACACTCACTGAGCTGTGCGAGGCGATGGTGTGCTGACCGACCTCCTGTGATAAGCATGTCACAACATAAACGTGTACGCGGATCCTTTAGGAGACTTCAAACTGACACTCCATGTCGCTGACACCCCAATAAAGCTGCAAAACTTGTTAACTTCCTCTTTTTTAAAAAATAGCGGCGAGCAGAGCTTCATCAAAAACAAGAACTTCCCACGGGACCGAGGCGGCAGACACAGCAGGAAACCGCACGCGACGGGCAGCCACGGCCGCTCACAGCTGAGGACAGCAGCGTCCGGCCCCGGGCTGCCTCTGCCTTCTCCCAGAACCGCTGGGGAAACTGAGGCTGTGTCCCTGCACCGAGAACACCTCTTTGTGTCCGGCACATACGTGCTCATTGAACTTTCACTTCCGGGAAAGACGCCACACACAGGCGCCTCTCCGGGGGCCCCTTCGGCCGGCCCCGCCCTCGGCCACACTGGCTGCTCCTGGAGGGCGAGGCCAGGGCAGGCGAGTGGACGGCAGATCCCGGCCACCACCGCCCACTTCCCCCACGGCGGGCTCGGAGGAGGCCCCGCACCGTCCGTCCCCAACCACCTCTCAGGGCCTTGGAGGTGACAGCAGACACTAGCGAGGGGCACCCCGCCCTTGGTGACGGGCAGGAGGGCAGAGGGCGGGGTCTGTCGAGGGGCCACGTGGTGTGAGCTCCTTCCTTCAGGCAGGCCGCCATTGGGCTGCTTGCTTCCGTCCATAGAGATAGAGACTCGACAGCCCCCAAGTGAGCCCCCCTAGGAGCGCATCCCCCTCAGCGTCCAGTCCTCCCTGCCCTCTGCCCCCGGGCCCTCTGCCCCCGGCCTTGCTGTCAGGTAGCCCGGCTCCTCTCTGCTCCGGGAGAGCCCCCATCCCGCTCTGGGTAAAGCAGGGTCACTGCTCGTCCTGGCTTCGCCATTCCCACTTGGGAACCCTCCCGTGCCCCCGGGCGCCCCGGGGTTGTGTGGTCACTGGCGGTCCCTGCTTTTCACACAGGAATTGGAATAGGATGTCACCAAGCCCGGTTTCCTGGGTCTGGGCGGGGCCAGAGAAAGCTGCCGGGGAGAGAAGCTCAGATGGGAGGGAGCCCAGGAGGTGGCACGTGGAACCGAGGGGGCCGTGGACGAACACCGTGTCCCGGGGGCCCTCCTGGTGGGGGCCGTTTTCTTAGGGGCTCTTCCCACTCCGGGCACTGGGGAAGCTGAGGCAGGCCCTGGATGGCTCTAAGAGGGGACCAGCCGGCCAGGAGGCTGTGGCCGGGACCACGGGACAGACGGCCACAGGTGCTCTGAGCAAGGGTGACACGCAGGGAGCCACGCCCAGGGCGGCCTCACGGCTCCCCCACAACGGAAGTCCTCAGAGGGCCCGGCCTGAGCGACGCCAGGGATATGCAGGCGGTGGGGGGCTCTCCAGGGCTCCCTGACCCCCCCTCCCCCATTCCTTCCCTGCCAGGCGCTCACGACCCCGTTCAATCTCCCACAGAAGCGCTCAGTAGAATCCCTGTTCTGCAGACGAGGAACCCGAGGGTCAGGGGGGCTCCATGACTGGCTGGAGGTGTAAGTGCCTGAACCAGCACCCCTCTGTTTGCCCCCAGAGCTCAGGTTCCTTATCTTTGCGTCTCAGAGGCCTGCCTGCCTACAGCTCAGCCTCCAGGACCAGCAGGAAGCCCTGGTGCTGAATGTGCCCCCTGAGCAGAGAGATGAGCTTCCGCCAGGGACCCCGATACTGTGAGGCACCCGGACTGGGCGGGGCCCCAGGCAGCGCCACAGATCTGGACGGGGAGCCCAGCCTCCACCCGGGAAGGGTGCGGCTTGGAAAAGAGTGTTACTCCCGTGTTTACCCAAAGATAGTCATTAAGTCACCAGCAAGACATCCCTCTGCAGACTAAACAACCCACTCCCTTTAAAAGCTCTCCTCATAGGAGCTGTTTTTTTGGTGCCATCTTTCTATATTTACCGGTTTTCCCCCTCCCCAACCCCAAAGCATCCTACCCTCCCTTTCTCTATTTTAAACAATCCTGTAATAAGATTTCCATCTGCGCCACCCAAAGAAAACGGTCATTTTCATGGTTTCCATCTCCAGCCTTCACAAACGAATAAAAAGCCAGCTCGGATGGGATCAGGCCCTTGTGGTCCACTCTGACCTCAGGCCTTTTCTCGGCCGCCCCTGTGCCTGCCCACGTCCGTTCACTGTTTGTCTCTGATCCTGTTGGACTCCATGTATTGAGGGGCTCGTGCTACCTCTCCCGCAGCCCGACATAGTTCTGACATGTGTCTGAGTTGGCCTCACCCCCTCTGCCCTCCAAGGACGTTTCAGAGAGAGCTCAGAGGCTGCCCCGGAGAGAGACAGCGTCAGAGTACAATTCCTCCCCCTGCAGGGGCCCAGCACGCATCCCCGCTTGCAGAGGCTGTAGCCACATCTGAGCGACGCCAGTGGGACCCAAGGACTCTAGGACATGGTCCCAGGAGCCCGAGCGTGCCCGCCGGGGGCGTGCCAGCCCCGAGGGGCCCACTTACTTCGGGGTTCCCGGGGCCCATCCACGGTGATCTTGATGGCGCGGTGGTAAGTGGCGACCTGCGGCGGGTTGGTGAAGACGGTGATCGTCAGCGTGAAGCTCTTCCCTGTGGACAGAGGAGCAGGAGAATGAGCGGCGGCCGGCACGCACCTGCCGCGGAACGGACCGCGGACGTACCCTCCCTCGAACCCCAAGGTGCACGGCTTCAGCGCCGCCATGGCTTTCTCCCCCCGCCCTGGAGTGGGGCTTTGCTTCAGGTCTGAGCCGCTCCCTATGGTAACAATGGAGCACTGCGCAGTGACAGCGCAAACGCTGCAGCACTTCACAGAGGCAGCGCTCAGTCCCCCATGAACAACACAGGATGGAGAGAGATCGGGTCTGTTTTCTTTCCAGGGGATGTGGGATGGGGTGGCCAGCTACCCACTCCTTCCCCACCCCGCCTCCCCTTTCTATAAACTCAGGGCAAACGCGGGGAAAAGACCCCCAATCCGCCTTCAACTCTAGGGCTGCCTGTACCTCTAGGGTTCGGAGAGATGGAACCCCTAAGACTGAGGACAGGCTAAATTAAAAGATTCTCTGTATTTCAAAAATACTCAATGCTGGTTGATCTTAAATATTATGTTTCAATGCTAGATGTTAGAGGCACCCATGGAATTGGCCAAACAAAACTTATAGTCAACACTCGGGCTAAGGAAACGTAGCGGACAGACGGGGGAGATGCAGTAGGTTCCAGAAACAAGTCGATGCCGTACATTTCCCTCCGGACATGTCACTTATACTGGGGGCCTCAGTGCCCCCACCTGGGAGATGGGTATGCAGGTACCTGGTGGAGTTACTACGAGTAAAACCATCCAGACTGTTGTGCCGCACTCACTATTACTACTTATTTTTCTCTGTTTCCCACACCCGGACCCTACGGTTTGACTAAGCGTGATGGTCAGGCCTCCTAGGAACACCCACATGACAGACCTTCTCCTTAATCGTGTGGTATGAAACGGAACCAAAAGAAATGAAGACAAAACATGCCACCTATTCCCCCACCTGCTCCCCAAACACTTCAAACCCAAACCGTCTTCCTCCCCGAGTGAGAGAGAGCAGTGTCCTCGCTGCTCCGCCCGCCTGCTAGAAAAGGCCCAGGACACGCCCATGAAAGGATCGTTGGCCAGGGCAGCCGGTGAGGCCTGATCGTGCAAAACCCCACCCAGCCACGGGCTGGTGCTCCGTCTATTTAAAGCCGATGAGAGCCAAGGTCAGGGCTGGCCTGTCTGGCAGGCAGGGCGCGGGGTCACGGAGGGCCAGAGCCCGGGAGGCACCCCGGGGCCAGCACCCCCGCTCCCTCCCCATCAGCCGCCTTCCCTGCTGGGACCTGGAGGACCCGTGGCTGCAGGCACTCGCCGTCCTCAGGACACCCTTCCGATGGGTGGCACTAGGCGACGGCCCGGGTTGGTTTCTTCCCCAGCACAGAGCTGCGTGGAGGGACGGAAGGAGCCCAGTGGGGGGCCCGCGGTGGAGGCTGCGCCCAGAGCGGCTGCCATCTCACTCTCGGTGTGTGGCTTTCGAAGAACTGGTCAGAGGAGTA
This sequence comes from Myotis pilosus, assembly GCA_036010255.1. Taxonomy (NCBI): domain Eukaryota; kingdom Metazoa; phylum Chordata; class Mammalia; order Chiroptera; family Vespertilionidae; genus Myotis; species Myotis pilosus. The sequence continues at coordinate 2,627,039 of JASKON010000002.1, forward strand.
AAGGCAGCTGCCGCCCTGGGCGCAGCCCAGCCCCCGTGCCCTCTGGGCATCTCGGCCGGTCGTCCACTGCCAGTTACTGCCTCCAGCATCCAGACGGATCCCACAGCCCCGTCTTCACAGGACCACCCCCTCCCGCAGCCAGAGCCCCTCCTCCCAGTGCCTCTCGGAAGCCACAGTGGGCGCTTCTGCTCTGGGCCTTTCTCCCTCCGCCGCTCCACCCTGCCAGGCCTCCTGCCACCTCCAGGCCTCCTGCCGACACCCTGCCTCAGTCTCCCTGGCAGCGAAGGTGGCGCCCTCACCAGCCTCCCCGCCTCAGTCTCCCTGGCGGCGAAGGCGGCGCTGTCACCCATCCCAGGTGTGCGTCTCGATGACCAGCTTGCTCTACGGCTGTGACAACATCACTGTGATCCATTAGGATGTCGGACTGAATGGGGTTGTGGCTGTAGAGGCCAGAGGGGGTGTCCTATTCTACACCCCCAGAGCCCCCTCACAGGAAGGTGGAGGGTAGAACTGGGGGGAGGTGAAATGAGTGAATATGAGTAAAACATTAAAGCTGTATCCGGTGCATGGCTGTCAAAGGGGTGTGCATGTGCATGTATGAGTACGAGTGTGTGTATGTGTGAGTGTGTGAATGTGAATGTGCATGTGTATATGCATATGTGAGTATGAGTGTGTGTGTGAATGTGCATGTGTGTATGCATGTGTATGAGTGTGTGTATGTGTGCGTGCATGTGTGAATGTGCATGTGTGTATGCATGTGTATGAGTGTGTGTGTATGTATGTGCCGGGGTCCAGCCCCAGCAGGTCCAGGGGTCCCCAAAGGTGTGGACAGAGTTGGCGAAGAAGGAATGACACAGAGACAGCGTTCAGTTGATCAGCAGCCTTGCCAGGATCTCTAGCCACAATCTCCAGCCAAGTTCTGTGTCCATGTTCTCTTGCTAGGTTCTCCAGCCAGGTTCTCCAGGTTCTCCAGGCAGGTTCTGTAGCCATGTTCTCTCACTAGGTTCTCCAGTCAGGTTTGGTTTAGGTTCTCCAGCTAGGTTCGGTCGCCAGGTTCTGTAGCCGGGTTCTTCAGCCAGGTTCTGTCTAGGTTCTCCAACCAAGTTCTGTAGCAAGGTTCTGTCCAGGGTCTTTTGCCATGTTCTCTCCAGCCAAGTTCTTCTGTCTCTCGGTTCTGTCTTCTAAGTTCTGTCTTCTAAGTTCTGTCTCCTGTTGTCTTGTTACATCTGTATTTATACCAGTTGATTCCAATCCTATCAATCTCTATTCCAAAGGTTAGGGCGTTTCTTATCTCCATTCCAGGGAATAAAGATTATGTAGCTTAAACATGATTGTTGTAGTTAAAGAGATTAATTACCCGCCTGGCACTTAGTGAAGGGGTTTTATTCCCTCCCTAACTTCAGGGGAAAATCTCTACCTGAGGAAACAACCTTTCTAGGAGAGGTGACCTTGGTTAAAACACATAGTGCCAAGAAGGTGAGCAAACATATTAAGAACAGTATGCCATATATGCCAGGTCCCTTGAAACAGCAAGGATGGACCGGCTCCCAGCATGTGTGTATGTGTGAGAATGTGTGTGAGTGTCAAAGAGGCCTGTGTGTGCATATGTGTATATGAGTGTGTGTGTGTGAATGTGCGTGTGTGTATGCATGTGTGAGCATGAGTGTGTGTATGAGTGTATGTGAGTGTGAGTGTGTGTGAATGTGCGTGTGTGAGTATGAGTGTATGTGTATGTGTGAGAATGTGTGTGTGAGAATGTGTGTGTGAATGTGAGTGTGTGTATGAGTGTGTGAGTGTGTATATGTGTTTGTGTGAGTGTGTGGGTGAGTGTGAGTGTGTGTATGTGTGAGTGTGTGAGTGTGTGTGAGTGTGTGTATGTGTGAGACTGTGTGTGAGTGTGTGTGTGTGAGTGTGAAATGAAAAAGGACCTGGAGACACAGCAGTGCAGAGTGGCACTGCCCAGTGACAGCATGTGTGTGTGGCGGGGCAGGAGTGGGGGGCTCTTTCTTCAGGGGTGTCAGGAGCTCGTGCACAAATGGTGCCTCTCTAGACCTCCAGCTCCGGGACACACACCATGTCCCGACCGACTGTGCCTCCGCCCTCCAGGTGTGGCCCTGGGTGCCCGCCTCCCGTGCAGGTGGGCGCATGCCCTGTGCGCCTCCGCCACCTACAACCTCAGCCCTGAGTCCGTGACGCCGCCGCTGTCTCCCAGGCCTGCTGTAGCAAACGGCCCCAAACCAGCGGCCCAGATGCCGGGAATGCATCTCGGGCCTGAGGCCAGGCGTCCAAGGTCAAGGTGCCGCAGAGCCGTGCCTCCTGGGAGCCTCCGGAAGCACCTGCCGGCCTGGCCTTGCCCTGCGTCTGGTGGCCGCTGGCAGCCCTGACGTGGCTTGGCCTCCAGAGCCTGGGTCCAGCCTCTGCCTCCATCACCCGGGGCCTCCTCCCGTGTCTTCTCTCTCCAAACCCCGATGCACCCAAACGGCTCCCGACAGTGTCCGCAGGCCTGGATTCTAGGTCAGAAGAGCGTCCTCCGGAGCCGGAGTCGGCGCCTGGCTGCCGAGCGCAGTGACGCCTCCGGTGACCCACAGGCCGGCCAGCTTCCTCGCGAGTGACATTCAACCAGCGCGAGTGCTTGCGGCCGCGTTGCTCACAGTCAAAGCTCGATTCCTGGTGCCCATCGTTTCACGTGCAGAGGCAGGAAAGGCCTGCCCGGCAGAAGCGACTGGGTGGGTGCCTGGGGCTGGGACAGGGTCCGAGAGGTGGCGTGGCCCCGGGCGTCCCTCCCGCGGGCTCCTGCTGACAGCTCCACAGGGACGCCGGCCTGTGGCCTCCCGACGGAGGTGCCAACTGGCCACCTGGGTCGCAGGGGGGGCGACCCTTTTCCACTTTGGGAAAACGCCTCCTCTTCCTCGCCTTCTTCCGAAACGGACAATCCGGACAGTCAGCTGACGCCGTGGCTCCGGGACCAGGGCCCGCGCTCTCCCTGCCCCGCCCGCCCCGCCCGCCGTCACTGACACGCCCGCCTTGGCCGGCACCTGCAGACCGACGGTGGCTGTGGCCCGGAGCGCGTGTGTGCGCCAGATTCCCTCATCCTGTGACCTATGGGCCTGGTATTTGAAGTGCGTGGGTGTGGAGTGTGAACGGCGCTCAAGTGTTTTTCTCAGGCAGCTGTAGCCAGGCCGGGAAGAAGCCAGGGCAGGGGACGGGGAGCAGATCTGTGACACCCCTGCCCTCCCCCCTCGCCCCCCCACCATGGGCTCTGCAGAGGCTGGAGACAGGGCTATGGCTGCGGGAGAGAGTGAACGTGAGTCCCTGCGGGAGAGGCTCAGTGATCCCCTGGCCGTGACTTTGGCCTCAGGAGAGGAGCAGAGGCCGAGGCCGGAGCACGGGTGACCCTGAGCTGCTGCTGCAAGGCTCAGCTCCTGGGGCCACGCTGCGGGTTGCAGGCCTTGGGGTCACAGGCGCCCTGCGTGGGCATTCCCAGACGAGGGAGCCAGGAAGGGGAACACGGGACCCCCCTCTGACCCTCGGCCAGGGCGGTGGGGTTCCTGGAGGAGTACACTGAACAGCACACACAGGAGGCCTGAGTAAGAGGGGGAAGAGACGGCGGGGGAGACGGTGTCATGACTGTGATCTGAGGCAGCAGGAGCAGGAGCCGGCTCTGTCACTGCCTGGAGGAAGGCCGGGGCTGCCAGCAAGCGAGCTGTGTGGCCTTGGGCAGGCTGCTTAACCTCCCTGGGCCCTCGGCTTTGTCATCTGTGAAATGGGGAGTCCTTCCCTCTCAGTGTTGTGCAAGTTCAATGGAACCCTGAACAGCAATATCAACTTAATGATCACCAAAGACGGAGCAACATGATCCTGCCAGCTCACGGCTACGGGCGGTCCCATGTGGAGGGGCTGGGGTCGGGGGCGAGGTGTGCATCAGGGCTCTGCAGGGCGGTGGGACGGAGCCCAAGACCCGCCAGGAAAACTATGCTGTCTACTGACCCTGAAGTTCAAGCTCGCTCCTGCCCCACCAGCTGGCGACCTTTGCAAGGCACAGCTGTGACTGGCTGCCGGGCTCTCTGCACCAGCCAGGCCCACGCTCCCCACGGGACATGTGTCACCCCCTCAGCGCCGTGTGGGCACACAGACGCTGGGGCGGAATACCGACGGTTTATTCTGTGGGAAAGAAGGTTCCCGCGAACATTCCCAGATGCTGGCTGCCCCACAACTCCAAGGCCCTGGGGCCATGACCTCCTGCAGCCACTGTGGTCGCATAAAGCCACTTCCCCGCCTCGGCTGGGCCTCAGTGGCTAGACCTCAGAATGGTGGCAAAGGTGCTCCCTGGTCCCCAAGGGCCGAGGGAGGCGAGAGGATTAGAAGGTAAGAAGGCCACTCTAGCCCTGGCCGGTGTGGCTCTGTGAATAGAACGGCCTGTGGACTGAAGGGTCCTGGGTTCGATTCCCATCAGGGGCATGTACCTCAGTGGCAGGGTCCTCCCCGTCCTGGGCCCTGGTGGGGGCTCCTGTAGGAGGCAACCAATCGATGTGTCTCTCTCACATGGATGGTTCTCTCTGTCTTTCCCTCTCTTCTACTCTCTCTAAAAATCGAGGAAAAGCCGTAACCGGTTTGGCTCAGTGGATAGAGCGTCGGCCAGCAGACTGAAGGGTCCCAGGTTCGATTCCGGTCAAGGGCAAGTACCTTGGTTGCGGGCACATCCCCAGTAGGGGGTGTGCAGGAGGCAGCTGATCGATGTTTCTCTCTCATCGATGTTTCTAGCTCTCTATCCCTTCCCCTCCCTCTCTGTAAAAATCAATAAAATATATTTTTAAAAAATTGAGGAAAAAATATCCTCAGGTGAAGATTAAAAAGAAAAAGAAAAAAAGAGAAGAAGGCACCGTCAGGTCATTCCTTCCTCAGGAGCTCAGTGACAGGCAGGCGGCTGCGCCCACCGTGGCCACGCCCTCCTCGCCAGTGCATCCAAGGGGCTGCCCTCTCACCCCATCCTCTGCCATTGTCCCCCCCTCCTGCCCCCTCCCCAGCCTGGATCCAGGCCAGCCCATCCCCTGGGCCGCCCCCGAGCCACTGGGCGGCTTGTCACCCTCCTTGGGGCCGGTCTGGGTCCCAGCCACCTCCTCCTTTTGGGGCAGTTTCCACGGGATGTGAAACTTGCCCGTGGTCACGCGAGGGAAGGCTGTCCTCACGGGGACCAATGGCCCAGGGGTCTCGCAGCTGGTGAGCCCCAATCTCAACGCTGCCCTCCCTCGCGCCCCCTGCAGGAAGGCTGTGGAAACCCCAAGACCGCGAGGAAGAACTGCAGCTTTGCAGAGCCCAGGACGGCAGGGGCGGCTAGAATGTTGGAAACGCGGAGAGATTCTGAGACGCCGCAGGGAGATCCCTCCTGTTCCTACAAATGGCGCCGGGTCTCATTCTGATCACGGATAACCAAGTGTTAACATCAGGGTGCCCTCCACTTCCGGGAGAAAGCTGGACGTGGGGTATTTTTCACGAAATACTTTTAATGTATAGTTCTCGCTTTTCCACGGGAACAGCCTAACCGCCCACAGTCATGTGTCTGCCCCCTCCATGTCCTTACCCAACACTCCCCATGATGTTGGGGGGGAGCTGTGTCACTTGTCACCCGGGGATTTCTGAATGGGGTACGAATCCTGCCGGTTGCACGGGATTTCCTGGCTTCTCTGCATCGAAGTTAATCCACGTGTGTGTTTGCAGATGCTCTATCCACCCGCGTCCACACGGGCAGAGCAGACAGGAGGGAGGCCCAAGCCACGGGCACAGGGACGGCCCCCACCAGCCCACTGGGTGCCCGGTGCTGAACATACACACCTCCGCCTCCACAAACACAGCGCTTGTTTGGAAGGATGGGTTGGTTGGAAAATAGCCATTTTCCTCAGAGAGAACCAGAAACATGCCGAGCGTGTTCTCCAGAGACGGTCCGTAAAGGTGAGACGTCTGAGGGCGGGATAGCATTTTATTCTCTGTACCTTCTGATCCGCGGCCAGGAGACAGTTACATGGATCCACAGGCTATTCTGTCAACCCCCAGTGGACGGGCTCCTAACGGCTGATTCCCCCTGAAGGCACGGCTCTCCCTGCTCCGCTCAGGTGGGGCCGGCCTCCCAGAGGGGTGACAGTGGGCCTCCCAGAGGGGTGACGGGGGGCCTCCCAGAGGGGTGACGGTGAGCCTCCCAGAGGGGTGACGGGGGGCCTCCCAGAGGGATGACGGGGGGCCTCCCAGAGGGGTGACGGCGGGCCTCCCAGAGGGGTGACTGTGGTCCTCCCAGAGGGGTGACGGGGGGCCTCCCAGAGGGGTGATGGCGGGCCTCCCAGAGGGGTGACGGCGGGTCTCCCAGAGGGGGGACGGGGGGTCTCCCAGAGGGGTGACGGTGGGCCATGCCCCAAGCCCTGAGCCCCGTGCTTCCTGCGACTCTCACTTCCTTTCTCCAGATTCGTGGTTCCTGTCATGTCTTCCTATTTTGTTTGGTATCACAGGTCTGAGTGTCTTGGGTGAGGAACCACGTTTTAACCCTTTAAGCGCAAACACCCCCAAGACCGTGAACTCACCGCCTCTTCGGGCCGAGCCCACGCCCCGGGGCGCTGTGCTTCCTGGTGGTGTGCCCAGACGGGCGCCCAGGCACCTCCCAGGGCCGACCCCGTCCTCGCCCTGACCGTGCTGTGCCTGCAGCCCCACGCCCCGGACACAGCCCGGCAGCATGGAGCCTGTGGCCGAGAGACCGAAGGATGGGCACTGCGAAGGGGAGCAGCTCGGGGCCCCAGGCCCACTCACCGGCTTCCCACCCGGTGGCGGTGGCGGTGCGGGGAGCTGGGAGGGCAGGCGGGTGCAGGGTGGGGCGGGAAGAGGAGGGAAGCTCAGGCAAGGCTGGGTGTGCTCGGCGGGACCTGTGGGGCCTGACTCCCAGGCGCAGGGACATTTACGGGAAGGGGGGGAGGGGTGTTTGCAAGCTGGGCCCCCGTCTGAGGCTGCCCAACAGGAGCAATGGGCGCTCTCGGTCCAGACTGGTCTCCGAGCCCCCAGGCACCCCCAAACGGACTTCCCACCTCCAGTCTGCGATCCAAGTATCTTTTGCTTTTCTTTTTTGTAAAAAAATATTATTATTGATTTCAGAGAAGGGAGAGGGAGAGAGAGAGAAACATCAATGACGAGAGAGAATCATTGACTGGCTGCCTCCTGCACGTCCCACACTGGGGATCGAGTCCACAACCCAGGCTTGTGCCCTGGCCGGGAATCGAACCCTGACCTCCTGGTTCATAGGTCAGCGCTCAAGCACTGAGCCACGCTGGCTGGGCGTCCAGGTATCTTCTCCACCAGTCAGTTCCCTCCTTAGCGCTGGCTGGCAGCTCTCCGTCTCATGGGGACTAGAGCAGGCTCCTCAGGGGCGTCGGGGCCTCAAATGCCTCTCCCACAGGCGGGTGTGCAGCCCCCACCCCATTCTGCCTTCTCCTCTTGGACACTCATCTTGATGGCCCCACCTGGGCAGCCTCCTCATCACCCCAAAATGTCTCAGCCGAGATGACCCCTGCCCAGAAAGACCCTACCCTCTTCACGAGGTCACGCCTATCCCAGCACCCGGTGTGACCCCTCAGGGCAGCGATGGCTGCTTTGCTGTCAGCCCGTCCCCAGCCCCGAGGCTGTGGCTGCGCTATGGCTGAGCTCTGTGCCCCCAGGGCTAGCTCAGTGCCTGGCACACAGTCGGTGCTTGTGCAGGTCTGATGATGAATCAATGAGCTGATGGATGAAGGAACAAAACGCACTCATGAAACGCCCTCTGGGGACAGGCCACAGCCGCCACGGAATCACCACGGACACTCCCCCTCCTGACAGGAAAGGGGTTGGAGCCGTGAAGGTCACGCACCAGCATGGGGAAGGCCTGCTCCATCGCGTGATCGTCTGGGACGATGGTTCCCGTGTTTGCCTGTGAATGTTTATGAAGTTCCTGCTGTGTTTGGGCACTCTCACTGGACACTGGACACACTTCCCGGTAGGATAAAGCCATGCCAAATCCTTGCCAAGGAGGAGCAAGCAACAGAAAACAAGCTCCAGCTTTCCCAACCGGCGACGTGTCCCTGGGCAGATGACTTGACCTGTCGGAGCTTGAGGCTGCCTGTCCCTGGGGCCGAGGGCGCCGTGAGGGCGCCTGGGGTGAGACGCACCTGGGCAGTGTTCTGGAAGGTCTGCCCGGTGGCCCTGACTCGGCAGAGCACACGCCGGGAAGCTCCGTGAGCCCCAGACCGACAGCAGCGCCCGCTCCCGCTCCTCAGCCCGGAGCCCGTGGGCGGGAAAGGGTGATGCGCGGCCCTGAGGCTGCAGATTGGCGACGGAGGAGACGACATCAAACCTGCGCTGTAACTGGAAGCACCGCTGCTCATGGGAAAAGCCCTCCCCGCGTAGCCCGTCCGACTCTCGTGCCCAAACGCTCCTGGCACGCAGATGCGTGTGATTCATACGTGCCCCGCTTCCCGCTCGTATTCGAACACCAAACGCTGCGCTTTCACAGGAGGCCCAGGGACCCCCACAGCCAGGCACCTGGCAGCCTCGCATTCTTCCCACCGGAATCGCGGGCTCCCCCCACGCTTGGGGGAGGGGGGAGCGGTGCCAGGGCAGCTGGCCCTGGGCCGTGGCCAGGACATGCCGGCATCCCCGAGGCCATCTGAAGGCGGTGTCTGCGCGTTTGCAGAAACTGAAAGCGAGCATCATGCCCGTTTCTGTTTTTGTTTCTTTGGCCACAGAGACACAGCACTGACGCCCCGAGCGCTCCGTGCAGGGCCCGGGCCCACATCACAGCAAAGCCATCGTGTCCCCGTTGATATTTCGCTGATTTGTAATGACAACAAAGAAACACACGTCTGTTCGTGACGAACCTGCGGGTCTTTGGAAGGAGCAGTGGGCATGCTTGCAGGATTCACTCCATGTGCTGGCCTCAGTCTGCCCATCTGTGCAATGGGTGTGACCGTGCTTTCCCAGTGCCTCAGAAGGTAGCCAGGGTGAATGTCGGGAGATGATGTGTATGTCAAGACTTGGGAGGAAGAGCTGCCCCTGCCCCGGTGTTCTTCCTTCTGCAGCGAGAATGGCGAGGGCGGAGGAAACGGGCAGGCGGCGGTACCACGCGGCCCGCTGATACAACCAGCGCTCGTTTTCCCAGGCAGGGACTCTGCCAGGCGCTGGTCCAGGCCCCGATGAACCACGTGGGAGTGTGCCAGGCCAGAGTGGGTCTTGTGTCTGAAGATTCCCGGGTGTCCGCCTGAGGGGTGTCTGGGCACATCATCTTGTCTTCACCGCGGTGCTTGGGCTGCGTCACCGCCTCTGTGGACCGAGGCTGGGAGCCGGGGGTCTCCCGTGGGGCTTCCGGAAGCCAGGAGGCAAGTGGGGTGGCCACGCAGAGGCTGCCCGAGGACCTGCCCAGGGAGCCGCCCGCAGCGGCCCCGCCTCGGGGCAGGGAGATCTCAGACTCTCCTCGGGTGCCTTCCCCGAATCTCAGTGTGGAGCGTGGTGACGGCAGCACGACATGCTGGGCGGTGGGGCCTCCGGGAGAGGGAGAGCCGGCCTGTGTGTGCCCGCAGCCCGCAGCCCCGGTGTTCCCACGGCCGGCCATGGGCTCGGCCCCTCCGCTCCTCTCCTCCCCGGCGTCCTGTTTTTGTTCCAGCCCTTTCCTGGGCTGCCAGGTGTCCGTCAGCAATGCCCGGCAGGGCCTGGCCTTTAGTCCTTTGCAGTTTGAGGGACACAGTCCTCCGTGCTCCTGGGTCCGAAGCTTTGGGCAGGGGGGTAGGGGGAGTAGGGGAGGGACAGGCGCTGAGCATGGGGAGGCCAGCCAGGCACGGGCCTCGCCTCGGAGGGTCCCCTGGACCTGCCCCTGTCGACGTGCCTGTGGGCGCGGCAGGACTGGCATTTGGGCTCGGGTGGGTGTCTGTGGGGGGGCTGCCCCGTGCCTTGTGGGATGTCGAGCAGCACCCCTGGCCTCTGCCCACACCCCAGCTGTGACACCCGAACTGCCCGCAGACATGCCCAGTGTCGCCTGGGGGGAGCCGCTGAGTGAGACCCCCACCTCCGCTCTCACTCCTCACCCCCACTCCCCCGTCAGAACTGAAGAGGATGCCGCACACCCGACACGAATAGACACGGAGTGCCGCCTGCGCTTGGACAATAAACAATGACAGGCAGACGGATACAGGAGACCCTGGCTACACCTGCCCGGAGCTTTCAAACAGGATGAGGGAGGTGGACCATCGGAAAGACGTGGTCAGGTAGGTACCGGGCACTCCACTCAGGGAGGGACAGAGCCCTGGAGGTAGACCGTCCTCATTAGTTGTCATAGATAAATAGATAATAGACAGGTGATAGATGGGTGCCTAGATGATAGGTGATGGATAGGTGATAGGTAGGTAGATGATAAATAGATAGATGATAGATAGGTAGATGATAGGTAGACGATAAAGAGATGATAGATCTGCCTGTACTAGGTACAGTGGTCTCAAACAGAATGCAGGAGAAACATCTGTTAAAACCCCGAAACGAATGCCTTGAGCAAACTGCAGCTTCCCCTTCCACCCAGCCCCCTGTGGGCCGAGCTGAGCCCCCAGGTCCCTGCTCACACCGCCCATCCCTGGGCACTGCCGTGCCTGAGCCCGGGGAAGGCGCCTTTGCTGCATAAGGAGACTCCGTGGGCCACGCTCCACCCACAGGCCGGCCTCCCATTAACGGGCCGGAGTGTCCGGGGACCAGGGGTGGGGGGCAGGTAAGAGGGCTCTCCGGTCCGGACGCCCACACGTCCCTAATGACAGCTTTGGTCTCAGGGTAAAAGCAGGCATTACTCTAAGTTGCAAAATACACAGGAAATTCACTACCATCTTCTCTGGGAAAAGCGCAGCTTAAGTGGCTCCTAGCGGAAGGCCTGCTCCCCAGGAAGCGGAGCCCAGCGCCGGCGGCAGTGCAGGAGGCCGGTTCCGAGGAGGGCCCGGGGGTCACTGGGTGACAGAGGGTCCCCAGCTCCCTGACGCCCTCGCCGAGAAAGCTCAGTGACCTGAAACAGAATTCCTAAGTGGGTGCCCGCCCACCCCATATGGGCTCATAGGGGCCCGGCCCCATGCTGGGACCCCATCTCAGTGCTGAAGGAACCCGCGATCACCCCGTTCTCCACACCGACCCAGACGCTGAACCGAGCTCTGCTGAACTCGGGGCTCAGCTCTGGACCCACGGGGCACAGGCGCTGCCCGAAGCCGTGAACGCACGTTGACAAACACAAAAGCCTTGAGCAGTGATCTGCTCTCCATGGGCCAGCTCATGAAACCTGCGTATTTTTAAAAATATATTTTTATTGATTTCGGAGAGGAAGGGAGAGGGAGAGAGAGAGAGAAGCATCAGGATGAGAATCACTGATCAGCTGCCTCCTGCACGCCCCCTACTGGGGATTGATCCTGCCACCCGGGCATGTGCCCTTGACCGGAATCAAACCTGGGACCCTTCAGTCTGCAGGCCGATGCTCTATCCACTGAGCCAAACCGGCCAGGGCAAAACCTGCGAATTGGAAAGTGTTCACAGGCCGCTCATTAAGGCCGGGCTGCTCACTCACTAGCTTGTGTTAATTGCTTTCTTTGGGCTTCAGATGGGATGATGTTATTAGCGTGGATTCCGTCCTCAAAGACACTCTGCTCCAAAGTCATCTCAGTGGAGACACGCACACACGCACCCCATCGGCAGGACGCCCAACGGCTCCTTCACCAACACGCAGCCCCTCCTCACGGCCGGCCCACAGCCCACGGCGAGCACAGACACCCCCTCAGGGCACTGAGCTTGCTCATGATCATCAGCAGAAAAAAAAAAAGCCCCCAGACAGGACACCATCTCTCTTTTCAACAAGTCATTTTTCTTTAAAAATATGAAAAAAGAAACACAGAATACGTTCTTCCATGAGCAGCCTTCTCCGCCCTGGCCGGCCCTCGCCAGGCGGCACGGAAAGGCCATCCAGCGCTGATTTATGGAAGCCGGGCAGCCTGCGGCCGCTGGCCGGATCTCTGTTTATGTCTGTGATGCTCGCTCGCTCGCTGGCGAAACAGGAAGCTCTGAAATCACTCAGCCCTCCTTCTCTCCGAGGCGCGCTCTGACCGATAGTCTCCGTCCCGGCCATCGCCAGCCCGCGGGCAAGGGAGGGGTGGCGGGTGGGTGGGGAGAAGTCCAGCTTCTGCCCATGGACCCGCAAACATTATTCACCCCCATAACCTCAATTTCAAAAAGCCGTCTGACAGCCTCGGCCATCCCGACACCCCATAAAGTCAGCGAGGAACATGACGGGAGCATGCGGCAAGGCGCCAGGCCCCAGCAGGCTGCCAGCTGCCCTCTCCCGCCCCTGCCAGGGCCTCAGGGGGCAGGGGCGCTCCTGGAGGGGGGCAGGGGTGGAGCCAACTGACGGTAAGAAAGTGTTGTTACTGTTTTATTGGGAAACGGAAAACAGAGGGAGAAACCTGATCTGAGAGATGAACTCCATCTCGGAGCTCAGCCTTCGACCTGCGGCTGCCCGAGGTGCACGTACCCCAGGTGGGCCTTTCCATCCGTATCTGCCCACACTGACACCCCAAAACAGGCATCGGGGTCTGCGTAGTATTGTAAAGGGCACATCAATCACAGCCAAAAAGGCGGGGGGGATAGGAGAGCTGATTTTAATACAGCTCATGCCTGGTCCTGGACTGCGGCGGGGAGCTGACTGCCAGCTCCCATCTCCGGCGCCACCCTCACCGCCATCGGGGCTGCCCCGCTGCGGGAGTCCGTCCGTGTGGAGCAGAGACTGACTCTGGTCCCGCGAGGCCACGGGGATTCCGGCCGTTTCTCAGCAACAAGCGCTCGGTGAAGACAGGCTCTGTCCGCCCGGAACCCCTGTGCTGAGCGCACCTCTTCCTTCCACCACAGCCTCTGCCTCACCTGACAGGCAGCCCCCCCACCCCCGGCACCATCCCCCCAATCATGTGAAACAACCTCCGAGTCTGAAACATCCCCCAAGTAAGCAAAAGCCCGACGGTGCGGGTAAAGTTACTTCTGGGAAGACGTCCCCAGTAAGAATGTGATGAAGGAGCCTCCTATTATAAGGGCGCCGGGACAGGGGACTCTTTTGAAAGTGGGGGAGATGAAGGTGGCCAGAGAGGTCAGCACACCCCCAGACCCGCCCGGAAGCCCGTCCCTGGGGCACAGACACACGGCCTCGCCGGGCTGCTGTGCACCCACGGGGCGACTCTGAGGCCGGGCCAGAGCTGTGCGAGGGCGCCCTCCCCGTGGCGGGATGGGCCCTTTTCCTGCGCGCGGGGCCACGGCAGGCACACTGAGAGCTCGGGGTCTGCGGCTCAGCCTGCGGGGACCTGCCGTCCTGCACGGACTCCAGGCCTGGCCACATGCAGACAGCGGCCGGCAGCACGGTGCCGGGGGGTGCGTCTCTCTCATTCACTGACGGGTGCGCCTCCAGCTGTCTACCCCACGCAGCACAGAACGGGGTGGGCCCCCCACAGCCCAGGTGAAGGTCTGAATCCACAGGTTCTTGGCCTGGGGGGCCCATGGGTCCCCGGAAGCTCCAGCATTAGCTCTGACAGCCCCAGAAACCGACTTTGCACAGGACGCCTTGGGAGAAGGCCTCCAGGGGACTTTGTTCCCGACAGATGAGGAGTCGCCTCCTTAGGGAGGTAGGAGGATCTTCACGGACCCTCTTCCCTGGTGGACCTCCTGCTTGGTTCTAAGTGAATGAACCGGAGTGAGGGGTGAAGGACTGGCCGGGCCGGAAGCATTCCTGGATCTCCCGGCCAAACCGTCTGCAGTGTCTGTCGCTGCAGCCGTGATGCCCCCGCTTACACCTGCAGACACCCGCAGCTCCTGCCTCAAATGCTGAACTGCTGGTGTAAACTGCTAATCGGCTCTGCCATCGGGAGTCCCTTCAACTCCGAACGCCCATTTTCTGGGGGCAGGGGCGTCCCAGGGCGAGTGGGGGAGTGTGAGCGCTCTGAGCAGCCACCTCATCTTCGCCAGGGAACCGTGCCCCTCCATGGGGCCGCCGTGTGAGTGCCAGGAAACGCCCAGGCCGCATACACCCGAGCAAGATGTGCCACTGACACGGAGCACAAGGAGGGGCGGCGGGGAAGGAGGAAGGTTGGGGCGCTGAAGCCCTCGCCCATGGACGTTAGGGGACAGGGTAGTCAGCCAGGCCGAGGCCGTGAGAGCCGGACGGGCGGGTTCTCCCGGTTTCAGGCTGAACTTGAGGTTAGAGCTGCGAACCTGGACCTCAGCCAGCGCCCAGACAGAGCAGTTTTGCAGAACAGAAAAGAAGCACAAAAAACCCACAAAAACCCCTCCATGTTCGGCCTCTGGCAGCTTCTCTGAGGCTCCACAAGCTTCCCGGACAGCAGCAGGGAAAGAGAAGGGAGTTCCTCATTCTCCCCTCACTGGGAGCTGGGCCCCAGGCCCCGTGGAGATGCCGGCCGGTGCCTGGGGACAGTGTGAAACTGCACGGAAATGTTTGGGTGAGCCAACAGCCTGGGCCTCCTTGGCCCCTTTGGGGTGTGTCGATGCCAATGACATGTTTATAGGCACATTTTGAAAAACAGAAAAATCATCTTAAGATCACTTACAAAAAATAAACGTAATGAAACTTTTAAAGGGCACGGTTCCCTGTGGAAGATTGAGGCTAATTGTCCAAATGAGAGAGAATCATCTGCTCTCTTCATAATGGGAAGCAAATTACAAAAAAAAAAAAAAAAATCTGGCAGACGTTGAGTCGACACTCACGCTTGAAAGAATAAAATCGAGCTGCATTTTACGACTGTGGAGAGAAATTCTGGGACAAACAGGGCCTTCTGACAGCTCAATTTTGTCTGGTAACACTGACCAAAAAAAAAAAAAAATTACTCAAGCCCAACAACACACAGGGTAACCTTAACTGGGCCAGACGTTCAATTAGGGCTCCTGTGGTTTGGATTCCTGACTATCACTCATGGGAAGTAGACACCGTGCAACACAGATCTGCCCACTCACGGCGCTTCAATTCATTGTCTCATTCCAGGTGACCAGAGACTGCCCAGCCCGGGTTGTAGCTACGTTACTCCGGCTTTTATGCAAACTCAAGGGCACACTGGCATGGACCGGGCAGCCAAGTGCAAACAATCCACGCCTTGGGGAAACAGCTCCCTGCTCCCCAGGTAAACACAAGCACCTATTAGTCACCCACTCCAACCAGAAATGGCCAACGAGACGAGAGACCAGCCCCCAACGCCAGAAAAGGAAGCAGGCTGCTCTCCAACTCTCATTCTTTCTCATCCACCCACTGGCTGTGCGTGGCCACAAAGCCACCACGGAGCTTCTTGTGGAAAAATGTCGCTGGCGTTGGCCACTGAATCGTTTCCACGACTTTTTATCACCCAAACCTGACACACAGAGCCACACAGAGGCACACAATGCTAATATCACTTTCTCCGGAAAGGCCACCAAAGGTTACCCAGCTATGAAATCCTAAGAGTGGAAATTCATAAGAATGGAGCAGAGATGGCTGGAGCTGGGCTGGTAGGCACGGACCAGGAGGTGGGGCCTTGGTTTTTATTGGCTTCGCACCCACTCTGCCAGCTACTCACCCGAAGCCCTCAAGATGTTTTCTAAACACACATCTCTGAATCATAATGTGAGTTCCATTTACTGAGAGGCGGGGACTTTTAATAGAACAAGTGAACCCATTTAATGACTTATGCTTGTATACCTTATAGCATCCCTCATGCTTCCAATCAGTGGATATAATTTTCTTGCATTGTCCTATTATTAACATAGTTAGGGCGATGAATATAGATTTTCAATCATGTTATGTTTTTTAAATTACCCTCACTATGATTCTATTTTGAAAACAATAGCCAAACACCCCTCCCTTCACCATCTTCCCTTCTCCAACTAATCAAAACCCCTAAAAACACAGATTTCCTTAGATTTTTGAATGCCTTCATGAAGAGTAATGATGACTCTTGTTTAAATGTCCATTGGTTGTACCTTTACTTTTTTAGCACAACAATCATCGACTATTATTTGGGTGTTTACCGTGTCTTTTTACTATACTCAAAATGATATTTTTTTCCATTATAAAAATTAGATTTTCAAAACAAACGATCCCGCCTCTGTCAATTAAACTTCTAGTGCTTACTGCTATTTATAAGTGTGACGTGGGTTCTTATAATACAGAGAAAACACAATATTTGAAAGTAATTTGAAAGCAGAAGAGATTGCAACAAGCCAACGGCCACTCCTCTTCCTGCTCTCATACAAATAACACCACACACAGAACTGCCCGGACCCAACGGTTCTCCTGCATCATCCAGTCTTTCCAATGGTCAGTCCTGGACATGTGAGCTGGGCCAAACCCTTCAAGCGAGAGCAAGGCACCCACATTCCATGGACTAGGAAGTCATATTCTGTCAAGCTTATCAACCGCCATTTCTTCACATTTTACCATAAAAGGGCAAGCTTACCTGAGGCCTCATTTCAATAATCATGCACGGCCCCTCCCTTAAAATTATTAGACGTGGTCACTTCAAACCCTGTCACCTGCCACAGGGAGCACACGGATCCCAAGTGAAGGGCTCCCATTATAGAGATTTCTGATAATCATCAAAGACAGAGCCCCCGTTGAATAATCCTAGTTTTATATCTTTACACTTTCATAAAGAACTGAGGGGTTCCCTTGAAATCCAAAATTCATGTTTTACATGCCGCCAATCAGAAAGCAATAATGTAAAACTAGATTCTGTTAAAAATGTTAAATTCTAAATTAATATTTTTAGAGGCTCGATGTAGCAATAATAATAAGAAAGACTGTGTTTCTAGGGAATCCCACCACAGAAATATCTAGAGGTTTTGAAATGTGGGTCGGTTGCCATGTAAATAGTTTGTGATTCAAGTTCAGCTACCTACCTCTTCCGCTCCGGCCGACAAACCTGAGGTCATTGAATCTCGCGACTTGGTTCTTCATGGCCGCGGTGGCGTTTCTCAGTTCGGCTGAGTAGTTCTCGTCATTGCCGGCCATCACGGTGACCAGCGTCCCGTCCGGAACGTCCCCGAGAGCCACCACCTACACGCCAGTCAAGGGACAAATGCAAACATCAGGAGTGTCCTAAACCGTGATGTCATTTACAGAAAAACTGCAAAAATAAATGCATGTTCCGTGACCCTTGCTAGTTTGCACACGAATAGCAATCCTAAATTAAGCAAAACGACAGAAAAGTTAGTGACGGGAAGCTCTGCGTTTAAACCCATTACACATGGCTAAATATAAACCTCCAAATCCTAAGAAAGTGACGTAGGGTCATGGCGCTCGGCTGGGGCAAGGCTGCCTACAGCAAGGACCTGGCCAAGCCATGCCTTCTCCCGAACACGCAACGCTCTCAACTCTCCAAGTCTGAACACCAGAAGGTCTTGTTTCTGGAAGTTTACAACCTAGCCCACCTTCCTCCCACTTGTCCAGGCCTCCGCTGGCCGGCCTACGCGGGCCAATTGACTTGTAGTGTCTAAACTCATTTCCCTAAAATTAAATCTGACCCTTAGAACCGAGAGCGGAGGATTCCCGAGTGACCGAAGCTGCCCCCTGCAGTGCACCTTGAAACCCCTGGTCACATCTCCACTCCTGATTTCCACGAGCAGCGAGCTGGGGCACGCCAGGCAGACCCCTTTGCTATGGCTGAGACCAAACCTCAGGCCTCCGAGGGAGCAGCCCGCTGTCCGGCGCCCCTGCGACCTCAGGAGGGGGCCTGTCACGGGTGTGGGCCTTGAGTCCCCGAGGCGGCCTCACTCCGCCCGCACAGGTGCCTGCAGGTCCTCCCCCCGGCCGACCTCGAGGGGGAATCCTTTCATGTCACTGACCGGGAATGGATTTCCTATCGGGGCCACTGAAGAGAGCGGGCAGACACATCGTCCTGATGCTCAGGTAACAAGAGGGGGTCATTTCAAAGGAAAACAGCCCAAGGAGGGCAGCAGGAAGGGGCCTGTGGAGGGGTGTCCATGTCTGGGTCGTCGCTTGACCCTCTGGACACAGTCTTGCTGGCCTGGACCTGTACCAGCAGCTGCATTGCCACTGCTGCTGTTTCTCCAAGTGACCTCAGAGTTTCACACCCAAAGGCCGAGCTTTCCCTGTTCCTGCCACTTCTGGTCTCTCCCCTGGTCCCTCCCCCACCCCCCTCTCTCTCTCTCTCTCTCTCTAGTGGAATCTGTGGCGTCCATCCCAGTTATAGACACAGTTTGGCCTTGTTTTGGTTTTCCAGTCCTGGCAGTCGAGCATTCGGCAGTGCCCGCCTCTCCTGCTGCCACCTCCCGGTTTTCCCCTGAGAATTGCTGGGTCATTTTGGCCAACACCTTCATGTGCAGCCTCCTTTCCCGTCTGCAAGGAAGGCGCCATCGGCTCGCTCGCCCGACAGCAAAGCCACGTTTCTCAAAGTCCCGTCTCCGTGGCCTGCTCAGTGGTCATACTCCCCCGGGGTCCGCTAGTGTTCTCATTCCCCAAGATGCTCCAGCCCTCGGGTTCCCGGGAGCACGATGGAGAATGGACCCCGTGCTGGGCGGGGCGGGGGACCCCGAGCAGCGGCCCTCACGCGGGAGGTGGGCACCTCCTCACCTACTCATCCCACTCGCACAGTCACCTGAGGTCTGGCTCCTTATCTTTCTTCCCCATCCTTTCCCATCCTTTCCGTGCAATTGGTGGCCATGTTTCCTACACCGGAGGTTTAAACACACAGCTATTTATTCCCCGGGCACCCTCTAATTAGGCATTAATTCCCATTATAAGTGTGTGTGTTGCCATTTAATTAAGAGCAATAATAGGACAACTCCCTTTTGTTTCAAAAAACATCATTGAACTCAGTCTCCCCGATCGGTTATTTAGTTCTTGCTGCTATTTTTTCGACGCCCAGGAAATGTGCATGCTTTGTTCTTCTCTTAAAAGTTTCAGGCTCTTAAACATGTTTCCACTTTTTTTTCTTTCTCGCCGTTTTCAGTTCCCCGTGTGAAACTAGCTCGGTGTTGAAATGTCTCCTCGAACACACATTTTCACTTTCTCCTCCCCCTCTCCCTGTGGTGACCCAGCTCCTCGATTTTAATGCAACGTCCAGGGAGCACACGGGGGCGGGATCCACCACATGGCTTTCCGGCCGAGCCACTCATGCTCGGGGCAGGCTCCATGAAGAGGGGGAGATAAACAACTGCTTTCCAACTCCCCAAACCTACGGCAAGCCTCCTGCCTCCGGCCTGCTCCCCGCACAGTGCTCTGGCCTAGGCCTCGCTCACTGTCCATGCCGCCCTCGCCCTCGCCCTCGCCCTCGGCAGTAACTGCCTGGCTTCAGGAGGTGGTGCCAAGTAGAACAAACAGAGCAAGGGGACCATAGTGGCCAACGAAGGAAAGATGGTGGAGGTGGGGATTGGAGACAAAAAACAGGAGTTTAACTCCTACCCCTCTGGTTTTAAAAAAATGCAGCAGGAATCAAAGAGAATTGGGGGCTCCAAGATCACTTATGTGGCCTTTGATTGATCTTGGAGGGATGTGTTTTTTTCCATGTGGGGAAGGAAGAGAATATTAAATCCAGGGAAATCATATTCATTTAGATAATGTACAGCATCTCATGATCAACAAACGCCCTCAGACTAGGTACATTTTTTGTTCAATTTAAAACTAACACGCCTGCTGGTTTGAAAGATTTTATCCTTGATAAGCAAATATAGAGGGAATATTAAAAAAAATCCAACTAAACAGAAAAACAAAGCGACGGGAATGGAAAGCGATATACAATAGACGAGGAAGCACAAACATTTTCTTTCTAGCACAGACCAAACAGGCAAGAAGGGACTTGTCGGCCAAAGGGTATCTCGTATTTTGTTTTACTTCTTTGCTTTGGAAGTATCAGGAAGTTGGGCGAAATATCCACCCTTTACCCAGCGACCTACCCACACTGCTCCTGGCCCGGCTGCTCACGGCTCGAACTGGCATGGAAACCCGCTCCAATTAGGCTGAACTTGCAGTTACAACTCATTTATTTCAAAGCCCTCATTTCCTAGCGTTTCAGAGAAAGCTCTGAAGTGGAACCTGCAATGCAGCCGCGATGACATCTACTGCCAAGCGCAGGACGGCGGTCGTACGCACGGAGGCATGACCAGTTTCTCTCTTACGGAAAGAATATTCCACCAGCACCAAGGCTCTGAGCTGGCGGAAGGGTCTGTGCTGGGCCTTCGGACTCCGTGCAGCGGGGCCTAAACGGACTGTAATGTTACCCTCATACAAAGCGTGCCGGGCGCCTCCCCAACAGCTCTCCAGGCTGTTCCTGTACAGAGGGGTGACTAGCAGAGGCAAGGTTTTCTCAATAGTCCACTACACCTCTCTCCGACCCTAAACAAGGGAGGGGCTCCGTGGGGGTGGGGGTGGGGGGCCCATGATGGGGTCCCGGATAAGCAACTGGGATGATTTTCACCTATTTTAAGGGAAATCCATCATTTTAATCTCCCTTTAGTTTCAAAGATTAAAGCCGAGGGCTTCAGAAGACTCTGGAAGAATGGCTTAGCTTAGCCGCTCTTTTCATCAATATCACCAGGCTTGCTCACCGGTTCACATTTTCCCCCCTTATTACAGGGAACAGCGTAATTCTTTCCTGATTAACTTCTTAGAGGGATTGTCTGAGGCTTACGTACAGCCCAAATTGTACAGGAATGATTTCTGGGGAAGCGGCCTGGGAGGTGGTAGGTGGGTGGTGCGGATGGAGCCAGGGACGTGCACACCGCGCCCTGGCCTGTGGGCTGAGCTGCCTTTCACCCCCGCCCCCCGCACTGCTCCCTCCGGAGAGCCTCTGGCTCCTCCAGCTCCGGGCTGAGCAGGTTCCCACAGGAAGGGCCCTGGCTTCGTCCAGGGGCCCGACTTCTCTGCTGTCCTCCCCCCAAGTGCTCTCAGGACGCAGGGGGACTCGTTCCCAGAGCTCTGTACCTTGATCTTGTAGTCGCCCACCCACCCTCACTCAGTACAGCAAATTGGATTAAAAAAGAGCAGTCAAAAGTCATTTTCCAAAGGAAACCTCTGTGGTAAGGTTTCTGCTAAACAAACAAACAAACAAACACAAAAAACAAGCCCCCCCCCCCCACCGGAAGCTCTTGAAGCAATCTGATTTTTTCCTTCTTTCAGAAGGAAAGGACAACGTCCACGTGGTGGCTTGAGAAACTACAGGCTCCAAGTCCCGCAGAGTCTCTAGTCATCACCTAGTTCTGGGCAGGGGGGTCCTGGCAGAGCAGGGAGCTTCAGAAGCGAGCCTGACTCACCCGAGGGAAGCCAGGGACCCCTGCGTGTGGGGCGCCGGGGAGTGCCCAGGCTGCTCGCTGGCCTGGCTCCCTCTCTCCATCCCTCCGCTCTTATCCGAGGGACCCCCAGGGCCCAGGGCTTCAGGTCCCTCTCACAGGGGACTTGGTCCTCTCTGGGAGCGAGGCTCCCGGTGGGAAGGGATTAGGCGATTTTACATGGGAATGGGCTCCTGAGCAAATCCAGATAAAGGGAGGTGGGGTGGGGAGGAGGCCAGGCTGGCCCCCAACCCTCAGAAACTCTCCTTCAGGAGACAGGGCAGGAGGCCGCGCTAGAGGCACAGCCAATAGCACATTTTGTTTTGCTTCCGAATCAGAATCGAAGCCTGGAAGGTGCACAAAGCTTAAAAATAGAGAGCTCCCACAGCACTTTGCAAAACAGTGAACACTCTTCCTTGTAATGAGCTCAAGATCCACGAGCCCGGGAACCATGGAAAGCTGATAGTAAATTGATCTCCCCCTAAAGGGGACAATAATTTAATCAGATTAAAAAAAAAGAGTAGCTGCTCTTTACAGCTTTTTTTTTTTCTCACCTGCCTGCCTTCGCCCTTAAAATGAACAGGAAGTGATTGGACTGATTGCACTGAAAAGCTGACCCTGCTTAGACCCACCCAGGACAGGAGAACAGAATCCCCAAGGCCGCAATTAAATTCCGGCGGCCGCTGCCAGAGCGGTGGAGTGGTTGTTTAAAAACTCCGGGGTTGTTTATATGTCCCCACCGAAGGCCAAGGTTTTTAAAAGCAGCTCAAAGCAAGGGCAGATCTGGGGCTGGGGCTGGGGCTGGGGCTGCTGGGCAAACAGGAAGGCGGGTGGATTAGACCCCATTCCCAAACGCAGCCTGACTGCCTTCCGCTGCCCAGGGCTGGGCTTAAGCTAGGTGAGTCCGCGAGATAACGTTGCCCGGGACGGTTCCAGGAAAAGAAACTGGATTCGCTCCTTGAGGCTTCTGGCAGGAGCAGGCTGGAGGCTTGCAAAAACTTCAAAAACTTTCGCAAACTTAACTGCCCGCTGGTGGACTTCGGACATGCTAATTGCTACAGGGATGCTCGAGGGGGTGGGGAGCCCTGACAGTTCTCTGGGTCAGTGTGTCTTCAGGGACCCAAGGTCTGAAAGCATCCCATTCCCCCTGCTCCGTGGAGAACAGGCAGGAGGGTTTGGGGGTTAAGCCGGCGGGGAGGGAAGCCTGGGACCAACCCGCCTTGGCCCAGCCAGGCCGCCGCGGCCAGTGGGTTCTGACTTTTGCTACTTTGTATCAAAGCTAAAGACCCGCTAGGGAGGTCCCCACCGCCCTCCGGGGAAGGTCTGGGGGCTTCCGATTTTTGCAGCCCTCCCCAGAGGCAGCCCCATGGGCCGAGGCGGGTCCCTGGGAGGGTCGCCACGGCAACGCAGCATCCCCCGGCTCCCGCGCTGGGGGACGGACTAGGGGCCGGCCGCGCCCGCCTGGCTGCTGGCCTCCGGTTCGCCTCGCCTCGGCCTCTGCCGGCCTCGCCCGCCGGGCTCCCGCCACCCGCTCCAGGCCGCATACCTTGAAAGCGATGGGCAGGGTCTTGTTGCAGCGCCAGTGCGTGGGCAGCACGGAGCAGAGGAAGTTGGGGCTGTCGGTGCGCACCAGCTCGCCCGGGTGGTCGGCCAGCACCTCCACCATGCTGCGGTCGCCGCTCCTCAGCTTGCCGGCCAGGGCGGCGCCGGCGTCCGGGGCGCCCAGCGGCAGCGCCTCGCTCATCTTGCCCGGGCTCAGCGCGGTGGACGGCGGCGTGAAGCGGCGGCTCGTGCTGGCATCTACGGGGATACGCATCACAACAAGCCGATTGAGTTAGGACCCTGCAAACGGCTCCTAGCAGAGGGCGGCGGGGGCGCGGATCCTCAGCCAGCAGCTCCCCGGAGACCAACATACAAGTTCAGGGGCCTGGACGGCCGCAGGGGCGGGGGGCGGGGGGCGGGGGCTGACTTAAGTGACTAACTGTCCAGGGGGGGCAAGTTCTGGTTTTGCCCACGGGCCTCAGACCCGGGCGGGCAGGGCTCCCGGCATCCGGCGGCTGAGCGCTTTCAAAGTGGGCGACCAGAATCCAAAGCCAGATGCCAAGGGGGACTGGACGGTCTTCGTCCGAGTGTTGCTTTGAGAATTTCAGCTCAGTCTATGGCTGTCACAAAAGTTTCGGGGGGCAAAATCCCCACACACCCTCTACAACATGTCTGCGGAGAGAAAAAGGACCGCAACCGCACAGTTTGGAAGTTCCAGTAGTTAACCGCCTGTCAGTTTTCCCAGGTGAGTTTTGTCTAACGTCCCAACACAACAGAAAATACAGGATCGTCTTCCATAAACATCGCCGCTTTTATCATGCAAAACTGGCCTCGGTCCTCGACTCCAGAGCCGCGACTTCCGAAGGTCGCGCTACTAATGTATGTGCATATATACACACACACATATAAATATATATACATATGCTCTACTTCATAAAATATTTACAAGACAATCTGTAGAGAATTTAAACACAACAGAAATCCATTAATGTCCGCTGCCGATTTTTTTTTTTTAAAGTAGCCTTGAAAATCAGCTTCAGTAGTTGGAGAAGGGCCGGGTAGAAATACTTGTCATGGTCTCTCAGTAAGTTCTGGCAGAATGCTCAGTTCCAAAAATTCAGCTTTTCAAAGAAAATCTGATCTTAAAAAAAAAATCCACGTTGATGACACACAGGGAAACAGCTCTCCACATCTGAGAACTCGGGATGGGGATGTTGGTTAAGTTTGTGGCTGACCCCGTGGTTTGGTGGGAGTCGAACAGCGGCGGAGTCACAGGCACGCAGACATGGACTCGGGAGCCAGCCGCTGTCGGCCGGGCTCGGTGAGTCAGCCCCGGCGGGAGGCGGCCGCGAGCGGATCTTCCTCCAGGGCCTCCCCAGCGCCGGCCGCGAACTGCCGGGCCCCGCGGTCCCCACAACCACCGTGTAACCGCAGCAGGTGGAGCGGGCCTCCGGGGGAGGGGGCGCCGCAGCGCAGATCGGCACGGACGGGGGGCCGCTCGAGTTACCCACGCACACACTCCCACGCACACTGCCACGCACAGGCAACTTCGCGGCTCGCCTCGCGACACGGCGCACTTTCTCCTGCAGCTGTCAAAGGAAAACAGCCGGGAAAAGTTCACGGCCAGGAAAGAAGTGGAACCATCCGGCCAAGAAACCAGTTCATTCAAAAGTAAGAACGAAAGGGGGGAAAAATAAAAAAATCGAAGCTCCAACGCGGGTCAAGGAGAAGCAGCGAAGGTTGACTTTCTTCTCGCGTCCCCCGGAGCCCGGGGAAGGGTGCCTGCCGGCCAGGGCCGGGCGGCGTGCTGCCTGCTGGTCCGGCCGCGGGGCGCCCGTGCCGACCGTCCCGCCGCGCCCGCGCCCGCGCCCGCGCCCGCTGGCTCTATGAATGAGAGTGCCTGGAAATGAACGTGCTTTTACTGTAAGCCCGGCCCGAGGAATTCCATTCCCTCAGCTCGTTTGCATAGGGGCGGCCGCGGGCCAATCGCAGGCCTTTCCGGCATCAGCAGGGCGCGGCTCCCCGCCCAGGGCTCCTGGAATTGGCCCGCGCCCCCGCCGCCGCCGCGCGCTACTGTACGCACCGGGGCGGGGAGTCGGCGGCCCCCGCGCTCCCCACGCACCCGCGTCCGCGCACACACACACACACACACGCACCGGCTCACAAGCTCCCCGAGGCCCCGCCCCGCCCCGCGGCTGTGCACACACGCACCGGTGCGCGCGGCCTGGGACCCTGGGCCTTCCGTGGCCAGCGGCGAGGCTGGCCGCCGCGGCCCGGGGACCGAGGAGGCGGATGGAGGAAGAGGAGGACGGTCGGCCGGGAGGACTCGGGCCGCGAGTTGCACACGGAGCGGCAGGAGGAGACCCGCAGGAGGGAGACGCCCCGCGCACCCCGGAGAGACGGCGGCCGCGAGGCTCCCGGGATCGGCGAGCAGCCCCAGCTCCTCCGCGGGCGGCCACACCGAGCCCCCGCCTCCCCGGAGTGGGTGCGACTCGACCTCGAGGGGACTGGGGGGCCGAGGGCGGGGTGGCAGCGGCGGCGGAGTGGCACTGAGTCTTAATGAAGCCAGAGGGTTCTCGGTGGCCACAACACGGGTCTTGTGTTAGTAGTTTCCACCCTTGGCTTGTTTTCTTTAATTGGTGTTTTCGCCGCGTCCGGGCTGCGGCTTAATTACGCAGCGCGCCTCGCTCCCGCCGAGAGTGCTTAGCGGCCAGCAAAGGGGTTTCCCAGGCAGACAAGACCCCAAACAACTTGCGACTGGAAAGAAAGTTGCAAGCACCCGCCGGGTTCGCCCCCGTCCTCGGAGCGCGGCTGCCCCGCGGGCGGCACTAAATCTCGCGCTGGGCCGGGGTCGCCGGAGCCCGCACCCACCCGCGGCTCCCCGGAAACGGCCCGGCTACTCCCCCCACCCCCTGCGCGCGCGGCCCGGGTGCCGAACCCACCCCAGCTTTGCGCGCGGGCGGGAACTTCCCTCTGGGCCCGGCGCCGCGGGCATTTGTGCATAGTTTAGGGGGACCCGCCCCGGTGCATTGTCCCCCGCACTGAGGGCCCCTCCCTCCCCCGCGGGGTCCCTCACCTCCAGGTAGGGCGCACCTGGAGCCCGTCCTCCCCACCTGCCCCTCGGAGCCCTCAACTTCAACTCCCTCGAGATGGGGCCCCCCGGCCCCTGCAGGTCCTCCCCCCTCCCCTCCCCCAGCAGATGCGCGGTCGGGGGGCTGCCGCCCCGCACTCCCATCAGGCTCTGCCAGCGGGCCTGCCAGTCGGATGCGAGGGCTATGGAGGGTGCCAGGCTGCTGCCCGGGTCCCAGGACCCGCGAGGCGCCTCGGGCGGAGCGGCTGGAGGACGACGCCGCGGCCGCGCGGACGCCAGGGGGCAGCAGCGGCCCTCGCTCGCCGCACCGGACGCCCCGCGGCCGCACTGCACCCGGGAACGCCCCGAAGGCGCCGGGTTCTGCCGGCCTTCGGGCCGCTCTTGGAAGAACTTCAGTTTTGGGGGAATCGACAGGAAACGGCCCAGGGAGCTAGCCCGCGCGGCCGCGTCCCGCCCCAGCTGCCCAGCAGCGGAGCTGATGGCGCGGGAACCGGGGGGCACGGGGTCCCCACTGTCCCTACTGGCCCGCGTCGGGGTCTCTTCCCGAAGCCCCTTTACGGGACACCGCGGTCGGCCCGCCCCAGGCCATCCGCCCCAGAAACCTGCCTCCCGCGCTCCCCCCAGGCTCCCAGGCGGCCGGCCCTGCTCCTGGGGGAAGCCGGGGGCCGCCCGCATCCGCCACGTTTTGATGGTTTCACTGGCCGGGGGTCTGAGATAG
Organism: Myotis pilosus; assembly: GCA_036010255.1. Classification (NCBI taxonomy): domain Eukaryota; kingdom Metazoa; phylum Chordata; class Mammalia; order Chiroptera; family Vespertilionidae; genus Myotis; species Myotis pilosus. Next base: position 2,653,711 of record JASKON010000002.1, read on the forward strand.
AAAACTCACTTGTCTTTTTTTTTTTTTAAGAAGCCCCACTTCATGAATAGACCCCCCCCAACGCCCACCCTCTGCGTGGGCCAAGGGGTTCCAAATGCCGCGCAGTCACCAAAGCGCCGGCGCCGACCGCTGCCCGGACCGACCGCTGCCCGCCCTGGAGGACTCGGGAGTGAGAAGCGCTGCTGTCCGGGCGCGTGCGTTCGCCCAGGAGCCCCCCGGGCGCTCCGGGGGCCTCTGCTACATCCCAGGGACCTCCGGGGGCGCGGGGCGGCTCAGGCAAACATGGGCTCAGCGGAGAGGAGAGCGCAGATCGGGGTACCCGCGCCTCTGGAAGGTCAGAGGGGGCTCCTCCCGGGCTGGGCTGGGGCGGTTTGAAACCCTAAACCCCGCGAGGGGCTTCGGGTCGGGCTCCTCCGCCCTCCCCAGACCTCCAGCGGGAGTCAAGTTCCCAGCTTAGTCCGGAGAGCGGCTCAGCCATAGATGCTCCCCATGCAGCCTTTCAAGATGCCCCGCTGAGCATCGCAACCAGCGCACCCCGGGTCGCACGCGCAGGAGGGTGGTGATAGCAGGACAGTCCCGCTGGTTTATCCGAATCTGGCCAGCCCTTGGGGTTCCCACACCTGCGAACCAGAAACCCACCCCCGCGGCGCCTTCCGCAGCAGCGAGGCGCCGGAGTGAGTGGGAAGCAGGGCCGGGCACTCGGCGCAGGGGGGCCCGCACCCCCAGTGCGAAGGGCTTTTCACGCAGCTCATGAAGTTCCTGCGGGGAATGAGCTCTTTCCTACCAGGCGGCTCAGGTCATCGGCGAGAGAGACTTTCCCCTCCGCCTCTGGGAGAAGCGAGAGGGCCGCGGCCCCAGTCCCTCCCCGCGCCCCTGGGGTAGCCCTGACCCGGTTGCCACAAAGCAAAGTAGAACTGAGCGCTCTGTAGCGCGGATGCCTACGCCAGGCTTTTCCCGCTCGGCTCCCTGGCAGAAATTTCAACCAGGCTCATCATTGCACTGGGATGTAGGCTTTCCCGGTGAGTTTTAAACGTAGCGCTTAGTTAGTTGAAAGGAAAAATAACCCTTTCCCTGGAAAACAGGGCCATCTTTTCTTCTTCAGCTTTAGGGAAATCTGTCACTAGAGGTGGTCTCAGAAAATATCTAAATATTTTACATTTTTATTCCTTTTCAAAACCCTGTCAAAAATAAAATATGCAGAAAGTTGGGATTGGAATCTTAAGCATTCCCTTAAGTGCAAAATTCCCCCGGTGAGCAAAATCTTCCTAAAATTACACTTCTAAAAATGGGATATTCCTGAGTTATTTCTATTTTCAGTGCCATTTAAGGGAAAATAAAATCCAGAGAGTGTGGTTTTTGCTAGCGGTTCTGACCCAATTCCTGCAGTTGGTACCATGTCCCAGGGAAGGGAACTTCGGAGGAGAGGGACTTGTGGATGTGCGCACAGATGACCGGCCATCTATGCCAGCGGGGTCCCAGCCGGTCCCAGCCTGGGGGTTTAATGGAACAGCTCCTCCCCGGGAGGGGCTTTGGGTAGCTTCCCTTTTGAAATCTAATCCTTAGTCCTCCCAGTGCGGGTCTCCGTGGGGTCCATGGGTTGACGTGTGACTATTTCACTTTAACTTCACGCCTCAGTTGTGCAGCTCACAGGTGGCAAGATGGAGAACGTGTCAAACCCCATCTTCTGCAAAGTTAGGGGGTGCTGAGTAAACACTTTGCCCCCATAAAAGTGAGGCATGGCCGCTCCCAGAACAAAGGCAGTAAACTCATTCTGCAGAGTCAGGGAGAGCCGCCTATCCCGGTGGAATGCACTGGGGTAGAGCTGCTGCACGGAGGGTGTCATTTAAGGTTTCATGGGGACATTTACAGAGCTTGACGTTTACAATGCAGAGAATAGCTTTTAAGTATTTCTGAATCAGCAAAAAAAGGAGCCTTAATTATTTGGTTAATTTATATCATACATCACTTACAGGGTATACACATAAAAGTCATACATATGCATATATATGTGAATGCATATTTTATAAAAATATAATGGGGAATCTAACATACCGTGAAAGTCTCTAGATGGATTCGTTCCGTGTGCACATTCTGGAAGAACAGAGAGGAGAGAGGAAAAATAGTTGTATGACTACTGACAGCAAACACCAAACTGACCCATGGTTGACGCATTTCATTCTAATCGCAGGCAAGGCAAGGAGAAAAACTAACCCACTCCACTGTCTTTGCCAGCGTATTGCCTCTTACACTTCTGAGCACGGGAGATTTTTTACGGCACGTTGTCCAGCGCCGGCACAAACAGAGCTTAAAACAGTGAATCGGCAAATGAGAAATGAACTGTTACAGATGCTCAGGGCTCCTGTGCCGCCACCCGTTTGCCACGGCTGCTCACGCCACCTCTATCGCCCACGGAACCACCGAGGTGTATTTAACGAACATCACAGACCCACTGGGAGGGCGCGCCGCGTGAAGTCACGCAAAAGCACGTAACCATCTGTCAGGGGGCAGAGGCTTCGATGCAGGAAGTAAAAACACACATTTTTTAAAGCGATGAAAAGGAACAATGGGAAATACACCTCAGGAGAGAAACGCACCGATGGCTAACCATTCTGATCATTTTCTCCCAAGGACAGGATTTTGAAATATTCCTTCCTGCTCGCTTTCCTCTCTTTCCTTTTGAGAGGAGGGCAGGTTATTTGTGTCAAAACCTCGCATTCTTAAAATAGCAGATGCTATCCATTATTGCTGAACACAGTGCCCCAGGGTAACTTCCACATGGGAGCCCCTCGCTGGGCAGGGCGATAGCACAGCCCAGGAGGACAGTCCAGGACAAGGGTCCTCTTTTTGGGGTGACACCACACACGATGCTCTGAGTGCGAAGCTACGCCATCAGCTTTCCGTGGCGAGAATGGTCAGCATTTCGGCCACAAACCTGCAGGAAATGCCGTTTCTCAAGGCCTTAGACTCTGAGCATCTCGAACACGGCAGACCTAAAGCTTTCAACCCCACAATATTAGTCTCCTGTAGCTTTAAAAACCCTTAAAACGCAGAAAGGAGGTCATTACTCCAGACGCTGTTTAAGGAGGCAGGAGAACAAGATCTGCAGCTCCTTGGTCTTCTATTTTTGCCAAAGTAGAAAGAAAAAAAAGCAACTAAAATAATGAAGGGTTCTGCCGGGCCGCCCCACCGTGAAAGATGAAAGGAGCTGAACATGGCGAGTTTCAGAGAAGCGCCTGCTACACCAAGACCGCGGCGTGCGTGTGCCTGGAACGACTCCATAAAGATGTTTTAGGAAGCCCAGCATCAGGGCCGGGCAGCAGCATTTGCGCTAATGATGGTTGGGGGGGAGGGGGGGTAAAGGTGACAAAGTGCCCCAAGTCAGCAAGCTGGGTGTTCGCAGGCACGGCTCCGGGCAGGACCATGCCAGTCAGACTGACCAGGCGCTGCATGTGTGGCAGGGACCAGCAGACCGACCACCCTGGACGTTCCGGCGGGGGGGGGGGGTGGTTGGGATGGACCCTGGGCTGCCTCTCCATGTCCGAGGCCGGAAGCAGGGGGCGCGGGTGACAAGTGTTTCCTCGGGTGCCCACTGTTTCAGGGGTTCTGAGAGGAAAGCCAGGGTTTTCCTCCTAAACCTGAACACCCAGGCAGCGGTGAGGAGATGCGGAAAGCTTGCTTGCTTTGCCTGGTGCCCCTAGCTGTCGGGGGAGGGGGGGAGGGGCCAGGTGCCCCCAAGGGAAGCCGCCCCTGTGCAGATTGGAAGGGACTTGTCCAAGGAGCAGGTACAGGTGGTAAAGGTACTGGAACCTGAACTCTAAGACGGGAGAGGCCTGTGTGCTGGTGACTGTGGGCGCTGCATGTGGTGGCTGATCCTGCAGAGACCTCAATCCCTCCTTCCCACCCCCCTCCCTCCCTCCCTCTCTCCCTCCTTCTCTGCCACTAATATTCCAGGCCATGGCCAAGTGTGTTTGTTTCCCTCGCCTGCTTTAATCCTCATGGCAATACCATGTCCATCTCCATTTACAGACCAGGAACCTCCTACTTGGAGAGTTTAGGAAACTTGACAAGCTCGCTTCACTCTTGATCTCTATGCACACACACACGCCCCCACACATGCACACACATACACACGCTTATCCACATATGGGTCTGCATGCATGATGAGCTATGTTTTTTTCTGACCACAACTATGTGTTCCTATGGGCGGCCTTTGTCGGGCTCTGAGAAGTGAGACTCTGATCTCATCTTTTTCTTTTCTCTTCCCCCGTCTCATGGTCTCCACTGGAAAGTGTTCCTGAAATTCCTTGCCATGCAAATCTCAAGGCTTCAGGAGGCCTATCCTGAAGTGACTCCGGGCAAGCCACAGAGTTTGAGGAGCACGTCAAGGTCCATTTGCATAGCGGCTTTGAATTGATAATAAATGTTAAATGGATTCCTATTCCTTTCCTGCTTCCACTGTTTTTTCAAATGGCACCTGGAGGGCATTCCCAGATAGGAAGTGTTTCATTTTCCTCCCGTCAGCATCCCTCCAATGCTCCCTGTGTACCAGGCAGGGTGCGAGGCTCCTGGGTAGCTAAGGACCAATACTGTGGAACAGGGAGTGTCAGGCTGCTGCTGGGCACATGCAGGGGCCAGGGAGGTGGTGAAAGGAGACAGGAGAGGGAGGGAGGGGGAGGGCCCCGCCTGGGGGGCTCAGGAAAGATACCTTCCTAGTCCAGGTGATGTCTGATTTGCCCGTTGGCGGTTGGGTAGGTTTTTACCAGGAGGTTGGGAGGGTTGCAGGAAGGGTCTAGGGAGGTGGGGGGAGCTGGAAGAGAAGGAATCCCGGCAGGAGCATCAGCATGAGAAAGTCGTGAACTTGTGAAACCTCACTCGCCAGGCCAGTGCTGGGATGGTTGGAGTGTGGGTTTGGGACCGGCTGGGCGTGGCAGCTCACAGCCGACACAGTGTGGGCAGACCTGGACACGCACAGGCCACGTGCAGCTGACACAGCCTGCAGACATGTGCACACCCACAGGAAGCAATGGGTTCGCCCAGAGCCGTGAAATCGGGGCGGGGCGTGGCCCACACCTTAGGAAAAGGAATCTCCCAGAAGTGAGGGAGGTGGGGGGTGAATCAGGGGGGAGAGAGCCCCCACAGGGGTCAGACAGGCATCGTGACCATCTATTCAGGTGGGAACATGCAGATGGGAGTGGGGGAGGTGAAGGAGAGCGATGAGTACCCGCCTTGTGCCCAGGTGCCAGCGAAGGCAGTGAAGACCCGCAGAGGACGGGTGTGGAGGAGGACATCAGGGTCAGGCTGGGATTCACACACCAGAACTGTAGGTGCGGGTGGGACAGGCAGGAGCTCCAGGCCGAGGTCTGGGGGGGCAGGTGGGCTGAGGTCCTGGGGAGTGTGCTGCGGACAGGTGAGCACTGACCATCTCAGATCACCCAGCTTAAGGGGTGTCAGGAGGGGAGAGAGGGTCTTCAACACCAAAGGCAGGTGGGAGCTTTGAGAAGAAAGGCACGTCTCAAAGGCCGTGAGGGTGAGGACTGAGCGAGGCTGCCTGCAGGGGAGCCGTGGGAGCCTTTTCCAGCAGGGAGTCCCTGGAGCAGAGGGTGGGAAAGTGGGTGGGATGGAGGGACCGGAGGGAGGTGCCTGAGGGAGGGCGGGGAAGGGGAGCCATTGCAGGGGAGGAAGCCCCACACTGAGATGTGAGTTCGTGTTTCAGATGGGAGACCTGTGAGGAAATTAACACTCATCACGTGCATCTCACTGACCATCGAACCCATCGGCCCCCATCTCAGACCAGCTTGCCTTCCCCATGACTCTCTGTTCTCAGACTGGGATCCATGGGTTCACCTGGGACCTCATCCAGTCTGTTGCCAAGTCCTTTCTTCGGCGTCTTCCTTTGTGACAATCCATCACCCTCCCATCCCGATGGCCACCGTGCTTACGCAGGCTTTCACAAGATCCCAGGTCTCCTCAGAGGCCACCATGAATTCCCTGAGCCCCTTTCCACACCCTCATGCAGCCTCCACCACAGGAGCCTGCATTGCCTGGATCATAGGTTTTGAAGCAGAAACCAGTGTCGCGGCAGAACCCTGAAATGGACCCCAGGATCTTCCGTCCTAACCCCTGGCCTGGGACTCAGCAGGCGGCCACGCCCACGCAGCCGGCACGCGTGGCACCGGGTGTGAGCAGCGGGCGGAGCCCTTGGGGAGCGGCTCACAGTGCCATGTGCACCCGTCAGGTTCCCTCACCGCTCATGGCCCCGTGCCTTCAGCCAGGCAGGCTGCCTCCTCCTTCTAGAGCAGCGCTGGCCCGTGGAAGTGTGATGCCAGCCATATGCGTCCATTTTCAATTGCTAGCGGCCACATTCAAACAGTACAGAGAAATGAGTGAAATTAAGTCTTACCATATATTTCAATCAGTTTAACCCAATATATCCCACACATTCCCATTTGTGCATATGATCAATATAAAATTATTGAGATATTTTACGTTCTTTTTTAATCGCACGTCTTCAAAATCCTACATGGATTTTACATTTACAGCGCGTCGCAAGTCCACGTAGCCACACCCCAGGTCCTCAAGAGTCGCCTGCCGCTGGTGGCTACTGTGACGGACAGACAGCTCTGGCGTGACCGCTCAGGACAGCTCACCCCGAAGAGCACTGTTGCTGCCACTCCGCCAGCGCCCGGCCCTGTGTCCCACCGGCTGACAGCAAAGACCACTGAGCAGCACACCCCTCTGGGACCCTATGCTCCCTCTGAACCTACCCGAAGCAGAGCTCACAGCATCACCTGACTGACTCAGAGGCAGAAGGACACGCACCGCGACAACGGGACTGCAAAGGCCAGCTAACCACTGTCAATGCCACCAATGCCGGTCACAGCCACGGACGAGCCACAAGCCAGCCCCTGGCACTGCCCGTGGCCACGTCGGGGTCGCCAGCCCCGAGGGCCCGGCCTCTGCACAGCGCACGGTCTCCTCGAGCCCTGAGAGGATTTCACCGAAGCATCTCGCACCCCTTTCTTTTCCGGCAAAGCTAGTTCCCTACGGAATTCATACGAACAGCGTGGGTTCGTGGGGAGCAGAGATTCATTTCTCATCGGTCCCAGTTTCAAAGCAGAATTGCAAAGGGGTAAATGATACCCGTCCTCAAATAGCAATTCCTATCCATAGGCCGATTTTGAAAGGTAACACAGATTTTTCAGAAAGCCATCGATATAGCAATCTGCTAGCCACCTGCCCGTTAGCTAGCAGCCATAGCTCCATTCAGGGAGGCAGCTCCTGCTGAAGGTCTGGAGAGGGTCCCAGGGGCTCTGAAGACATAACCCAGGGGAGACCGCAGGGCAAGGCTTTATGTTTCTGTCCAAGGTTCGCATAAGACTGAGGTGAGAGAGAAACAAGGGGGCATGCATGTCCCCCACGTTCTATCACCACCAGCACCGGAAGGTGTGCACAGGCAGCCTTTGCACTGATTGCTTTGTCCATGTCAGCACAATCGTGAGGGTTCACTATGGAGTGCATGATAACATCATAATAATTTAAGAAATCAATGGATGTCAATCGCACATAGCGTAATTAGTTTATCTTTAGAATAAGCAGTTATAAGGCTCTTTATTCTTATAACTGTCGGTACCTCAAATTGGTGCTGCCCTCCAACCCCCAGAAATAAAAAAAATTCCCATTTGTGATCCCCTACCCGATTGCCGAGAAATTTCCCCCAACTATCGCAGAACTCTCTAGAAAGGAAGCGTAAAGGCTTGAGATGAATGTTGGGTGCCACATCACCCATCTGTCTTGGACGTGGAAAATCTACTCGGCCATCAAGAGCAAGATGTGGAGCTATTTGTGAAGGAATTGCTGGGATATCCACGTGGATCGATTTAATAATGAATTGCCCAATGTTGGTCTTCGAGTGTCTGCAGGTGCTCAGGCAAGACACATCCTTCCACGTGAATCCCGCTGCCTTCAGACGCGAAAATTTCCTATTTCTAGGAAGTAACGGGCTGAGACTCTCACTCCCCGGCCTTCTAGGGAGGCCCTGAGATTGCCATCCCGCACAGAAGCTGTAAGAGTTCGTGCTGTGGTGCGCAATAAGACAACAGCTCCGAGAGCCAGCCGCAGGGGAAGCGCCAGCCCACGCAGTCATCACGTGAAGTTTCACGAGACTCCTAGGATCTGCCTCGTAGCGGCTACAGATTCAGGTGACATGAGTAATGTCATAGGAGAGATGTTCTGGTGATAAGCACGTCTCCATGAATAAGGCCCTGACACGGAAAGGGGAGCACATCTGTGGAGGCGTCTTTTGAATCATCTTTGTTTCTTTCTCAATCAAACAACGGCCAAGCCCAATTGAGACGTTTGGATATGATGGCGCTGGACCTGCTTAGAAAAATGCTGTCACTGAGATCTGTTCTCCACCAGGTAGAGCAGGCGCTGCTGCCTGTCTCTGAATGACTACAGATGCTGATCCTGGGGAGTCCACCTCTTCCTGGAAGGAGGAGAGGGAACTGAAACATGACTTAACAAACTTAAACGAAACACTTGGAGAGAAATGCCCTCTCTCAGCTGATTTCCAATGTGCACTCTGTGTGCAAAGACGGCAATGGGCAGAGAGCACCCGAGATTATTGAAAACGAGGAAGCAGCCGGCCGAAGGCCCCGTCTCTTAGTCAGGCATCTGCACAGAGAAGGATCTTTTCTTAAATGAGCCAGAGCGGGGGGACAGGCGATTGTCCGATGCACGCCATGTGCTGCACTGCTGGGGTCCAACCCCAGCGGGTCCAGGGGTCCCCAAAGGTGTGGATGGAGTCGGCGAAGAAGGAATGAATGGCACGGAGGCAGTGTTCAGTTCATCAGCATAGTTAGGTTCTCTTGTCAGGATCTCTAGCCAGGTTCTGTAGCCATGGTCCCTCGCTAGGTTCTCCAGCCAGGTTCTGTCCAAGTTCCAGTCAGGCTCTCTTGACACGGAGGCAGCCATCGGGTGATCATCATAGCCAGGTTCCTCTAGCCAAGTTCTGGTCAGGATCTCCAGCGAAGTTCTGGTTAGGATCTCCAGCCAGGTTCTGCCTTCTAAGTTCCGTGTAAGTTCTGTCTCCTAAGTTCTGTCTCTTAAGTTCTGTCTGTAGGTTCTGAGTTCTGTGTCTCGGGTCTGTCTCTCGGTCTGCCTCTCTAGGTTCTGACTTCTGTGTCTCGGGTCTGTCTCTTGGTCTGCCTCTCTAGGTTCTGTAGCCGGGGTCCAGCCCCCAGCACTGCACGCCGTCACCTCAGCTTGAACCGGCCCTGAGCCCCGAGGCCCGGCGGCACCACACGCTTCCGCCTCCTGCCCGCCCGCCCGGTGCCTTCACCAGCTCTGGTGCCTGGGAAGATGGCGGAGCAAATGGTAGTGGACAGAAGCGATGGGTCTCCGACATTTCCTGAGCTCCTTGGGGGCTCCAGGGAGAGAGGAGAGGGCTTTCCCTGCATGTCTCATTCCAGCCCCTAGGACAGTGGTCAGCAAACCGCGGCTCGCGAGCCACATGTGGCTCTTTGGTCCCTGGAGTGTGGCTCTTCCACAAAATACCACGTGCAGGCGTGCACATACAGCACGAAGTTGACTTAAAACTTTAAGTAAAGTTGATTAGGTTAATTTTAGGGAATGTTGTGGAGTGAAAGAAGATGTAGTGTTGAGGATTGAGAAAGGTACGTTGAGATGGTTTGGACATATAGAGAGGATGAACGAAAGGAGATAGATGAAACAAGAATACAAGACCAGTGTGGATGGGAGAGTTGGAAGCGGTCGACCTCTGTGAACATACCTCAATCAGATTGAGGATGTTTTCAGCTTAGGAGTACCCTAATTAAGTTAATAACAATGTACCTACCCATATAGTTTAAGTTTAAAAAATTTGGCTCTCAAAAGAAATTTCAACCGTTGCACTGTTGATGTTTGGTTCTGTTGACTAATGAGTTCGCCGACCACCGTCCTAGGTCATTCTACTACGTCTGGAGCCATTGCCCGCTTAGGGTTAAAGAGGTTAAGCCACGTGCGGTTGGTCACATGGAGAGGGGTCAGTGCCAGCAGCCACCTGGCCAGGTGTCAGCCTCTGAGCTGTGTTGTCCTCACAGTTCTCTCAAGAAGCCACAGACCTGCCTGTGTTCAGGGACCGAGGGGGCTGGGCAGGCCCTCCCCAGCGCGCGGGCGGAGCGGGCCGCTCCAGATGCCTCCGCAAGGACACACACTGCCTCAGGGCCCGGGACGCGGAGGGGATGAATATTTCAGCGGCTTTCCAGAATGGTACTTCAGGAGCGGCGCCCACTTGGGCTTGAGCCCGTGGCCTCTGGTTTAAATAGGAAACGCATTAGAGCCCTGTATTTAGAGCCCACGTGCCGTTTTTAGGGAGCAGCTCGGTTCCGCTGACGTTATGGGGCGCGCGGTGCCAGGAGGTGCCTGGGTGAAGTCATCTGGATTCATTATTCATCAGGACTTGATGTGCGCTAGGAGCCGGGAGGAAGGGTGACTGCAAGGACAGTGCTTCCTTCGTGTGCACTCGGGGGGGGGGGGTTCCTAGAGCAAGACAGCCGCAGTGGAGAACCCCTCGTGGCACTCTCCTGGGGGCCCAGAGGCACCTCTCCACCCCTGACTTAGAGAAACGCAGGGAGGCGCCGCGGGGCTTGCAGGCCCAGTTGCAGCCACTCCTGGGGGGGAGATCACAAAGCCTGAGGGCAGGCACTGCGGCAGCACAGAGAGGAAAGGGCCCCAGAGAAGCTGAAGAGGACAGATGAGACCCATGTTTCCCAGGATGACAGAGCCGCGGGGCTTCCGAAGGGGTCCCACCCCTGGTCCTGCACGCGGCCGGAAGCCTCTGGCCTAAAATGACCCCCCCACCCCCCACACTCATGTATCCGTGAGTTGGGGCGAGTCTCTGTGACTCTTTCTGCAGGCCCCTAACTTCCCTTGCCTCTTGCCTCAGCTTCCTCACTGGCCAAGCCCAGAGCCCTGCCCCCTCAGAGGGTTACATCCAGACCCAGTCCACAGCAGGGGCCCTCGGGAGAGTGACGCATCCAGGCCGAGGGGACCTAGGACGAATCGGGGGGACACTGTCTTGGAGGCCGCCCGCCCGCAGAGCAGCAGCAAGTCCATCTGCGGGCGAAAGGGCGCAGCAAGCACGTTCTGGAATCCGCTCACTTCCACAGGGAGGAGAGGCCCCGAGAGGGTGCTTTTCCCAGGCCCCAAGCAGCGGCTGATCTGGGCCCCCGCCCTGCTCATCGGTGCCCTCACCCCACACCCGCCTCTCCTCAGCAGCCACGCGTCACTTCTTTAAAAAAGAGGGCGGGGCTTACAATGTGTTCACGGAAAACTTACAATTGGCGAAAAGCTAAGTTGATTTCTTCCCCTTCCAAGTGGCTTCCTGATCGCAATCACATAAATTAAACTCCAGCCCGAGCGCAAGGAGGTCTCGGGAGCCGAGTAATACATCTCCCAGGAGAGACGCCCCGAAAGTCCCCAGAAGTAACACTGTGCCAAGAGTGCCCCCCGCGCTGCTCCCGCTGGCAGTGCCAACCACAGTGCCAACCGGCAGAGGAGTGCAGGGGGGGGAGGAGGCAGACGGTCTCTCCTCCCTCTAAGGGTCTACATCAGGGGTCCTCACACTTTTTAAACAGGGGGCCTGTTCACTGTCCCTCAGACCGTTGGAGGGCCGGACTATAGTTTAAAAAAAACTATGAACAAATTCCTATGCACACTGCACATATCTTATGTTGAAGTAAAAAAACAAAACGGGGACAAATACAATATTTGTATTTGCATGTGGCCCGCGGGCCGGAGTTTGAGGACCCCTGGTCTACATGGAAAGGAAGGGGGAGCAAAAATGTCACCCCAAGCGTCCGCACTGTCTCTCGGGGGGCGGGATGGAGGGGCCCCCGAGCATCCTCGCTGTCTCTGGGGGGCGAGGGGAGCCAGTGGTGTAGATACAGATGCAGAGGGTACAGCAGGCCTTGCTCAATGCTGTGTTGTAACACTGTCAACCGTCACCGCCGATGGCAGCTCTTGCATCAGCCCCGCAAGGTGTTTCCTGGGCTGCGCTGGCGGGGGCTCCCAGCGCAATCTCCACTCTTGTGCGGCCCAGATAAAGGCCCGCTAGGCGCTATCTCTCAGCCCCGGGGCTGCTCCCCCCAGGCCCGCCTTCCCGAGGGCGGCTCTCCGTTGCTCAAGTCTTCCGTGTGTGCATTATCAGACGCGTTTGATCGCCCAAAGGCCGTTGTCAGATGAACTTCTTTTGCATGGACACAGAATTCCCCCAAAGGTTCGCGGGCGGCCACACGGAGGCTTATCTTAACTTCAGAGAAAGAGGAAGGGGCTCCTTTTGCTCTCATTGTTCCTTCTTTCCTGAGGGGGCGTGTGAGCAAACACGTGTGGTGCTGGGCACGGGAGGTAGAACCTTGTTGGTTACCTTTAGGATCACCCGATGCAACTATTTTATGCCTTTTGTTTTCCCACCAATTGAACCTGACTCCTGAGAGAGCAGAATGCTGCGGGCCGGCTCGTGTGAGATTGATTGCATGAGAGACCCACGCCTGGGCCCCGCTCACAGGACGTGCTGCGGGGACCCCACATGACTGTCCTCGTCCTCCTCCCGATGCCGTCATGGTCAGGGGGCCGCAGGGCGCGGGTGGGACCCTGCTGTGCTCTCCCTGAGGGGCCGCTCAGGGCGGCGCGGTCCCCTGAGAGAAGTGGCAGCCGGCTGGCATTTCTCTCTCCTTTGTGTGTGAAGCAGGTAGAACCACGTGGATCTCAGCGGATAGGCTCGCAGCGTGCCCCCCCGTCCCCCAATTCCATGTCCCACACGTCGCCGTCAGCGCTGCCCTCCGCCTGTGCAAACCGGGCCCGAAGGTGGGCGCCGGGGCCGGGAAGACTCTGGTGCTCCGCCCTCCGAGCACAGAAGCAGCTGCCTTTTTAAAAAATATATATATATTTGTATTGTTTTCAGAGAGGAAGGGAGAGGGGGAGAGAGAAACATCAATGATGAGAGGGAAGCAGGGAGCGGCTGCCTCCTGCACGCCCCACACTGAGGATCGAGCCCGCACCCCAGACATGTGCCCTGACCGGGAATCGAACCTGGGACCCTCAGTCCACAGGGCAACGCTCTACGCCCTGAGCCAAACTGGCCAGGGCACAAATTACTCTTAACCACTGGGTCCCAGCAAAGCCTGGAAGGCGGGGCCCTCTCTCTGTCTGGACTCTCAGGGCCTTGCAGGCCACGGGAGTGGACACAGTCAGCACCTCAGGAGCCGCTCAGAATCCTGGGCCCAGAGATACCCAGGAGGCCAGTAGGCAGGGCGCCCTCGTCTCACTCCATCCCTGACACGCTGGCTGTGCCGACAGATGGCTTTTCTCCCTCAAAGGGCACACATTCCTGGCCAAAGACACATAGCAAGGAGGGCTCGCCTGTGAGGCCTCAGTGCCCCCCCCACCCCCACCCCCGCAGATCACAGCCCAGTCCAGGGGGACCACGCCCGCCCGGGTCTGAAGCCAGGCCCATCTCATGGTTGGTCCCAGATACACAGCCGTGTACGGGTGAGTGTGCCAGGCCCTGAGCAGAGCAGACAGGGTGTTGGGGTGGAGGGAGGAGGGGCACTGCCCCCCCCATCCCCGTGGCCCACGTGGCCTAGCTTGGGCTGGAGGCAGGTGGGCTGACAGGTGCGGGAGGAGCCCCGGCCTGGCCTGAGCTCCCTCGGGGTGAGCGGGGCTCAGGGAAGGAGACAGCGGTGGGGCTGAGGGGGGCCGCCCACCCTCAGGTGAGCAGAGCGCTCTGAGGGGAGGGTTTCCCGGGGCCTGTGTCTGAGCGACGGGTGTGCACGCGGGGCACCAGGCAGGCTGCGGGGGTTTGGCCCTGAGCAGGTGGCCTCGCCCTGCTTCTGCCCCCCAATCCTAAGCCTCCTCACTGCCTCTCTTTATTTTGGTGCCTTCGGCTTTGTGGTATTTTCCGTGAGGATCCAGTTTGGGGCCAAATGCCCATTTCCACCTTCTCCCCTGTCCCCCCACGGCCCAGGGTTCGGCGCAGGCGGGGGTGGGCCCGGGGTGGTTCATTAATAATTCACGCGGCAGCTTTGTCGGGATCCTCTAACTGCTTCTTGAAAGTAATTAATTGATTTCCTGACAGAGTCCGCCGTGTATGATGGGGACGCAGCGGTGTTTGGGCCCCGGAGTGGACTGGGGGACGCTATGGCTTCACTTCAGCGCAGAGTTGAGCTTCGGAGACTACAAATACGCCTCCGCGGGGAGAGACTTAGGGGGGCGCTGTCCCCAAAGCCAGACCACGCGGCCTCCAGGCCTGTCCGCGAGGAAACGCCGTCAAGTGTGTGTAGCTGCTCAGAGAGGAGAGTTCAGGAGGCACAGAGTAACCTTCAGCTACTCCACACGCTCGTGCCACACGGGATGGGAAGTCTCCAGGCCAGGCGGGGGTTCTCTCTCTCTCTCTCTCTCTCTCTCTCTCTCTCTCTCTCAGCAGGAGGAGCCATGCAAGTGTGGTTTGCTAGGCGGCGCGGCCCGTGCTGGGAGCACCTGCTGGGAGTGCGCGGATGGCTGTGCGGGGAGCGCAGAGCAGAAACTCGTCTTCAGAGCAGCAGAGACGCCTCCTGCGCAGATGCGAGCACCCCTGCGGACGCCCACAGGCTCCCTGTTTGCATCGCGTCTGCCGCCATGTCTGCTGTTTCTTGGCCGAGGGGAAGGTGTTGTCGGACTAGACACACAAGCGCAGGAGATCAATATTGTTTGGGTGACCCGTTTCGCACGGCTCTTCTAACGCGCACACTCGCAAGTTCCGTTTTCCTCGGCCCGTGTTCCATGCTGACGCCTAGAAGCAGAGCTAACGCTGTGAAAAGCGGGGAGAGGTATCCTGGGGTCTGAGGTTCTCACATTCTTAGTTTGGGAAGTGGAAGCTCCTGTCCTGCCTGAGGTGTGGGGTCTCTTCCCTCCTCTTTAAAGGGGTGGTGACAAGGGACCTGGCCGGTGTGGCTCCGTGGATAGGGCGTTGGCCTGCGGACCGAAAGGTCCCTGGTTTGATTCCAGTCAAGGGCTCGGTTGCAGGCTCCTCCCTGGCCCGGTCCCTGGTTGGGGCTCCTGCCGAAGGCAACCCATCAATGTGTCTTTCTTACATCAATGTCTCTCTGTTTTTCCCCCTCCTTTCCAGTCTCTCTAAGAAGCAATGAAAAAATATCCTCAGGTGAGGATTAACAACAACAACAAAGTAATAAAATAAAGCTCTTCCCTCCACAGTTTAAAAATCTATATTATAAAAGGCCTGTGGCCCTAACGCCATAATGACCTGCGCGGGTGGGCGGATCCGTGCGCGTGGGTGGCGGGACCGTGCGATTTCACCCGCTGGGCTCCTAGTAAATAAATAAGAGTACGGTGACAAGAGACCCCAGGCAGATTCCATAAGAGTAGAAGAGGTTTCTGTCGGGGGGCGGGGGGGGGGGGGCTGCACCATGTACCAGGTGGTGCTCTAACGGCGGAAGGAGTCTCAGGATTTTGCTGATTGATTCTCTGACACATGTGGGAGAGGAACCGCCAGTGGCCACTCGGTGTTGAGTGACAGACACAGGACCCTGTCAGACGCAGAGCTGTGTTTCAGGGGCTGGAGGCTAGTGTCTCAGGGGTGGGGGACGGGGTGACTTCTGCTGCTGGGGAGGTAGTGTATGCGAGAACGCTCTGGAAGCAATCCACAGCGTGTGAATTCTGCCTTCCGCGAAGGAGACCCACCCGGACAGGATGTGACGGAGGGACGGCCCTGCACAGAGGAGAGCAGGCGCTCGGGCCACCAAACACGCAGGTGGAGGTGACACGATGACTGTGGCGATGGAGGTGAGACTGGAGCGAGGCTGCCTCGTGGGGAGACCTTTCAGCAGAGGCTGATGACACCTGCCCTCTGGCCTGTGAGTTGGAAACATCCCGCCAGTCGCCAGCACTGCCAGCTTGACCTTTGACCCCAGCCGCCAGGGTCCTGGACAGCATCTATGGCATCAGATGCTTTTATTGTATTCCCCATCAGGTTGGTTTTTAGACCTCCTTACTTCACATATGGCGCTCGCTTCTGCAGGTCCTGCTTTTATTATTTTTTTAAAATATATTTTTATTGATTTCAGAGAGGAAGGGAGAGGGAGAGAGAGATGGAAACATCAATGATGAGAGAGAATCATTGATTGGCTGCCTCCTGCAGGCCCCCTGCTGGGGATCGAGCCCACAACCCAGGCATGTGCCCTTGACCGGAATCGAAACCGGGACCCCTCAGTCTGCAGGCCGACGCTCTATCCACTGAGCCACACCAGCCAGGGCCTGATTTTATTCTTTATGAGGACGGCTTTATAGTCACGAGGGCTGCACTTAAAGCTTCCGCAAACTTAACACATGACATGAAATACCTACGTAAAATTACAGTGTTATGAGACACACCGTAATGCTTACTGCAGGCCAGACCCGCTGTGATATGTGACTCCACTGTAAGGTAATACGTCAGCCCTCTCACAGCAGTGCAGTTAGTATTGTCCACGCTGTACAGAGGAGGGAACTGAGGCACAGAGCTGCTGGTGGGCTTGCCTGATGCCACCCAGCCCTGCAGGCGGGGGTTTGGGCCGGGACAGTGGCTCCAGAGCACGTGCTCTTAACCAGCCTCCTGGATGCCTGCGCTCGATGCCAGACCTCATCCCTTGGGTGAACGCGCAGGCCCAGGCTTTGCAACGATGACCGCGGACAGAGGGGACTGTGGCGAGAAGGAGCCGGGGATCTAGCGACAGTGAGGACTCGGACAGCTCGGCTCAGCTAAGAGGCGGGCGACGTGGAGACCAGGGAAGGAACCTGCCAGGTGTGACTTCCTGAGCTGCCGCCTGCGGCTCCATGTGGCGGGCGCTGCAGGGGAGCCCGTCCATGGGCCCCAGCAGGACTGGCCGGGCCCACACTTCAGGGAGCCGGTGGCCCCCCGCACGCCTGGGCGGTTCTTCACCCCTCGGGCTGGTGCCCAGCGGGGCCTGACGCTTCCGGGGAAAATGATTCACCCTGTTAGCACGGAGGTAAAAATACGTCCTCTCCTCTAGGGTCTCCTTGCAGAACGAGCCAGGAGCTGGGGGTGGGAAACTGAGGCTGGGTAGCGGGTGTTCTCAGACGCAGGTCTCTGCCCTCACCAGGCTCCACAGGCCTTTCGGAAAGACTGTCAGACGTGACCTCTGAGTGTGAGTCATGCTGCGGAGGGAACGGGCGCCTTCCGAGCCAGCGCTTCATTCTGAAACGCACCTGAAGAGCCGCCCTGGGCACTGGCTCATCCACGCGTCACTGTGAATCCCTCACAATCCCGGCCGGGCACCAGGGTAGGAGTTTGAACAAGAACATGAACAAAGCAGCCGACACCTCTTCCTCCGGAAGCCGAGCGCGCAGGCGGGTGGGGGATTGGATGGAATTCACGTCCCATGCTGGACGGACGTGTGGACAAAGCACAGTGACCCCGTCGGAGACCAACGGCCTGGCCGCCTGTGGGGCGTTGCCTTCGCGCAATTTTACAAGTTCGATGATTCTCTGCTACTTTCCAGGGTAGGTTTCAGCATCTGAGCACCTTTTATGGCCTCACCACCCGCCCCTTCCATAAACCTCTGCTACTGTGAGTGTGGCTCATCCCCAGCAAAGCCTTCCATAGGTCCCACCCCCTGCCCCTCGCGATGCCATCACGGTGACGCCGGCTTTTGGCCAAAGAGATGAAGCAAGAATGGAAGCCCTCGAGGCTCCTGGTCCCACGGACGAGGGCACAGCTTTCAGCCGGAAACACACCGAGAAATGTACCAACTCAGACCGAACTGAACAGCAGCGAGTCCTCCTGGCTCCTCTCATTCCAGGTGGACACATTGCTTTCCTGGGGCCGCTGGCGACCCCTCCCCGCGGGGCTCTGTGGAGAGGGTCTGAGCCTGCGGGGTGAAGCGCTCCCCCGTTTTCCTCCCAAACCTTCAAATTAAAACCCAGGCTCTGAGGCTCAGTGGGGGCAGGGGCAGCTGGAGCATTTACATACATGTCCATACAGCAGGTCATACGCGTGTTCAAATACCCCTGTGCAGAAACGGAGCTCCTTAAACATTCTTTCCCCTTATTTTTTATTTTATTTTATTTATTATCATTTTTAAAAATCCTCACCCAAGGATATTTCCCCACTGACTTTTAGAGAGAGTGGAAGAAAGAGGGAAGGACAGAGAGAAACATCGATGTAAGAGAAACACATCAGTTGGTGCCTCCTGCACGAGCCCTGACCAGGGCCCAGGCTGGGGAGGAGCCTGCAACTGAGGTACCAGCCCTTGACCGGAATCGAACCCGGGACTCTTCAGTCTGCAGGCTGACGCTCTATCCACTGAGCCAAACCGGCTGGGGTCCCCTATTTTTTATTGTGATAAAATATATACAACATAAAATATACCACTTTAAGCATTTTTAAGTGGACTTTCTATGGGGTTCAGCACATTCACACTGTGTAACCATCATTACCATTCATCTCCACAGATTGCTCATCCTCCCAGACTGGAACTCTGTCCCCATTGAACACTGACTCCTCTGTCCTCCGTCCTCCAAGCCCCAGAAACTTCCGTCCCCGGTGCTGCCTCTGAGTCTGCCTCCCCCGGGAACCATAGGAACGGAGCCATGCACGACTGGTCCTCTGTGATGGGCTCGCTTCGCTCAGATAATGTCTGCAAGGCTCACACTCGTGTCAGAACCTCTTTCTTTCTGGGGTTGCGTAACATTCCACCTTGTGTGTTTCCACGTCCACTGATAGACACCTGTCTGCTTCCTCCCTCGGCTGCTGTGACCACACGGCCGTGAGCATGCGCGCACACAGCTCACCATTCTCATCCACGCTTTGACATAAGCAGCTTTTAACAAGGTGATCGACCCAGCCATGACTCACCCCTTTTGAAAACCTGTGGCAGGATAACTCATCTTCATTCGTTTTCCTTGTATACTTTTTACCCTTTATTTTTTAAAAAAGATTTTTATTGATTTCAGAGAGGAAGGGAGAGGGAGAGGGAGGTAGAAACATCAGTGATGAGAGAGTCATCAATCGGCTGCCTCCTGCATGCTCCACACTGGGGATGGAACCCACAACCTGGGCATGTGGCCCAAACCCTTCAGTCCGCAGGCTGACGCTCTATCCACTGAGCCAAACTGGCCAGGGCCAGATGGTCATTATCGATGTCCTGCCTGTGTGCCCGCCCCTAAGGGCCGCGCTCTCTCTCTAGCTCCTCGCGAGGACCTGGAGCCCCTCTCGGAGGCTGTTACTGCCTCGGCCGCGGTCACAGGTGGCTGCAGGCACAGGTGGCCGCAGCTCAGGGTGCCCAGCAGAGTGAAGCCGTCGGGCACCCGGGCTGCTGGCCCTCCCCCTTGGCACCGGCGAGGCGAAACATCTATATTTACACCGTGGCCCGCTAGCTCCCGGTTTCCGCTCCTTTGCTGCTCACGGCCGCCCCGGGAGGAGCCGAGTGTGACCAGCTCGCCCTGGGTGTCCGTTACGTGCATTTTTAAGTCGTGATGTCACCAACCTGGCCCGTTTCTAGAGTCAGCGCTTGATCTCAAAGGAAACTCTAATTATAGTGGTTACTGAAAACCCCAAACCCCAAGCCCCACAGCCCAGGGTTAACTTTAGAAAGCCCCGCTGTCCCGTGGGAATTCAGAGAACTCGCTCGCTCGTTCGTGTGCAAAGCTGAGCCCGTGGCTGCCCCCACTCCCGTGCCTCCTGGGGTCCCGGCTCAAGGCCCAGCATCTGTGACTCCCCCCCCCCCATGCAGGGAGACGTCTCCCCAACAGCGCAGCCCGGCCACGGGACCAAGCGCTGCTCCCGTCCCGGTTCGTGGCCGAGGTCTCGCTCCCTCCGCCTGCCACAGTGAGACAACCCACACCTGGCGTTCCAAGCCGCATGGCTTGGGGAACATTGTCACGGGGCCTGGGGGCACGAATATCCCGACTGAAACGTCACGTTTCTTAGGGAGCGAGGGAGAGGCGGTGTGAGCATGGTGGGGTGCATTCAGAGCGGTGCTCAGGGAATGCTTACGTGTGGACTGACCGACTGAGACGGGCGGGGTGAGGGGCGGTGGGGTTTACAGCCGGCAGAAGGCTGGGTCACCTGTGCCCCCCCAGGCCGGACCCGGTGGCTCTCCTCCCTGTCCCAGGTGCCGTGGAAAGGCGGTACTCTCTGCACCCAACCATCCCCTTCCGTGGCCACTAAAAGCCACAACAAGATCAGGACTGTGCACAGTGGCTGACGGAATCGGCTCTGGACCAGTGGTCGGCAAACTCATTAGCCAACAGAGCCAAATATCAACAGTACGACGATTGAAATTTCTTTTGAGAGCCAAATTCTTTAAACTTAAACTATATAGGTAGGTACATTGCTATTAACGTAATTAGGGTACTCCTAAGCTGGCCTTTGCTAAAAACGTCCTCAATCTGATGGAGGTACGTTCGCTGAGGTTGACCCCTTCCAACTCTCCCATTCACACGCGTCTTGCATACTTGTTTCTCTATCTCCTTTCGTTCATCCTCTATGTCCAACCCATCTCAACATACCTTTCTCAATCCTCGACACTACATCTTCTTTCACTCCACAACGTTCCCTAAAATTAACTTAATAAACTTTACTTAAAGTTTTAAGTCAACTTCGCACTGTACGTGCGCGCCCGCACGTGGTATTTTGTGGAAGAGCCACACTCAAGGGGCCAAAGAGCCGCATGTGGCTTGCAAGCAGCGGTTTGCCGACCACTGCTCTAGATGACATGGAGTCATTGTGATCTGCTTTCAGCTTGGTTGGATTTTCCAGTTTTGGGGAAATGCACACTCATTTCTTTAAGACTACAAGTTGTATTTTAAAAAATTATTTGTAAATGTATTGTTATTGATTTCAGAGAGGCAGAGAGAGAGAGAAACATCAATGAGGAGAGAGAATCATCTGTATCATCTGTTGGCTGCCTCTTGCACGCCTCCTACTGGGGATGGAGCCCTCAACTGGGGCATGTGCCCGGACCGGGAATGGAACCTTCACCTCCTGGTTCACAGGTTGATGCTCAACCACGGAGCCACGCCGGCTGAGCTACAAGATGTATTTTTTTAAAAAGGCAAATAGCCCGTGCGCCCAACAGGAAGAGCCAGCGGCACTGTCTCCATGGTCGATGGAATCTGCCAGCAGCAGGATCTACAGCAAACACTGGGGCTTCTTCCTAAGGCTCGGGGCGTCCTAGGACAGCAGGCCGTGGGCCCACTGGGGAACATCTCTGGGAAGGCGTCGAGTGGCCTCTCAGGGGGAGTTCACCGATGCCCGAGGGCGGGAGACTCAGCAGGGCTTCTCTCCTGGGCACAGGGCGCACACAGGCGGCATCGCTCTCCACGTGGAAGTGGCGCTTTTGCCATCGGTCAGACGGAGAAAGTACATGCCCCGAGGCCGTCAGCTCCTTGTGGAGAAAATCCCAGCCACTGGGACTGACCGCACCAGGAAGGAGCTGCCCGGGGCTGTGTGCGAGGTGCGCTGGGCACTGCCGTCGCCTCTCCCGCAGGCTCAGGGCTGGCCCTTTGCCGTAGCTTCTCTATCATGACACCAGCTCTGACTGGGGCACGTGACAACTAGAAGGTTAATTGAAAGTCATTGACACGTTTCTGGCCAAGGCTGCACCCTCCTCAGGGGAAGGAATCTGATGTGCTTTCCTGAGCCCAGGCTGTGGGCGGTTCCCAGGGGTCCCCCCAGATGTGCTGATGGGCTTGGGGCCCAGGAAGGCCCATGCAGCCGTGAAGTCTCTCTCTAGGCCGCTCTGGGGTCCCTTTGTGAGAAGTATCCGAGTGACCCCTCTTCGGTATTAATCACTGTAGCAGATGCACAGGGAGACGAAGACAGGATAAGCGTGCTCATCCCTAAGGCAGGTGCTCAGATCTAATGTCACCGCATCTCTTCCTCTGCTGTTGGGAGGGCAGGGCCGTGTTTGCCTGGGAGCGCTCAGGGCTGGACCCGCCAGGCATTCACGTTCACGGCCCTGCGAGCCCAGCAGGCCGCTCAGGGGCAGGAGCAAGGCTGGCGGAACCGGCGGGAGGAGTCCATCTCCGTCAATGCCCTGTCGCTTTGGGTTGGAACCAGGTGGACTCTGCTGCCCGGTATAACCATCACCTGATCTACCCGGAGCTGTTCTTTCTTTGTGGTTGTCAGAGCCCAGAAGCCATGAAGGGACAGAGAGGGTTTTGAAATGGTTTGTGGTCGTGGTCTCTGCACACCTGTGTCCACAGGTGACTCACTCTTCTAAAACGACGACAATGACATGATTGTTGTTCTAAGTGTCTGGAAGAGTCTTTGTCTGTAGGGACTGTTTACACTGGAAGCCAGGTTACTCCTCACGTCTTTAAAAACAACTGGAAGCAGCAGCCGCATGGCCTGAACCCAAGTTAGATTCTGGTGCCTTTTCTTCTGACAAGTTGACCAGAGGAGGGACGGCCCACGAAGGCTCACGGGAAGCCTCCACTCCGATAGACTGGTACTGCCTGGAAGATTCTGAGGCAGCAACTGGGCCAGGAGGGAGGGGTGCTGCGATCAATTACTGATGTCTGCAGTGGGCAAGGGAGAAAGAGGTGGCTGCATACACACCAGGCATTTCCAATCTCTGGACTAGAAAACTGAACGTTTGGAGGGGATGGGGTGGGGGTGGGGGAGAAGTTGGGGCTCGTGTTGAAATTTGTGTTCCCTCCTTAGGCATGGAGAGTCCCCGAGGAGTGCTGAGCGTGATGGAAGTCTGGTCAGACTTGAACTTTTAGGAAACCAGCTTGGCCATGTGTGTAAGATAAATCCAAACAGGACGGGTAACCGAAGAACCAGAAATCCAAACAAGAGACAAGACAGGGCAGAGCTAAAAAAAACATTAGACCTTCCCTGGAGCCAGTGATAACTACGAGATTTCCATGGATGGCTGATTTATGGAGAGTTTTATTTACTTTTTATCTACTCCCAAATAGAATGCTTCATGTACCACAGAGACGATACAAGCAGCTAATGAATAATATAGATGAATGAGTGGATGAATGAATGGATGGATGAATGGGAGTCAGGAGGAGGAGTGTTTTGAAGAGAAGAGGACAAGTTTTAGCCTCACCGTTCTGACTTTGGGGGCTGCTAGCCTCTGGAGAGAAGATGTCCCCGTCATTGGTTGTAGATTGCTTCCTCCCAACTACCACTCCCTACACAACACTTTCCCTGTTGCTGGTCCCACATGCTCCTTGAGGACACCGTGCTGTGGTCTTAACCTGCTAACACAATGTCATGTGCTGAGGACTCCATTAGAGGATTTACTTGTGATGCAACATGGCATTCAACCTGCGCAACAACTCAGCATCGGGGAGAGGACTATGTTTCCAGTCCCTAGAAGCAGCACGCGGGCTGTGGAGAGTTCAGATGACTTGCCAACGTCCACACAGATGGTTAGGAACTTTTCCTTTTCTCTCTCTCTCACTGCCTCTCTCTCTTCCACACTCTTGATCCTGTCTTCACTTGACATCTGATGATCTAAAATATGATCTCTTCCTACTTAATGGATTCTTAAACAAATGACTTGAAGATTTATTTTTTTATTAAATTTATGGGGTTGACACTGGTTAATAAGTTTAGGTTTGTTTTGTGTGTATAATATTATACTACCACATCTGTACATTGCATTGTGTGTAAAGTTTAACCGGTTATTTTTCCCAAAAAGAATGAAATTAATAAAGAGGAATAGAAGGGAAACCAAAATATACTTCTGTAATTAAGCTAATGTGCCGCCCATCTGTTAACTGACGTCATGACGTGCTCTTGAGAACTACGAATGGATCCGACCCAATGGGTTCTCCTCCCTCCACCAGGACCTCCTCCCCAGGGCCACGTCGCTGGTGATTCTAACCAGGATGGAGTTGGGCTGAGCCCTCGGTTTAAATCCTGACTCCGATAGTCAAACGTCATACGGCCTCGCACTCAGCACCTGGCCTCTTAGCTCCTCTGCTGCTCAGGTAAGTCTTCTCGAGCATCCGTATGACAGCCGTGTGAGGCGAGGAATGAAATCATGGCTCCCGATGCCCTTGAGCGCTCTGAGCAGCACTCTGGGTGCAGGGACGTTGGTATCGGTGGTAATAACAGGACGGGCACACGGACGATATGTGAACACGCTGAGGTGCTTCTATAAACTGGTTACAGCAGGTGCGGCGGAACTAACTCAGGGGTGCAATGTGGCCGCAGCAGCAAAGGTGTGTGGGGAACGCGGGGCTTGCTGTTAACCCCCAGGATTGTTTAACTCTCTCTCTCAGCCTCAGGTTTGGGCTGACTCCCCGGAAAACCAGAAAACTGCCCAAAGGTCAACGCCGGCCCCGGAAGGAGGTTACTGAGCCCGCAGAGCGGGGTAACTGCCTGGTGTTACCTGTTGGCTGAGGAATGCATGGTCCTTCTGTGGCCCTGGTGCCCGCCCGCCATGTGCTTTTACTACTAACCCCCCATCAGCACGAGACCCTGCCTTCCCGCAGGCCCCGGGAGCGGCCGCTGCGTTGCCTGTGTGTGAGGCTTCCCCTATGACCGCTCCTCGTGCATTTGAATAAGGCTCCACACGTGTCAGCAATTCGGGATCGAATCCTGAAGTTAGACTCCTGGGGCTTTCCCCTGACAGCAGGGTTTCTTAACCATGAAACTATTGACGTATTGGCTGGGTGAGTCTTCGCTGTGGAGTCTGCTCTGTGTATTGTGGGGTGTAGGGCAGCACCCCAGCCTCTGTCTGCTGGGTGCCACCCGCACTCCCTGCCCATAGCAGCCAAATGTCTCCAGATACACAACATCTCGCCCAGTACCCAGAGGGCCACTGGGACACAGCCCCCCAGTGCGGCTACAGACTCCCTCCCCATGTGAAGGCTTTGAAGAAAACTTAGCAGGCAAACATGACGGCACCCCATAAACAGCAGCATGGCTCATCGGTGGCACATGCAGTGTGCTTGCCAAAGTCTACACAGAACACGCAGCTCTACGTAACCACAGCCCGCCATGTGCGGGATTCCCGGTTCACTCCTGGTCCACGCGAACAAGAGCCTACCACGCTGGGTCAGAAAGCTGGGAGGCCCCCTGGAGGAAGCCCCCTCCTGGAGGGGGATATACCAGTGAGCGCCCACCCTGCACCGATTTACAACCCCCTGTGACGTGCCCACAGGCAGCAAATAAAACCCGAGACCACGGACCCGACTGCCCCATGCTCTTCCCCTTCTGTCCCTTTGATAACTGTTTAGATTTCAATCTCTCGGTTGTTTTAAACAATAGCATTCTGTCATTTCCAGAAAATGTTTTAAATTAGTAGAAAACTTGGCTAAATTTAGCTTTTATAGAAGAAAGAATAAAACATAGTTCACTGCTTCAAGGAGAAAACAGAAACCACATGGAGGATGCGGCTTGCTGGCGAGAAATCTAACAGTAGTTTTTGGTAGCTGCCCCGTCTCCTGTGCAACAGATGTTCGCAGAGTTGAGTGGAAACAGGATGGACACGGGACACGCACGGGCGATAAAAGGCTGGCAACCGCGCACACGCACG
The DNA here is from genome assembly GCA_036010255.1 of Myotis pilosus. Lineage (NCBI taxonomy): Eukaryota > Metazoa > Chordata > Mammalia > Chiroptera > Vespertilionidae > Myotis > Myotis pilosus. Next base: position 2,679,270 of record JASKON010000002.1, read on the forward strand.
GGCCGGTCCAGGTGCGCCGTTTCCTCTCTCTGGTCGTCCGGAGGCGGGTCCCGAGGACGCCACACTGGAGTGGACGGAGGGGACAATCCCTGCGTGGCAGGCAATGCTGGCAGCCGCTGCGCACAGGGCTGGCCCGCAGGCTGCGGCCTCCGCGTGGTCCGCGTGCTGACAGCGGCCGGCGGGCCGGGAGCACACGCCCGGCTCCAGGCTCTTGCATCCGTCCCTGGCTTGAGCAGAGCCGTACCATCTGCTGTATTTTATTTTTTAAAAAAGCGATTTTTATTGATTTCAGAGAGGAAGGGAGAGGGAAAGAGAGATAGAAACATCAGTGATGAGAGAATCAGTGACTGGCTGCCTCCTGCACGTCCTACACGGGGATCAAGCCCACAACCCGGGCCTGTGCCCTGACCAGAATCGAACCCTGACCTCCTGGTTCATAGGTTGATGCTCAACCACTGAGCCGCGCTGGCCGGGGCCCTTCTGATGTAATTTCTATGGAAAGACTTGCAAGTGGAAAACACTATTTTTTTCTCCCTATCCAGACTACTATCTATGGCCGTGCAGTGGGAAAAGAGGTTAATTTGATTTAAAACCTAAAAGTGATTCTCTGGCTGCAAGAAGAGTATTTGAGAGAGACAAAGGCACAGGGAGAGACAAAGGCGCCCATTGTGCCGCCGGCCGAGGTGTGCCGGCCGCCTCCCTCGGAGCGGACAGAGGGCCGAGCCCCGAGCAAGACGGATTAGGCACAGATGGGTCCAATCTCCGTCACCCAATAAAGACGCACGGAATCAAAGGCCAGGTTATCATTTATCCTGCCGGGCTGACTAACGCAACCGTCCCTTGTGAATGCGGTCTTTTCTTAGTGCTCCAACAATTCCATTATTATTACTGCTGTTGTTGTTACTGTAATATTTTCAAAACACAGATGAACCTGGTAGCGTGCCATTGTAACCTTGCGGCCCTTGCCAAAAACACGACAATATTCTATTGTTAGAGCTGGGGCCCCACGGGCGACCCGAGAAGGCTCCGGGGAGAGCATCTGAAATCGTCGCAATGGCTGAATCGGCGAGGTCTGCTTTCATCCCTGTTCCCACATTTTATCTCCTTGATACTAATAAAGAAAAGCACGAATTGATTTTAAGTAAACTAGAGACTCAGCACGCGAAATTGTACGAGACCCAGAGTCCCTCCTGCCACCGCCACCACGGGACCCATCAATGCACGTCCTGGTGACCGGTCGCTTGGTCATTCCGGCGTTCCAGCGTTATGGCCACTGGCTCTTTATAATGTAGATAACATACTAAATCAATGAACAATAAATGAAATAACCGCCCAGCATCTTGGGAGAAGGCCGCACTACCAGGCCCTTCTTATTTGCGGTCACACATGGAATTCTGTCTTTGGAAAAGATCCAGAAAGTTGAATCAAAAATGTTTGGAGGCTTGGTATAGGTCTTGGGGTTCCTCTTTTGTGTCACACTTAGTTCCAAGATGCGATGCGGGTTCAGGTAAACACACACACACACACACACACACACACACACACACACAAAAGAAAGCAGTGCTTTTGCTCCCTGGACTAGGGGACCCCTCCGTGTCAGCCATCTTGCTGTGCACCCCCATTTTCCTAGTTTCTCAACGGAAAATACCAGGTGAGGTTGAGTTCCTGTTCCTAAGATTGCTTTCTCTTTGGTTCACAGATTTAATAGTAATGCAAAAGACTTCCATGTTCCAAAGAAATGGGAATGCAAGTTTACTTAAAAAAAAAAAGAAAAGAAAAAGATTTCAGAGAGGAAGGGAGAGGGAGAGGGAGAGGGAGAGAGAGAAACATCAGTGATGAGAGAGCATCCTACTGGGGGCCGAGCCCACAGCCTGGGCATGTGCCCTGACCACTGGGACTTGAACCTGTCACTTTTCAGGGCGCCCAACCAACCAACTGAGCCACGCCAGCCAGGGCCAATCTTTTTTAAACCCGATTCTTCCCAAAGATGCCAAACTTTCCTATGCAAGCTTTTGAGGACTTTTATTGTACAGGCGACCCTGCATTCATAACACAGGTGCTAATTTACGGCTTCCAAGGTTTACATTCCGATTAATCGTCACAATTAATAAACCGTGAGTTATTGATATCCACAGTGAAGAGACCCAACATGACCAGGGGGAGATTGAGATGTGAAATGCTTGTATGATCACAGGTGATTTTTTTTCAAGTAGTCTTGTGCCAATTATGTTTCCAGGAGAAATAAACTTGTTATACTTTCCTTCTTTCACTGAGGAGCAAATCTCTTATAAAACCAAAGGTAAGTAGATCCTCTCTCAGAACTGCACATGTAACTAAACTATCAGGCTTCTAATGGGAACAAATTAGTTCTCATCAGGTTGAGCAGCAGAGGCGATGTCGCCCTCCCTGGAGCTTAGCTGACCCTCTAGTCCGGCAGCTCCGGCAGCGTCCGGTGCAGACCAGCTGTGTGCATTTCGAGTTCCTCACTGTTTTTTTCCAGCTCTGCATTCGCTCTTCTTTTTTTTCTTGGAACTAAATGCTTTCTGCTATGGGGGATCTTTCTGACCTGCCACAGGCCACATCTGCCAAAATGCTGAGTCCACATTGTTTAAAAATAAGGGTGGATTCACCAGCGGTGCTGGCACAGCTGGACATGGGCATGCAAAACAGGGCATCTGGACACGGACCTCACGCCCTACACACACGAGCTCACTCCGGGCCGCAGACCTAAATGTAAATGCAAAGCCCTGGGCCTCCTGGGAGATAACAGCAGACATAAAGCCGCCGGCCTTGGTACGGAGACGGCCTTCAGAACCAACACCAAAGCGCAGGCACGAACCAGGAAACGGACCAGCTGGACTGTATTAAAATTAAAAGCGTCTGTGCTGTGAAAGACAATGTCAAGAAAACGAGGAAGCAAGCCGAGGACTGGGAGAAACTCCACGCAAAAGGCACATGTGATGGAGGACTGTCATCCAAGGGAGACAAAGCGCTCGGCAAGGAAACAGCCGGGTTAACAGTGAACCGAAGAGCTTAAGAGACACCTCACCAAAGCAGAGAGACACGTGGCAAATCGGCTTCTGAACAGGCTCGGCACATCACAGGTCACCAGGGAAATCAAATTAAAGCCCCGAGCTAGCACCTGGCACCTCTGAGAAAGGCCACAATCCGGGCCCTGACAACACCAAGTGCTGGCGAGGACCTGGAGCAACAGGGACCCTCAGTCTCGGATGGCGGGAATGCAACATGCTGCAGCCACTTGGAAAGACAGTTTGGCAGTTCTTTACAAAATTAAAACGGCTCTTACCATGTGATCCAGTGACCTCACGCCTTGGTATATGTCCACAGGAATTGCAAACATACATTCACAGAAAAGCCTATGTTACAAACACGTGAATGTTCGTAGCAGCTTTATTATAACTGCTCAAACTCGGAAGCAACCAAGATGTCCTTCAGTAGGTGAAGAATCAAATGTGGTCCACCAGGCGATGGAATGTCACTCATTGCTAAGAAGACTTGAGCTATCAAGCCTCAAAAAGGCATGGGGGAGGAACCTTACACGCAATCATGACGCGAAAGACACCAGTCTCAGCGTTTCCTATACACAGTACGATCCCAGCTACATGTCTTACCGGAAAAGGCAAAACTATGGAGACAGTGAGAAGATCAGAGGTTGCTAGGGTTGGGGGCAGAAAAGACGGACGGTAGGCAGAGCACAGAGGACCTTAGCGCAGTGAAGGGAGACACTGTATGAGGCCATAATGGATACATGTCATCACACACTTGCCCAAAGACATAACATGCGCAACACCAAAAGTGAGCCGCCACGTACATGGTGGCCTTCGGATGTATGGGGGCAGGTTCACCAGCTGTAACAGTGGCACCACTCCTTGGGGATGTTGAAAGGGGGTAGGGGAGGGCGTTTAGGGGGACGGGAATATCTGCCACTTCCCCTCAGTTTTGCTGTGAACCTAAAATGGTTCTAAAACAGTAAAGTCTTAATTTTAAAAAAAGCAATTATAGCCCGGCAGGCGTGGCTCAGTGTGGAGTGAAGACCCACGAACCAGGAGGTGACGGTTTGATTCCCGGTCAGGGCACATGCCCAGGTTGTGGGCTTGAGCTGCAGTTGGGGGTGTGCAGGAGGCAGCCGATCCATGATTCTCTCTCATCACTGATGTTTCTCTCTCTCTCTGAAGTCATTAACAACATAGTTTAAAAAAGCAATTATGAACTAATGATAACTTTAAAGGCTAGAAACTGGGCCTTTCATTAAAATATCGATAACAAATGCCGTTCTTTTCTCAACGCTTTCTGGAGTTTGACATTATCACCTGTAGTGACCCTTCATCGTGTCTTGGCCTGCACATGGAGCAGCAGGAAGGAACAAGCTTCTGATGAAAAGTTTTAGTCAGATGGCTCCTGAGAACATCTACATATATAAAAGCCTAAGTGACCTTTAAAACTGGACGACTGGCCGGTAGCTATGACATGCACTGACCACCAGGGGAAAGACGCTCAACGCAGGAGTGCGCTCCCACAGCCAACCTCCCACGGTCCCTGCCCCCCTCTGGCTGGCCCCCATTGGCCCCAATTGGGACTGAGCCAGGTGGCCCTGATTGGCCCCAATTGGCCTCAATCGCTGGCCAGGCCGAGGGACCCCACCCATGCATGAATTCGTGCACCGGGCCTCTAGTTGTGACAATTAAGTGTAATCTTTGTTACTTATCTGGCAAAATGTTGGAACCCAAGAAATGTAAGTCTTCCACTAGCAAAACCATTTTAAAGAAAACTCATATTTACCACGATTTTCCTAGACTCGGTTCCCATGCAAATTTCACATTTTAAACTTTTTTCCCCACAAAAGTTTTATGCATGAAACTTATAAACAAATCAATGGCTAATCAATGAAGCTTTTAGAAAAGTAAGTGGCTAATGGAACGCACAGGTGCTCTCTATGCCAGAGCCTGCTAATGGACCCCAGGGTGGGGCTCCTTGAAAACATTTTATCTCAGGGAACAAAGAACTCAAGAACCATAATTTAATCCTTGGGTTCAACAGGTCCACCTTCTCATGCTAACAGCTGCTTCTGCAGACGGCAGGAAATGAGCAAATAGGACTTTGGTGGCAGAAGCCAGACTGCTGGCTCGCCCGTTGTCGATAGCACGTTTGCTTCTGTGCTGTCCATCGACGGCTGCATCTATTGCCAGACAGACTGTGAGCTCTTCCCTTGGAGATGGACACGGTGATCCTGTGTGACAGTCAGCAAGAATGCACGTCCGCGGCAGAGGGCAGATAAGAGCGGGCTCATCCCGGAGAGCCAATGTGCCCCCGCCATGTCAGAGCTCTAAACTTCAAGGCACATCCCCAGGTTGCGGCTCGATCCCCAGTGTGGGGCGTGCAGGAGGAAGCCGGTCCATGATTCTCTCTCATCATGGATGTTTCTCTCTCTCTCCCTCCCCCTTCCTCTCTGAGATCAATACAATATATTTCAAAGAACAGCACCACTCTCTACTGTTCCCCCTGGGTGCAGGCCCGTGCCCAGGCCAACCCACCCCAGCAGGGCATCGGACTCCGCTCCACGAAGAGCCGGATGCGAGGCACCAGGACCTCCCTACAGAGGGCCGCGGAGAGCAGGCCTTGCTTGGTGAGCCGTAACCTCACCGCCGACCTGGCTTTCAGACGCCTGTCTTTCCCGGTGTGACACGCTCGGGCTCTCACTGAAGAGCTGGCATCCAGGCCGCGGACACACGGCAGCTCTGTCCACACCACTCTCTGAGGGTCGTTTTCCCGGAGCCGGAGATCGGAACGACAAATGTCTGGACTCTCCTTTCTTAGTGGCCAGGAGAAGACTCATTTTATTGTTTGATGTTTAGCTCGAGACGATGATTTCTATTTCTCTCTCTTTTCCTTTTTCTGAAGCTCCGAGGACTATTTGACGAGAGACGCATGCAGCCAGTCAAAGCCTGCCCGCTCGCGGCCTCGGCGGCGGGGCCTCCGCACCCTCGGACCCCGGGCCTGTGCTCAGAGGGACGCGCGTCCCGCCAACACGGCCGCTCCGCACGGAGAACGAGAGGACAATGACAGAAAAGCACCTCCCGTGTCCTGAGCCCAGTGCCTCCCCCACCCCGCCGCCCAGGCCAGGGTGTATTAGTGAGATTCAGAAACCGGAGCAGTGGGGGGTGGGGAGTCAGGAATCTTTCCCCAGCCCCGCTTCTGTGGGGCGGGCTCTGTCTCAGGGTCAGGACGGGGCTCCGGCCCGGCGCCGGCTCAGTGATGACGCTGGGTGACCGTCTATGGGCTGGTCACACGGCACTTTGCTAAGATTTAGAAGCTGGGTCTTTGGACTCGCTCTACACACTCCTGTAAAAATGCCCTGTGTCTGGCAAGGCTGCACAGACATGTGCCTGCAGATGGTGGCAGATGTTCTCACTGCGGCGGCCACTGTGCCGTGTCAGTCACTGGACACCACTCCCTGGACGCCTCGGGGGCCTGCCTCTCTGCCTGCTCCCGGGGCAGGCACTGCTGCTCTAGAGCTTCCCTGGATGGTGCTCACGCCGTTCCCAGCCGGGATGGGAGTGTGGTGAACACAGGGGCACTGGATGCCCGGCCTAGCCACAGGGTGACTGCGGGCAGCCTCCCACCCGGGGAGGGTGAGCAGGGTTTAAGGCCGAGTGGTGAGGCCCACCCGGGGGTTAATGGAGCCTCCCCAGGCTGAGGTGACACAGCGCCCCTCTGTGCGTGCCGTGAGCCCTACACGCGTGGGGCTGCGTGGACCCAGCAAATCGCACATCCCAACCGCACAGGCTCAGCTTCGTGCTGTCGGAGTAACACGGCCAGCCAGCAGGTGGTGGTGGGGGGGATGGGCGAGAAACCGTGACTCAGGGTGGAGGCACGAGCCCCTCCTGGCCCCCGACCCAATGGGCACAGCCAGGGTGCACCCCACGGTCCTGCCCGGCTAGTAGGCACCCTCTGACCTGGGTCCAGAGCCCCAGTAAGTCTGCTCAGCCTGTCACCCACTTCCCTGTGTCTGGGTTGGCGGTGGTGTGCCCCCGGGAGTGGGGGTGTGCCTCTGGGAATGGGGGTGTGCCCCCGGGAGTGGGGGTGTGCCTCTGGGAGTGGGGGTGTGCCTCTGGGAATGGGGGTGTGCCTCCAGGAGTGGGGGTGTGCCTCCGGGAGTGGGGGTGTGCCTCCGGGAATGGGGGTGTGCCCCCGGGAGTGAGGGTGTGCCTCTGGGAGTGGGGGTGTGCCTCTGGGAATGGGGGTGTGCCTCCAGGAGTGGGGGTGTGCCTCCGGGAGTGGGGGTGTGCCTCCAGGAGTGGGGATGTGCCTCCGGGAGTGGGGGTGTGCCTCTGGGAATGGGGGTGTGCCCCCGGGAGTGGGGGTGTGCCTCTGGGAGTGGGGGTGTGCCTCTGGGAATGGGGGTGTGCCTCGGGAGTGGGGGTTTGTGGGAAGCGGGGTGGAGAAGGCCTGCAGGGGACAGTCACGTGTGCCCAGGCCAGATCTGAGGAAGACAGCTGCACGTGTGAGTGCAGACAGGCTGATCTCACTCTGACTGTTCTACTGCTTTTGGTTTCATGACCACTTTTCTCACACTGGGTGGAAAAACACAAAAACCTGCGCAGACACTAAAGCCAGCAGAGACTCTGTTTGGAGGCACTCTCCCCCCTCCTCCCCCACCCCCCTGTGTTGACCAGACGCCCCCTCGAGGCTCCAGCAGGAACCGCTGTGGCGCTCAGGCCCGGCCCGCGCACGGGAGCCACAGCGCGGGGGGCTTATAGCGTAAACAGCATCCCTGATAGCATCCGGGGGACATGCTGCCCAAGCTGCCCGCTTTCCCGTGGTCCCCTGACCCCGATCCTCCTGCTGAGCCCGTTGCAGGCAGCCCTGGCACTGGGAGGAGGACGGGAGCCGCCGTGTGGGGTCAGTGGTCGGGCCCATGACCTTGGCAGGTTACTCATGCGGACGTTCCCTCCATCGAGGCTCAGACTCGGGGAATGTGCCTCCTGCTGGTTCTGAAGCCCCCAGGTAAGGTCACAGCCTGACTGACCTGGGCGTGGACAGGAGCCCGGGCAGCCTGGGAGAAACCTGACCGCCCAACCCTCTCACACAGACGTCACCATGACCGGGCAAACATTTCCTCTCAAAGCCCCGGAGTGGGGCGGTGGGGAGGCGGTGGGGGAGGGAGTGGGGGAGGCGGGGGAGGGGGCAGGTGCCTAAGCAGAGCACTGGCCTATATAATTCCCGTTCTCTTTCCCCAAATCCTTTTCCTTTAAAAAAAATAACATAGGAAGAAAAGAAGGAGATTTAAGAAATTATTTTATGTGCTTACTACATCCGCCCCAACAATGCTCTTATTCTGTGAGATTCTCAGCTTCTTTGAACAAAGAGTTTCCCTGAATTACATAGAATCCAGGTAAAACCGCATTGATTGAGATCACCTAACGCATCTTCCCCAGTTTTCCTGAGAGTTACGCGGGGGAGGGGGGTGGGTAGTGTTCTCCTGGACTGGCTAGTATTGGGGTGCACAGCATGCCGGCACTGGCTAATATTGGGGTGCACAGCATGCCGGCACTGGCTAATAGTGGGGTGCATAGCATGCCGGCACATGCAACAGGGCCTAAATCTTGCCCTGCTTGGTGTTTGGTCTCACAGGAGGGCTTCCTCCCATTAACATCACATGGTAAACCTGATTGTCACGTTCAAGTGGGTGACATGGGGAGAGAAGCCAGGCTGTCGTCTCCTCTCAGTCAGACGGCACCTGCCGCTGAACATCAGGCCTGGGAGCAGGAGCCTGTGTCACGTGACTCAGGAACACCCCAACTGTCCCAACAGGGAGGGGGGCGGGAGGAAAGAGAATGACCTCCTTTCCTTCTTTGTTTAAAATAGGCTTTAATTGATTTCAGAGAGAAAGGGAGAGGGCGAGACAGATAGAAACACCAACGATGAGAGAGAATCACGGATCGGCTGCCTCCTGCACACGCCACACTGAGGTTCGAGCCCACAACCCAGGCCTGTGCCCTTGACCGGGAATCAAACCCTGACCTCCTGGTTCATAGGTTGACGCTCAGCCACGGAGCCACGCCGGCCGGGCGAGAACCATTTTCTTTCCAGTGATGGCTCCGTGAGCGTTTTGAGAATAAACCTCTACCTGCAATACGTTCTCTGGCTGGTGCTCATTCATCAGCTCATAGCGAATGACATCAAGAGCAGGGCACACAGTCCAGAGTGAGTGCTTGCCCTCCAATGAGCTGTTAGTGTAGCAGATAGCCCCTGACTCATGGGGGAACTGGCACAACGCCCATGCTGGCTCCAGGAGCCTGGCCAAGGATGCGTTACATTTGGGTGTGACCGTGTGTCCCCAGGGTTTCTTTGCAAATGGCCTTTTGGGTATCCAAGGTTAATAACGAGTGCAGGTAAAGAAACCCTTTCACTGGGAACAGGCTTGTCAACACAGACAGTATCAAGATGTACAATTTGCTAACAAGTGTGCCGTCCCCTCTGCCCATGCTCTCCCAGCGGATCAGGACGCCCTGCATCACCCCGTGCGCCTGTCACCCTCCGGCCGGTCTGTGGCCGCCCTCCCCACAGAGCCTTCCCCTTGGTTGAGGGGCTGAGGAACAGAACGAGGCCGTGCACGTTCCCACGGCGTGGCCTGACCACACATGGGAAGAAGAGTAGCACCGACCTCCCAGCATCGCGTTTCCTACCAGGTGGCCTCGCAGACCGTGTGTCAGAAGTGCCTCCCTCCTGATACATTGTGCATCACCGAGGGCCGTCCAGACCCGACCAAACCCAGAGGTTTGTGGGGTGGACGGAGGCATGGAGGCACGTGTGCGACATACGCCCCCAGCTGGTTTCTGCACGCATCACAGTGTGAGGAGGACTGTTTTCAAAGGGTTCCAGGAGATAAGCCAGCGGGGGCCATCGCAGCTGGCACCTGGGAAGCGCTCAGTGAAGGGGGGCGATGGCTTTTATCCTTCGAGAACCCGTGGGGTGAGGCGGATCACCCAGGAAACCTGTGAAGGTTTGCAGTTTTGCAGGCGTATCGCTCTGGCTAGAACCGGATTTGACTTAAGTGGGGGGCAGGCAAATGTCTGTGATGTGGAGCCCGTTTGGCAACAACGTAACAACTGAGAACAGATGCGGGAGGAGGCCCCCTCCCACGGGCAGGTCCCTGAAGACTTCGGGGGGAGGAGGGAGGACGTGTGAGCCTCGGTGGGGCCTCACTAACGAGCACGCAGCTGGGGATGGACGGCGCCCGGGTGGCGGGGGTACCGACAGCCTGTGGCTTATCCTGTCGGTCGGAAGCGGACGCTGTTCTCTGACCACGTAGTTGCTTGAGGAGCAACGGGGAGCGCGGCTGCCCCCCGACAGGCAAGAGCCGACGGCACGCCAACCCGGTCAAACTGTCGGAGAGTTTGGCTCAATTTCTTTTTGAGTTTGAATGATTGTTTCCCCTCCTACATATGCAGCCGGAGCACAGCAGCGAAGTCCATCACAGCCCGCACGGAACAGGGCACTTGTCACAAATCCCGCGTTTCCAGACGAAAACAGCAAAAGAGGCATTTTTGCGTTTGTTCTTTCTGGGGGGGGGTGGGGGGGGGTGAACCCAGTGCTGGGCCCCGACGTGAGCAAAGACGGGGCTGGGACGGGAGGCTTTCCAACGGGTAAGACCGCAGCCTTGTCGGCCGTGACGGGGGACAGACACTGCGTGTGTGCGGCCCCAGCGGAAGGGCCAGTGTCGCTGCTCGCGTGCCGGTTCCCCTGCCCCTCGCTCTGCTCTCCGAGGCCAGGCTCGGGTTCAAACAGTGAAGCCGGAGGGCTCTGACCATGTGCCCCCCGGGTGGGTGTGGGCGCCACGGCCCTGTCCACCTCCGCAGACTCCCACCCGCCCGCTGCGGCCACTGGCACAGCGCGAGCCACGGCGCCAAGAGCCGCGTTTCCACCGAGAAGCGAAGGAGCGAACCGACCTGCGCCATCACCTCCTGCCTATGGGCTGCTCCCCCGCCTATGGGCTGCTCCCCCACCTATGGGCTGCTCCCTGCCTACTTGGCTGCTCTCCTGCCTATGTGGCTGTTCCCCCGCCTACCTGGCTGCTCTCCCACGACCTGCGGAGCTGTGTGGTGGGGACACTGCTATAGGTTCTCGGGCTTTGCTGTCCCCAAGAGCCCCCAGCACAGGGGAGGGCGATGCGCACAGCAGTGCCGGCCTCGGGCTCCGGTGCACAGCCTGCTGCCACCGCTAGGCTGCGGTCCTGTCGGGGGCACAGCCATGTCCCCACGGCCTCGGATCTCGGACACCCGCCTGTAGGTGACAAGGACGGAATGCTGTCTAAGCACCTGCATGGACGACACCCCTGACACCCCAGCATGTGCATGTCCACAGCTTCCCAGCAGAGAGGCGGCACTGATGTAAGAGCCAGAGCTACTGAATGAGGAGGAAATTTCTAGAAGAGAGTGGGGCAGCTCACCCAGCCCGGCCAGGGGCTGCCCCTCCGGCTTCACTGTTTGAACCTGAGCCTGGCCTTGGAGAGCAGAGCGAGGGGCAGGGGAACCAGCATGCGAGCAGTGACACTGGCCCTCCCTGGGCCTCACCAGTGTCCTCACACCCTGAGCTGGCTGGCCCCTAAGGCCCCCCTTCCTTTCCCCCTACCCCGTGTGGTTAAAAATTCACTATTCCGTTTGCTGCTATGCCAGCCGGCCATCTGCCTCAGCAACAGGCCCAAGACGGGGACACGGGGGACGGCCTAGCATTTCCCCATGGGGGGCTGTACTGCCGGCTGCAGACCCCCAGGCGTGCCAGGGTGAGGAGGGGTGAAGGCAGAGACGTGGACGTGGACCGTGGGCCGGTGGGACAGCATCGGCAGCTGTTTCTGTCACCGACAGTAGAACAGGAGCCGCAGCACCCCCACTGACTGGGGACGGATGGCCTGGGAGGGAGGTCCAAGGGGCTCCCTGGGCCTGCATCTCCCTGTGAGGAGGGCACGGAGCCTGCCCGTTGGGCGCCCTCAGGCTCTGAACCATTCTGGGGCCGCTCCCTCCGTTTCTAATAAATGAGCGTGTCTGTGCGCACGAGTAAGTGGGAGACCCGGACGCCAGTTACTCGTGCAGGTCCTGGCCCTGTCCACTGAGCTGACCAGCGCGTCCGGCGTCTGTGGGGGTCCATGCTGCCCTGGGGCCAGGGAAGAAGCGGTGAACTCACAGCTGACCCGGAACCAGCGCCTCCAGCAGGAGCACCTGGGGGCAGAGGAGGCCTGTGCGGAGGCCTGGCCGACGGGGCGGGTCACGCTCCTGAGGGCACAGACCACTCTGGGCTCACAGCTGAAGACCGGGCGCTGGCACAGGCGGGGGTGAGACACCACCTCCGGCCGTGGCAGAGGCCAGCAGAGAGACAGGAAAAGCCCAGAGGAGGGAGGCGAGGAGGGTTCTGTCTTCTGGCCTAGCACCTGCACAGGTCAGGCTGTGGGCAGGCCCCTCTCTGGCCTCCGTCCTTGTCTGGGGAGTGAATGCAAATGTCTGAAGTCAGTTCTGGCTTCCGAGGGTGTGAGGGGCAGCGGCCCCAGATTTCTCTACGTGCACACTCACACTCACACAGACACACTTACAGACACACACACAGAGACACGGACACACACACTCACACACACTCACATGCATATACACCACACATGCATACACACTCCTGTGCTCACACACGCACACACACTCATGGACACAGCACACAGCGGCACACAGATCTGAGTGTCTAGCCCACACTGCACCCCTAGTCCTCACTTCATCTCCCAGTTTCCAGGAAGCGGTACAGACCAGCCAGGAAACGATGGTAAAATCACCTGGGATATTTTATGCGCCAATACCCGCCGCCTCTGCTGGGTCTCAGGGAGTGGACGCAGGGTCGAGACAACACACCCGAAGCCACATGCCAGCGCATGGAGGGAGGAGCGGGGGTTTCGGTCCCACCGTCCTGCCCTCCGGAGGAAGTCCTCCCCCCCGGCCCAGCGGCTGGATGTGCAGCCTCACGTATGTCCACAGCAAGCTTCACCCCCAGCCACCGACAGCCACGTCCCCCCGAGGGCCAGAGCAGCAGCCAGCACGGGGTTGCGGCCAAGGGAATTCATGTCGCTGCCCTTCCATTTGTTTCTGCTTCCTGCCCACATTGCTGTGATGGCGGCCAAGCCCTGGAGGGATGGAGGGAATGTCGTTTCTAAGCCAGTTTCCACCTCAGCGTTTTCCATGTTCACTTCCTGGTGGTGGGGGCTGCACACAGGGGAGCTATGACGGTGGTAACCCACCCCCCGTCATTCCAACATGCTGGGTGAGTTGAAAAATGACGGACAGGAGCCTGAGAGTGAGGGCGCATTAAAAAATTATCCTGCCCAGCTGGTGTGGCTGGCGTGGCTCGTGTGGCTCTGTGGTTGAGCATCAACCTATGAACCGGGAGGTCATGGTTTGATTCCCGGTCAGGGCACATGCCAGGGTTGCGGGCTCGATCCCCAGTGTGGGGTGTGCAGGAGGCAGCCAGTTCATGATTCTCTCTTGTCATTGATGTTTCTCTCTCTCCCTCTCCCACCCTCTCTGAAATCAATAAAAATATATTTAATAAAAAAATATCCGGACTATTATCTAATTTCTCCAGTCATGGAAAGAAGTCTCCGTGTGTAAGTAAACCAAGTTCACAACATACCTTTTGAACTTTCTGTCTTCCTGCTGCGCCTGGGTGGGGCTGGAGGGAAATCGGTGGCCCCTCACCCGCACGGCAGCCGGCCAGTCACGGGAATAAACGTGTGGGTGCAGCGTCAGCGGGGGAGCTGAACCCCACCCCAAAGCCTCTGCGCGGGGCCCAGTGCTGCCTCAGATCAGCCCCTGTAGGCGTGTGCAAGGCGTGGAAGAGTCACTCTGGCGTCACGTGGAAAAGGGCTAACTCCGTGGTGAGAGGTGACCCACCGCCGGGCCCGTTAAGTGCGATGACAAGGCGTGGAGAGCGGTGACAGCGGGGTGGCTAATGGACAGTAGCTCGGGACCCTCAGGCCCCAGGGGCCTTAAATATGTGACCGGCTGCAGGGTTGCATGTTGAGGACGCAACCGTGTGCCCACAGCCCAGGCTGTCCCAGGCAGCCTCCTGCAGACAGACTTGCACCCCGGTGTTACATAATCGCGCTTTCAGAAAAACAGCCTTTGTCATTGCAGCCCAGAGTCCATCCTGATGCCTCCGAAATGCAGGTGCGAGGGCTGAGCTCACGAGAGTCTGCGGACGTCATACCTACCCCAAACCCTTCTCCCCCAGCGCCTGGAACTCTGGGAAAAATACTGGTCAGCATTCCCAGCATCTGAGGTCCCCTGGGCCCCACCCCTGGGACCCTCTACAGCCTTTCTGGGGTCCAGAATGTCCCCAGGAGGCGGTTGGCTCTGGGACTGCGTCCTGGTGTCTGTCCGCGTCCGAGTGGATGAGCGATGGGCTGGCCTGGCCGGCGGAGGCCGTCAGTGACTCACTGAGGGAGAGAGTGCCCCTGTGGCCTGCAGAGGTGACACTGACTTTCTGAGCCAGCGCCCTCCTTAGCGAGGCTGGCCCCAACGACTCAGTAACGACAGGAGCGATTCTGCAAGGGGCCCCGCGTGGCGAAACCAGGAACACGGCGTTCTCACTCCCCGTGTGGAAACCGTGGGCAGGGCGTCTGCGTCGGACTGTTCAGGTGGGTCGTCATCTCCCCTTTCATTTATCTCCGTGCCCTTTGAAGTCCGAGCCCCCGTCTGCCTACTGCCGGAACCTAAGAGAAGCTGAATTCCTCCCCCATTACACACCCGCGTCTGGAGAGGCCCCTGCTTCCGAGCAAGACGCCCGTCCCTGCCCCACGCCTTCCCCCAGCGCTGGCCCTGGCCCTGCACTGCGGCTGATGGAGCGAAAGGCTGATGTCCACCCCGGGCGCTGGCGGAGGAGAGGGGAGACCCCCACCCCACCAGGTCTCCGCTGGAAGGAAGCCCACCCCCTTCCAGTCCGTCCTGCCCTCTCTCAGGGGCTGAGAGGGAAACGCAGAGGAGAGGGAGGGGAGCCGAGAGGGCAGGGGGAGAAGATGAAAGGTGCAGGAAGAGCAGGAGGAAATGAAGAGAACTTTACTGCCCGGCTCTTCTCCCGCCGCCTCCATTATCAGATGCTGCGTTTGGGTTTAAGATGGGAGATCAAAGGCGAGAGCGCTTTGTACTGCTGCCAGGCGGCCAGATGAGCCCGCTCAGCGCTCCTGCTCCTGCGCCAGGGCCACGCGCGCCAGGCCGCCTGCGGCGCAGCGAGCCGAGCTCAGCAGCCTCCACACGAACCTGCCGGGCGGCCAGCATCCACGGGCTTTATGGGCCACAGAGAGAAGGACCGAGGGGTCTCATCGCGGCTTTCCGAGAGTACGTGGAACGCGTAATGGGGATGGAAAGGAGGACGAAGGCTGGCGCCACGCGTGCTCGGCAGAACCCATCCTCGCCGGGCATGTTGTCCGCGCTGCAGAGCTGTTCACGGGCGTGGAGCGGCTCTGTCCCGGGACGGGGATATTGCGAGGGGCCGGGCGTGTTCTCCACGCGCCAGGGTCTGGCCGGCCAATGCAGGTCTGGCCGGCATGGCCTGCCTCCCCAGGGGAGTGCTGAGGAGCCCTCTGCCAGAGGGGATGGCTCTGTGAGCTCCCCACGCACCTGAGTGTCTTCACGCCGTGGACACGGCCTGGGCCTTGTGCCACTGGGTGAATAGATGCCCGGGAGGGTCCCTCTCTCCCAAGAATCGGACCAGCCCGGGAGACGGGGACTCCCAGCCCAAGCCTGGGGGTTTGAGAGGACTCAAGGCCGAGGACTTGAGCTCTGTCCCCAACAGGAGGTTTGGAAACACCGTGGGTGACCGACCTCACACCAGCAGTGACACTGGAATCAGGGTGGGCCCAGCCGCACTCACGTTTGCAAAGGAAATCAGCCAACAGGCTAGGGAGGTGCTCCAGGTCAGCCCCTTTCCTGGGGGGGACAGGGTGTGGGACCAGAGTCAGTGTCCCTTCCTGACCCGCTGGCTGGCGTGAAACACTGACCCGAGGCCCCCTCTGTGGCCTCCCCGCCCCCCCACCCCCCCAGGAGAGGCCCCCTTCCATTTTTTTTTTTTTAATCCTCACCTGAGGATATTTTTCCATTGACTTTTAGGGAGAGTGGAAGAGAGAGGGAAAGACAGAGAGAAAGATCCATGTGAGAGAGACACATCGATTGGTTTTCTCCTGCACAAACCCTGACCAGGGTCCGGGCCGGGGAGGAGCCAGCCACTGAGGTACGTGCCCTTGACTGGAATCGAACCCAGGACCCTTTGTTCCACAGGCCAACGCAGAGGCTCCCTCTCTGGTCCTAAGTTCCCCGGGGTCCTGGTGCAGCGTTGCTACAGTTCTTCATTTCTGTGTCTTACTTGTTACATCTGCAAACTCACTGGGTCCTCCCAGTGCCCGGGCGAGGGCAGCACCCACCCTCCCGCCCGCGTTTCACAGGTATCGGCCCGCTACACACGGCGAAGGACGGGCACTCAGGTAGCCAGAGGCGGGCGGTTGGCCAACCTGGGAGGAGAGTGTACAGAAGTCCTCCGTGTGTCGCTGCAACTTTCCTGTATGTTCAAGTCATTTCAAAACACAGAGTTAAAAAAAGCCTCGGGGCTTAGGCCACTGCGTTTCAGTAGTGGCTCGGCCTCTTAGCAGCCGTTGCTAAAAGGAGGGTTTTTTATATATTCATTCGCCCCTCTGACCGTCATCATCCCATGAGGCGAGGAGGGCGTTCCATGCTTAAGCCGGCTGTACACATGAGGAAACCGAGGCCCGGAGCTGCTGAAGGACACGCCTGTGCCCACAGACACACGCGGTGTTATTTACTGCCCAGCCTCACTGGTCAGCATCGTGCTCACCTCCCCTGAGCGTGGAAGTGATACAGGCCGCGCCCGCATCTCTCAGCAGGAAAGGTGCACGGAACACACAGGAGGTTCCAACCTCCACTCTGACCTTACGAGACATGGAGGCAACTTGACCTTCCTTTCTTCATTAATTTCTAGACAACAGATCAACAAGGAGAATCCAGGAAAAGCTAAGCACTGGGAACGTTGTTAATTTTATCCTTTCCTTGTAATCCTTACAGTTAAAAGGGATCCTTCCTTCACCTCAATTTAAGAAAATACCTAATAGCCCGGCCGGTGGGGCTCAGTGGTTGAGTGTCATCCCACGAACACCCATGACCCAGGAGGTCCGGGTTCGATTCCTGGTCAGGGCACATGTCCGGGTTGTGGGCTCGATCCCATGCAGAGGGCTTGCAGGAGGCAGCCAATTATCATCAATTTCTCTCTCATCATTGATGTTTCTACCTTCCTGTCCCTTTTACTTCCCCTGTCTCTAAAAATTAACTTAAAAGAACATTAAAAAAAGAAAACACCTAATTTTTAGATTACTTCAATCACTTTCTAGGCACATTAACAATTTTTGTTCTGCTTCCTTCCACCTACCACCCATTCATCATCCATCCATCCATCCATCCATCCATCCATCCATCCACCCATCCATCCATCCACTCATCTGCTTCTCCATCCGTCTGCCCACCGCCCGCTAAGCATGGGGTCCATACTATGACTCGGTCTTTTTCAAAGGGAAGGCGCACGTCTTGCCTCCACTGAGTGGAAGAGGGAGATGCAAGCATAACCACACCAGAAGGTAGGAAACAGGTCAGTAGAGGGAGAAAAGATTCTTCGATGAGCCCATGAGTTGCAACAATCCAACCTCAAACACCACATATTTCACAGAACAAGCACAACGCCATCGAGTGTGGTTCGCCAGCGCCTCGTCAAGGGTTTCTGTGGCCGGGATGGGGCCGCCTGTCTCGCTGCCGTCTTCCCTGGAGGAACACTCTCCCGATAGGGCTAGTGATGCTTCATGGGGTTGGCTGTCACTGACCCCTCAGAGAACAGAACTTGCTGAATCTAGTTTAGAAGAATTTCGCCGAAACACAACGACAGCCCAACGCTTACGCTCATGTGGCATTTCTATGTCCATGACCCAGATCTTCATGTAATTCATTCCACAGCATGGCACCTGGGCAAGCTCATTGTCACCAAAAAAACTGGAAACCTCATTGCCTATTGGCCCACCTTCCAAGTGACTTATGAAATATTGACCTACACAGCTCGGTAGTGACCCACGGGGCCTGGAATTAATACTTCTCATCGAGGGAAATGTCTGCTTGGTTTCTGCCTCCCCATCAATATTCTATAGCAAAACATCTTCCAATTCCACGGCACTGAAGTAAACAGAAGTTTTTACTAGGCGCCGTGCCAAAGAACCTCTGGAAGTGAAAATTGATTCTATCTGCCAGGGCATTGATCCACTTGCTTATTACCGCCCCAAAGAGATTTATCGTACGCGTGGCCCTAAAAAGCGAACAAACAAAGTAACTGAAAGCACACCTGCGCCTCCCCCCAAGTGTGGGGGACGTGACAGCCTTGCCGGGCGGTCGGGGAAGTGAGCCAGGTGTCACCATCGCTGAAGACATTTGCTGTTTGACAGAAGTCCATCGTGAATTCTCTCCTAAAATAAATGACCGCCTCTGACCGGTCGTTGGTGCAGATGAAACGTGTACACGTTGGGTTTATTTCCTACGAACTACCCCATAGCGGACGGGTGAGCAGTGGCTTCCTACTGAGAGGAACGTGCTGTGGGATTTTGCATCTGTTCTGCAGGGGGTGGGGGTGGCCCTTCCCACAGCCATCGTTGGTGGGCCTGTTCTCCATCATGTCCCCATGTTGTCTAGTTGCCGGGACAGGACCAATGGGGCGAAGACCCCGATGATCCATTGGCCCTCTTCCCCCTCAGCATCCTGCCCTGGGTGACAGCACGGACTTAATATCTTTACGTCAGTGACCCCCACATCCATGTCTCTGGCCCAGAACTTCCCCCGGAACGTCTAGAGCTAAGTTTCGGGAGGACCTGAGAGCTGTGCCTGTATAGTCCACGGGCCCTGAAACCCAGCGTTTCCCAAACGGAGCCCATCACGGGGGAGGGTTCCCGAGCTTATTGAATGGCTCCGCGTCATAAGGCTCTTTCCGCAGGTTCCGCTCCCAGCGGCGGTCTCTTCGCTCGTAGGCCTGTATTCTATTCGTACGAAGGAGGACGTGGCTGAGGAAACCTTTCCGTTCTGCCCTGAACTCCTTGGACGTATTCCCACCCCAGCTCCTGGGACATTAGATTGTAACGGTCGGTGCACCGCGGTCCCCCTGGCTGTGAGTGATTCCGCACAGGAGATACGGTTGTCTGTGGTGGAGATCACTGAGGGAAAGCTGAATCCATGCAGTTCACTGGCTGCCAGACCTGGACTGAACATGTCAGTCACGTCATCTCCCCGAGACCCACGCTGCCCACCTCATGGGGGTGCTTTGGGAAACCCAATGTGGCCATGTGGGGGAGGTTTGTGTGGGTTACTTTTACAGTATCACGCAGACATACGCTATTGTCCAGAAGCCATGGATTTTCTTTCTTACTAACCTTTACAGTTTTGTATGCACCGGTATAATAAACGTTTTATGGCGGATTCGATCCATTCTTCTTTGTGTTTATTATTATAGCCCTCATATAAATACCAAGTGCTAGTTAATTTTCCAAGAAGACAAGGGTGGCTTCCCTTGATGTCATGGAAACGGAGCTTGGAGCGTCTCCACATCGGCCTCTGTCTCCAGGTGCCGTGGCCCCCAAGCTCAGGGCTCACCCGGCCCAGCTTCTGGGAAGGATTCTAATCTCCTTCCGGGGGGAGTGTGGAGTGGCTTCGTGCCATGTCGCGTGCAGCTCACTTTGCCTTGAAGATCTCAGGGTTGCCAGTGAGCGGGACGTGTTGGCCCAGGTCATCCTAAGTGTTGCTCCAGCCTCGCCTTCGCCTCCACACACAGACCATGAGGCCCTCCCGCTCCTTCCTGAGTCATTCCTTTCAAAATTGTTCATCTCAGTTTTTGCAAAAGCCAAGTGCGAAGAGGTAACCTAATTGGTGGCATTTCTTGTTGGTGTGCCCGACGGTTCTCCGTCATCACAGTGATCAATCACATGGACAAGGTTTCTCCAAACCTGGCCCTTCTGGGGCAGGACCAACAGCCACCCCTCCACGCTGGCTGCCCGAGCGCAGAGGAGGCCGCGGCCCCGTCGCTGGGGGCGGGCCGTGTCTGCCGAGGCCGTCTTATGAAACTAGGGCACGCTTTGCATGAAACCCCATTTTCAAACCGAAACCATGAAAAAAAATGGTGGTTCGGTGTGGTTTGTACTCAAAACCAGGTGAAGCTTTGTGGTTCAGCCACGCTTTGACTGAAGCCAGAGAGGAGGGAGCCCACTGGGTTTGGCTGGGTCTTGTTTCACATCTCATGTTCCACATGGTTCTGTTTCCCAGTCCTGAAATCTGGGGTCCCGATGAAGGGGGAAGAGGAGTAAAGTGAAGGTGGCCTGCGGTGGGCACGGATGAGGACAGCGTTAGTGTAGCCAGGGCCCTGCCACTCGGGTCATCAGCTCCTGTGTCCTCTCAGCGCCCCTCCTGGAAAAAATCCCTCACACTCAACAGTTCCCTGGGGTTTCCTCCCAGGGGGCAGACGTGTGAACCCCATCCTGACACAGGAGAGCCCGTTCTACTGATATTTTCGAATAGACCCATTCACAGATCTGTTTTTCCAGGTCAGCCATGGAAATGGTGGGGCAAACATTTGAAGCAACAGACTGTGACATTCCATGTGTGTGGATTTACTTAACATGATTTCAGTTCTAGTTCTAGTTCTAGTTGCCTTGAAACCAGACCACGTCCTGCCCTTCAAGAGCTTTTAACTTGGAGAAGGAGCCACGATATACCCCCAGACCCTGCTCTGCGGTGGGAAGGGCTAACGCCACCGGGCTGTCCAGTTGGCGAGTAGGACGAGCACAGCAGCATTGGCACCTCCGCGGGGCGGGCAGGCACGGGGTTGGTGGGAAGGAAGGAGGAAGAGTCTTGATGGGGAAAGGGCAGTCGGAGCACTGAAGTGAGAGTTTATTGGTTGGGCTGAGGCCATAGAAAAGGATTTGAGAAAAACGGCTTTGGAAGGAGAGGCTGGTACTGCATCTCCGCGGGTCTCCTCTGTCTGGCCAGGGAGTTGTGTTCTCCCTGGAGCGAGGAGTCAGGGAGCGTTTTTGAGTTGACAGTTGACAAAATCAGGGCCAAACGCAGGCAAAAGCCTCGGCTTTACCTCGGAAAGTTACTCAAGTCTCCATGAAAATTCAGACAAGGGAAAAAAAAAAGAAAAGCAGTAACTGGTCTTTGGGTAAAAAGAAATCACTGAAGAAAAGCTAATCATCCTTATACAATCTGAGCTCAACAACCAGACCTGCTTGAAATTACAGACTAACACCAAGTTCTCGCTTGAAATTTGAAGTTAGCATGTGCGAGCACACGTCTTGCATGAATGTACTGTCGAATGCCTGCTTCCCCAAACTTAAACATTTCTACGAATACACGGAATCTTACTTTATTGTTATAATGACCCCTCCCCCCACCCAGGAGGAATGTAACTTAAACGCTCCCTAATGGGAGCGAGGAAACAGTAAGGAGTAAGACTTGATAGGTGGGATTGCGTTTTGGGGGTTCACAAGCCAGTGTGATATCTACGACCCATTTTTGTCCCTTAGGCACAGTAGCAACTCCATTGGGAATACACGACACAGACCTGAGCTCGCCCTGCGTGGGGCTCTGAGGGGCACAACGGGAGCTCTGGGAGTCTGCCTCACAGGCGGAGGGACGGACAGAATCCCCAAGCCCAACAGGCCGGCAGCGGGCAGAGGCGGCACCGGAAAGGGGAGCTGCAGGTCAGAGCCCAGAGAACCCTGGGGAGGGTCACGGGAGAGCGATGGCCAGCCACAGGCTGGTTGGTTATACTTCCCTTGGGCTGGCAGCTCTTCCTGGGAAATTATTTTTACTTCCTTATTGTGCATTCTGCCGGGGACGGCAGCAGGGCAGTCAACAACAACATGCTGTATGCGGGTCCCACAGAGCACGGCGTGAGCGGCCGGCCTCGGTGAGGTGCCTCTGAAGCCTGGGCGCCGCCAGGCCTCCCCACCTGCCTCCTTGCACAGGTGGCGCTCATGTATTTATTTCAATCTTCACTGTTGACAGTATTGCATGTGTCCCCTTCCCCCCATCGACCCCACCCAGCCCACCCCCACCCGGGGCGCGCTCATAGATGGATAGCCCTTGGAGAAATCTCAACTAAAATTAAAAAAAAAAGCAAACGTGATTGTTTAAAAGATCAGAGTGGCCCTAACAGATTTGGCTCAGTGGGTAGAGCATCAGCCTGCAGACTGAAGGGTCCCGGGTTCAATTCCGGTCACGGGCATGTACCTTGGTTGGGGGCACATCCCCAGTAGGGGGCGTGCAGGAGGCAGCTGATCGATGTTTCCCTCTCATCGATGTTTCTAACTCTCTATCCCTCTCCCTTCCTCTCTGTAAAAAATCAATAAAATATATATTTTTTAAAAAGATCAGAGTGGTTGAGCATATAGTTTCTGTGTTGTTGTTTGCTTTAAATTGAACGCAGCTATTACTCGAAGAATCCATGATTTTTAAAATCGGAATCATCCGTTTCACCTTTAGAAATGAAAAATTAGAAAAATCAGAGGGGTCTGCGCGGTGCTGACTCGCCCGCTGTCCCCTCAGACGAACCGGGCGTCACTCCCAGGAACGGTGCTCGGGCTCGGGCCAGCGCGACGGGAAAGGCCGGGAGCGTTGCTATTCCTCAACGGCCTTTCACGGGAGGGAACACGCGTTTCCTCAAAAGCTTCCAGAAACGACCCTGGAGGGCGAGGCTGGGCCCTGGAGCTGGGGCTGTAGACTTCAGGGCAGCAGTTTCCCCCCATCCCAGCCTTCAGTTTTCATGGTTCCAGTCTCCCGTGGTCAACCACGGCCCAAAAATATTAAATGGAAAATTCCAGAAAGAAACAATGCATACGTTTAAAATTGCCGGCTGCTCTGAGTAGTCTGATGACATCCCTTGCCGCCCCGCTCCGTCTCCCCGGGACGTGAATCATCCCTCTGTCCGCCCTGCCTTCTCCTGGCTGCGGACAGGGAGACCAGGGCCTAGGTGGGGTTCGGTGCCAGCCTCGGTGTCAGGCGTTTCCCGGGGATCTATCCCCCGGAGAAGCGGGGGCTGCTGCACTGGGCAGTTCGATAATTTTATAAAATCGGACTTTGGTCAAATCGTTCCCAGACCCCGTCCTATCAGTCGAACTCCAGCTCGATGGGGTCCTATGTCTGGCACTGTGACCGCCCGGCTTTAGCCGAGCTGGGTGATTGATTGTGGCACCTCCATGCTGTCATTGAAACTCATGCCCATGGAGTGGGACAGCCAGGGGTCTGCACCGGACTGGCCTGTCATATTTCCCACGCACCTTAGAGGTCACTCCTGCAAACATGTTGGGATTTGGAAGCATGCTGGACTGTCACAAGTGTCTCTTCACCTGTGCAGGGGGTGCATGGGGAGGCCTGACTGTCACGTGTCCACACACCTGTGCAGGGGGTACACGGGGAGGTCTGAACGTTGTCCCATCTGTGCCCCAACACCCTCCTCCTGGGACCTGGAGGGACGCGACTGCTTCCGCGCTGACTCCCGGTGTTCACTGCGGCCCATGCGCCCGCGGGAAGCGGCCAGTGTCCCTGAATGGAATGCCCTGTGCCCAGTGAGCAACACTGTGCAATCGACGGCCCTTCCACTGTGACCACAAGGCGCTGCTTCCGGTTACCTTTCTCCAGAACTCACAACCGGGTGGTCCTCTCGGGGGGAATCAATGAAACTGACACAAAAGAAAAGGTAGGACTGTTTCTCCCCTGCGCACCCTCCTCGAGAGAGAATATGACTTGCACTTTCCCACGTGAAGAAAAGGTAGAACGTGAGGCGTCTATTTTTACTGGAATAACAAGATGTCACTGGGAGAGCATGACTTTTTTGGAAAGGTTTTTTTTCACTTGTCTACCACAGCTTCCCATATTTCATAGCTGCATGTTTCCTGGTTAAAAAGCACTAAACTTTTCAACATTTGGCGCTGGTTTTGCGAGCCGCGCGGGGCGAGGACATTCCATGCTAATGAACAGCTGTAGCGGGAAGCGGCCGTCTGATGTTCCGGCCCGTTGTGCCGAGCAACCCGCGGCTGCAGCACAGACCTCCGCGCGCCGCGGCTCCCGGCGCCCATCCCCAGGCCTGTCTTACCGGGCCACCTGGCTGCAGAGAGGGCTGGCTTATTTTAAATTGTAAATACATTTTTATTGATTTCAGAGCGGAAGGGAGAGGGAGAGAGAGGGACAGAAACATCAATGATGAGAGAGAACCATGGATCGGCTGCCTCCTGCATGCCCCACACTGGGGATCGAGCCCGCAACCCCGGCCTGTGCCCTGACTGGGAATTGAACCGTGACCTCCTTGGTCCATAGGCCGACGCTCAAGCACTGGGCCATGCTGGCCGGTAAAAAGAGGGGTTTTTAGGTGGCTGTGGCGTCTTCCTGCCAGAGTTCCCAGACAAAGCACCACCTTCACTTGTCCTGGGCAGGGGGCTCTGTCACTCTCAGCAGGCAGGCCCTCCCCCTGAGCTGGAGAGCAGGATTCACGGTGACGCCCCCCATTGCCAATGCGCTCCGAGTACTGAAGGCCCCGGCCGTGCACAGCTGCTCGGGGGCTGCGAAAGTCAACTGGGAGCTGTGAAGGTCAATTGGGAGCTGTGAAGGTCAAGTACGTCGCCCGTGTTCCCGGGCCCGAGTTCTGGACATCACCTGCGACCCACACAGATCCTGGATGAGAGAAAGATTCTCCCTGGATTTGGCTTTGCTCTTAAACGTATGCCCCACACTCTACATGCTACAAACCCTTACATTTTCCCTATAAGCCACAGGCTTTACGGCGAATGCATTTTTTTCCCCGTAGGTTGGCAACTCAGACACAACCCCACATAATCACCGTCAGGCAATATTTAGTAAGAAAACTTCCCACGGGGATACCAGGCGCGCCACAGAGGGAATCGCACAGCGCGATGGGATTTGGGCCTCACGGTCTCCCTCGGGCAGCCCCTGACCCATCCACTCACAGCACTGCCTGGCGGAGGCCTGGCCAGCTGGGGTGGCCGCTCTATCACGGCTTCCTCCCTAGGGCGGCTCCCGTGCTGTGTGTGTTGGCCGGTACACTAACGCTCCTCCCTGAGAACACATGCTATCCAGCGGGTCTGCGTCACGTTGGTCTCTCAGCCCCCTTTGCCCTTCACGTGTGTCTGGTTGCACTTGGTGATGCTCGGAGCTCTACAGGGAGCAGCCTCGGGAGGTTGGGCTACATTTTCACTAACGAGCTTTTTGCAGTTTGGTTCAAAAGCAACACAACACAGAGCGAGGCTGGGACCCGGCGTCAGAGCGCTGGCGCTTCGGAGCGGGTGACACGCGGAGCTTACGGAGACTGGAAGCGGGTCCCTGACCCCAAGCACAGCTCTGCCCTCGCTCGCGCCTGGCCTGGGGGGCAGCCGCCTGCTGGAGGAGGGATAGTAACGCCCACCAAGCAGGCAGCAGGGGTCCTGGGGGGCAAATGAGTCCATCTACCTGAGGAACTCAGAAGAGGCAGACCTGCTGTTCTGACTCTGCTCCTGGCTCGGTCACGAGGGGCAGGTCCTTGTGCCCCTGGGGTCTTGGCCCCCCCATGGACCAAGGTCCCTGAGGCCACCGCCTGTTGCTTTCCTTCTAAACCAGCGGTTCTCAACCTGTGGGTCGAGACCCCTTTGGCAGTCGAACGATCCTTTCACAGGGGTCGCCTAAGACCATCCTGCATATCAGATATTTACATGACGATTCATAACAGTAGCAACATGACAGTTATGAAGTAGCAACGAAAATAATTTTATGGTTGGGTCACAACATGAGGAACTGTATTTAAAGGGCCAGAGGGTTGAGAACCACTGTTAAATGAAAGCATCCGGTAAACACCGAGGGGAAGTCGCAGCCAGGGAGCGATGGCACCAATAGGCCGCTGATAGCCGGGACGGAGACGCTGTCAGTATGAAGATCCTGGGACAGCGGGCACACGCCGGGCCAGCATGGGCACCCACGCACAGCAGGCGTGTCCGCAGCCACACAAAGGCTGGGAGAGGGGGGCTCTGCCTGTGAAGACGCCAGGGGTGAGTACACGATTCCAAGTAAGAAGGTGGCACTTAAATAGCCCACATTTTTCCCCATTAATCCTCACCCTAGGGTATTTTTTCCCATCCAGTAGAAGGGAGGTGGGGGGAAGAAACTTGAGAGAGAGAGAGAGAGAGAAATATTGATGTAAGAGACACATTGATTTGCTGCCTCCTGCACGTGCCCCAACTAGGGCCGAAGATGTAACCTGCCACCTAGGTACATGCCCTTGACCAAGAATCGAACCTGCAGCCTTCTGGTGTGCAGGCCCATGCTCTAACCACTGAGCAACCAGCACACCAGCCAGGGCAAAGGGCCCGCAATTTAAAAGATAAAAAAGAACCAGCCCACAACGGGAACAACGATATTCAACGTGTCCCCTGTGTCCGGCCTCACACTTTGCTCAGCGCCACTTCCTGCATCTACCGCACAGGCAGGAGGGGGTGGACGTCGGCGTGAACAGGCCTGGCTGAAACCTCTGCCTGTGGGTCTCCAGTCTGCTGAGTGGTCTCTTCCACAGCCACCTCCATGCTCCCCGAGGCTCTGCTTTCCCATGGGGGGAGCGGGGGATGGGTTTCCCTCCCAGAACCTCGGACCAGGCAGAGCGCCGGGCGTGGGTTCCGCACCAGCGAGCGGCCCTGTCCAAACACCAGGGAGGAATAACTTGCTTTGGGCGGTTTACGGGGAGCAGATAAAACCTACATGGAAACATGGATGGGAAGAGATGGAAAATGAGACACAGGCCTGGATCGGACGCCCAGAGGCCGTGTATTTTGTCCAGCTGTGCCCAGAAATAGCCTGAGGTTAACAGTGAGCATTTCTACGGGAGGAGCGGCTACAATGAGGTCACCCACAGAGAGGAGTCGGCGGAAACTTCCCACCAAGCCGGTGGCTATACAGGCGCTGCCTCAGCAGAACTTTTAAGGTGATTAAGAGGCTGCGGGTGCAGCGAGGGAGGCCGAGCGAGGGCTGTGGCCGGGCCTGGTTAAGGGCGAGGGCTGCTGGCATCTCGGGACGGGACGGTGGCTTTGCTAACACTCCTTGGGGAGTGAGGCCGGAACCCCTGACCGCTCCCCCAGTCTGATGTGGAAAAATAAACGGGAAAAGGCCCTCACTCCCTCTGTGGTCCCAGCTCTGGCCATACCCCCGGGCCACACATTCCATCTGATGGTGGCGAAATGACACACGTGTGCTGTTGAGGAGAACGGAGCCCGGCTACCACCCTCTGATTTCCCACGGAACGTCGGTGGAGAGTCTCTACCAGGTCTAGCCTAACTTCCTGTGAAACCATAAACAAGGACCCAATAAAGACATGGAGCCCTTGAGCCCGGCACCGCCAACGATCAGATTCCACGTGGTCGTTCCGCCCACCCAGGAAAGGACTGGTGTTTTCCTGGGAGCTTATTGGAGAGTCGAAAACAGATTCTGTTGTGAATTTGATACCTGTCCTTGCGTGGCTGAGGGATTTAAGGGTGACTAGATCTTTCACATCCTTGGATCCCTATGAGCCATGGATTTCAGGAGGGTTTTGCTTTCTGGGATGTTAAGAGCTGATTTTTCACAGGGGACTGTCTGTGAGAACTCATTCGATCCATTGGGTTTGAACATTCAGACGTTCCGAACCACCAAATGGTGAGCTTTTCCCCCCCCCCCATTTCTGCTCACCATCCTCATCTGGCTTTACGTGTCAGCGTCTGTGTCTGCTTCCTTAGCGGCAGAATGTCCCGAGACTGCGTTGGGGTATCTGTGGTTCATTGCCATCTGCGTGGTGGGAGCCCATCTCAAGTTTACTTCTTCACATGGGGCTGATGCTTACACAGAAGCCTGGAAGGATGGGTCCTGGAACAGCCGTGGGACGTGCAGCCGACAGCAAGGCTGCAGTGCCCTGTGCGCCCGGGAGCTGGCACGCGGGTGGGTGTGTGCCGGCTGAAGGCAGCCACACACGGAAGGCGCTGCGCTCCATCCGGCCATTGTTGGCGTCTGGTTCCACTTCCTTTATCGCCATATCGGCTCACCTCCTTGAGTCCTCAGAACTGCACATTGCCGCCCCTCCCCCTCAAGGATTTAAACAGCTTCCTTGGCCACATAGGAAGCGAGAACTCCCCTAGGGGCAGACTTTTAAATCCAGCCTGCTCATGGCACTACCATGGAGGTCAGATGCTAGGTAAGAGGAAGGAGGTTTGCTGCTGATGGAGGTGTAGCTCTTACGAGGCTCAGTTTTGGAGATGTGTGTGTGCATATGTGCCTGTGTGAGAGAGAGACAGAGGGGTGGGGGAGAGAGAAAGAGAGAGAGAGAGAGAGATATGGAGGGGGAGGACAGAAAGAGATAGAAAGACTGGGAAAGCTACTGTCCACTAGACTCTTAGCCTAGTTCTCAATTTTTTTCTTTATGGCAAAAATAAAAAATAAAAAAAAATCTAGCCTCAGGAAAAATGTGGCATTGTTATCTCAAATTTAAAAACTAAGAAATGAGCTCGGGGAAGCTCAGCCACCCCCTCAGGTCTCAGAACCAGAGGTGCTGGGACCGGATTGAAGCCGGGGGTGGTAGGGAAGTCACCGGACCGCCGCGCCAGTGAGCCTGGGGAGCGCCACCCGCCCCAGGTCCGCGTCCCCTTCACTTCTCCAGCCGAGGTGCCCACCAGGCTGCCAAGGTCCCTACTTGCTGGGGCTGCCACCCAGCAGGCGCCGGAGGTGGCACTTTGGACGAGGACGAGGCCTTGTCAGACACCCCGCATCGCACCCAGGCGTCTGGTCTAGTCTCTCAACGCGGCTTCTAGCGAGGTCAGGCCATAGAAGCCCAGAGACAGTGAGTCACGGGGCGAGCTAAGCCAAAACACCGAATGAGTCATTCCTTCCAGAAACAATGGCCGTTTTTCCTCCAAAACGTTCGACAGACTTACTGATAGGGTAGAACGAGAGCGACTTAAATGCACTATTGCGACCAATAAAAGTACGTACTAAGACGCATGCACTACTACTGCTAGTAAATAGCATTTACTATTTGATGAGTTGCTATCAACATGAAAGATTCTTTACTTGCCCAACACCTGCTAGCAGGCCACATGGCTTCTGGGCATAAACACGCTCATTACAGGAAATGGTGAGAATGCGATCTCTCCACCATCTCCGCTGTGTGCCGAGCCTACACCAGCTGGGCGGTGGACAGCCAGAGGTGCGGTAGGTAGAAGTTGGTTGGGGTGGGGGTGAAGTTGGGGGATCAAACTTCACTCCCTGGCGATTCAGGGGCTGGTGGTGCCTCGGCCTGGAATAGGAAGTTGGAAAGTCTGAGAAGATTACAAATTCAACTGGGGACACAGTTCTCTCAAGGTTCCTGGGGTGACAGCCTGATGGGTGTGCTCAGGACTCAGAAAGGGGCTCCCTGGGCTGGAGGGCTGCCTGGGCGGTCAGGGGCCGTGGTGGCGAAGGCGGAGTGGGCAGTGTCCCAGGGGAAAAGGTGGACCGGAGAGAGGAGAGCCGAGGACCGAGTCTGGGACACATTTGGGGTCGGGGAAAAGAGAGCCGACACAGCAGGAACTGTGGAAAGAGTAGTGATACTAAGACAGACAACACATGACTGCAGTGGGCAAACACAGAGCCAGAGGTGGGGCCATTTTAAAATAATTTTATTGATTTCAGAGAAGAAAGGAGAGAGAGAAACATCAATGATGAGAAAGAATCATTGATCAGCTGCTTCCTGCACGCCCTCTACTGGGGATCGAGCCCACAACCCTGGCATGTGCCTTGATCAGGAATTGAACTGTGACCACCTGGTTCATAGGTTGACACTCAACCACTGAGCCACACTGGCTGGGCTCAAAGGAAGAGATGACCTAGACTGTAGGCCCTGGAGTATCAGATAGATTAACACAGTGGCTCAGTCTTAGGGTGCCCTTGTGCACCAGCGTGTCCCCAGGGGAGCAGGAGAAAGGGAGGGGTCCCAGCATCACACTGTAACTCGTCAGAGGAGGAGACCTTCACAGCGGCTACAACGCTTGGGTATGCTGTGCAGGAGGGGGGTTTGCACCCCGCTTGGATGGACTAAAACGTAAAGGAGAGGTTAGGTGATCGTCGGTAGGGGGGGTGGGATAGATCTTTCTATCCCGCCGGCATGGCTTAGCGGCTGAGCGCCGACCTAGGAACCAGGAGGTCATGGTTCAATTCCCGGTCAGGGTTCGTGCCCCAGTTGCAGGTGCGATTCCCAGTGTGGGGGCAGCTGATCGATGATTCTCTCTCATCATGGATGCTTCTATCTCTCTCTCCCTCTCCCTTCCTCTCTGAAATCAATAAAACTATATTTTAAAAAAAAGCAAAGAAAAAGAAGGGCATTTTAAGACAAGAGGATGCCCAGCAGCTGGAGGGAGACCCAGAGTGGGGGAAGCGAGAAGGATCGGAGCGAGTGAAGAGCTGCCGAAGCTGGGGGCACACAGGAACCGCAGCCTCTGAAGGGAGGGGAGCAAACCCCACGCTCCTGGGAGAGGCTCAGCCGGTCACAGGAAGGAGGGAGTCCCCAGGTGCTCTCAGTGCTCAGCACCTTCTCACATGCGCAGGGGATGTGCCCGGGCATGAGAGACGCTGCTGGGAGCGGGTCTCCGGGCGTCCCTCTTCTCCAGACCTTTGGGCAATGGCTCCGTCCTGGGTGCTGCGCATGGGGACCTCCGGGCTCCCCATCCACACCCAGGGCCCTCCCACCCACCCTGCCCAGGCGCAGGTCAAAGGCCTCACCCACCCTGCCCGGAGCAGGTCACAGGCCAGCACCCTGTTTCCTCCAACACGGAAGTTAAAAGGTCGGGTCCACACTGTCACCGAGACTTTAGGCTGTGGTGGTGGCTCCTCAGTCACGGCCAGGCCTCACCAACCCCACTGAGGGGCTGGGGCGCTGGGTGGGGACAGCAATGGAGCCGCGGCCCCCCGAGTGTCCCGGAGCCGGCAGGCCACTCTGAGCCAGGGATGCGACCGTGTGTGGAAAGGTCTCTGATGAGTTTAGGTTAAAACGGGGCGACCAGGGGAGGGTGGGCTCCACCTACGGACCGGTCTCCTGGGAGGACGAGGAGACACGGATCCGCAGGAGAAGGCCACGCGGGGACAGGCGGACAAGGAGGTGACTCGGCTGCACCCCAAGGGCGGTCAGTGTGGCCGGAGCCGCTGAAGCCAGGAGCTTCTTCCCAAGGCCCAGGAGGGTGCGGCCCTGCACACCCTGATTTGGACTGTGAGCCCCTAGCCCAGTGGTTCTCAACCTCCTGATGCTGCGACCCTTTACTACAGTTCCTCATGTTGTGGTGACCCCCAATTTCATGGTGACAAATTGAACATAATTAAAGCATAGTGATTAATCACAAAAACAGTATGTAATTATATATGTGTTTTCCGATGGTCTTAGGCGACCCCTGTGAAAGGGTTGTTCGACCCCCAAAGGGGCCACGACCCTCAGGTTGAGAACCGCTGACTCTAGCCTGTGACACCCTTCACCTTTGCTGTTTAAAGCACCCCCTGCGGCCATTCGTTGGGGCAGCCCCAGGACACCAGCACAGCCCTGACCCGACCCCCCAGCCCTCCTGCCCGGCGGGAGGTGCTGTCCCTGTCCCTGCTCCGGCCCAGAACACGCATGCCGTAGGGTCTGGGGAGCCGCGCCCGGAGGGCTGTGTGCCCGGGAGGCACCTCTGTGGACGCCCTGGCCGTGAGGACGCTCTGACGTACGTCTTGGTTCCTTTGAACTGCACCCGGGGCTGAGCCAGGACCGTTGTTTTGACTACACGGCCGGTTTCTAGGCTCCCCACTGTGCGGTTTCCAGGTCAGACAGTCGGGCTCTGGCCGGTGAATCACTGTGAGCGAGCCCACGGAGGCTCCTTCGCCCGCCTGACTAGCGAGACAGGGACACTTAGCAAGTGACCGAGGAGAGCCAGGCCCGGCCCGGGCGTTTCTCCACGAGCCACAGCACCATCGAGGCTCGAAAGCCCAGCTGAGGCACCGCCTTGGTGCTCCCACTGCCTTCAGAACCGACCCAGCCAGCGCCTGGACCTTGACCTTCCCCGCCCAGGACGGAGACCTGAGCGCTGCGGTTCATAAGCCGCCGTCTGCGGTGCTTGTGTGAGAGCATCCCACGCAGACGAGGGCAGCGAGAGCCAGGAGCGCTCGGGGCCTCCGTGGCTGCCCTCTCACTGGACGCCAGCGCGTTCCATCCTGTCTGCAGGTGCCTTCCTGCCCCGTCCTGCACACGCCCCTACCTTCCCCCGCTCCCCGCGGCTAACCCTCCCCGTGACGGGATATGTGCGTCTGCCTTCACCTTCCTGGCCAGGCTGGGCCCCACCATGCTCCCGCGTGGTCCCATGAGGCCGATTCCAACCAAATCCACGCGGAGCTCCCGCCGACCACCACAGGGCCCTCTTGCGGTTCCAGCGCGACCCTGAGGAGGGAGGTCCGCTTGGCCCTGCCAGTCAGTGTTTTCTTAAAATATCAATAATCACCTCCGCAGACACTCACAGCCTGGGAGGAAGGATAAGCCATTTCGCCCAGGGTGCCGGCCAGCATGGACGATCCGTGGTCATCCCGCCACGAAGGGCTTTGCAGCGACGCTCACACACACACACACACAGACGTTTTGTGCTCGTAGAGAAACTGGCATAGACACAGGCTGACCCACACCAGCCCTGGCCCTGGCTGGCTGGGCTCAGTGGACAGAGCACCAGCCTGGGCACTGAAGGGTCCCAGGTTCGATTCTGGTCAGAGCACAGGCCCGGGTTGCGGGCTCCATCCCCAGTAGGAGGCGTGTAGGAGGCAGCCGATCAATGATTCTCTCTCATCATGGATGTTTCTATCTCTCTCTCCCCCTCCCTTCCTCTCTGAAATCAATAAAAATATGTTAAAAAAGTAAACTAAAACAACTGGCCCTGGCACTCTCTGTGTCTCCCGGAGGGTGGGTGCTGGCTGCACTTGCCGGCCGTCATTGACAGGGGAGCCAGTGCGTTATGACGCGGGGCACCTCACACGCACACCGTCTGCGTGTCAGCTACATCAGTGCAACCGGAGAAGGAAGGGACAGAGCCACGAAAAGGAACTAAATCGCACCAGCTCCCACCGAGGCAGAGCCTGGGCAGCCCGTCCTCCTGCCCCTCAGACCTCAGCCACATGCGGGCGGTTGGGTTGGTTTCCTGAGGGGAATTGCGACACCCTGAGTGGAGGCCGGTGGCCCCAGACGAGCCGTGAACCCGGCAGGAAGTCCCGGCAAGCGTGAGTCAGCACAGCATGGCACCCGGGCCCCTGGGCTCCAAAGAAAACTTGACCGGTAGCCGGAGCCAACAGCAGGGACGAAGCAACGTGCACGATGCTGGGAAACACAGCCGGGGGGTGGGGGATGTGGGGAGGGCGCGGGCCAGCGGGTCCCCACAGACCCCCCACGCCAAGCCCCACCCTTCCCAGAAGAGCTGGTCCGAGCCTTCCCGCCCTGACCACAAAGGGGGCGATTCACTGACCCGGGAACTAACTTCTCGCTGGGTTGGTAACTAAAAATGCTGGAGTGAGTAATACATGGAAACCATGTATTTTTCCTACTTAGAAAAAAATTACTGCCCTTCGCGGAGCCTTGACCGACTTGGAGTAGAGACTGTCAGCTTCTGGAGGATAATCTGAGATTTCCCTGTGCACATGCTGTAAGTTACACTGCCCGTGCGGACAGGGGACATGGGTTTGCGGGCACAGCCACGCCTGCGTGTCCGGGACTTCTCCTATCCTTCCCGCCCGTCAGCAGGCCCTGCCCGCCTTCAGCGCAGACCTGCTCTGCAGGATTTTGAACACTGAGAGCCAGTTAAGGCTGCGGGCCTGTTTCTAACCTGGACCTTGAACCCCAGGGGTCTGCAGCGGCCCCCAGGTGTGTGGGAGAATGGAACGGGGCCGCGGTGGGGCCGTGGGGCTGGGGCCTGGAGCTTTCTACCACGTGGGGCAGGAGCTCTCTCCACAGCCCCCCTCCTGGGAGCGCCCCAGAAGCCAGGCCCCAGGAAGGGCTGTAAATTATCTGGAAACGTGGGCACGTCTGTGGTGCAAGTCTCCCCTGAGTCGACCACTTTTCTTCGCACAGTGAGGCCAAAACACACACCCAGCGATCGCAACCAGAACCTTCATGCCTTGAGCAATAGGACTCAGACACCATCCAAACAATTCCCAGAAACCCGGCGGCATTGCCACACCTTCCATAGGCCTGGCTTCTGAGATGAAAAGCTAACTTGGAGCGTATGGTTTCCCTCTTCTTCTTTTTTATTTTAAATTCCCTCCATCAAGCCGAAGAAATTTACTCGGGAAAAGAAAATGACTAACTTGTCGTTTCCCCAATGAGAAACACATTCCCGTGGCTTTCGGCCACCGGCTGCCTTTCCGTGACAGACTGACATGGCGTCATTTATCGTGAGCAGGGAATATGAATGAAATCCTTAAATGAGTCAAAATAAAGCCCCGGCTGGAACATCCTCCCCAGCAAAGAGACAGAAGATACCGGACAGCGATGGACATAACAACGGTCGCTGCGTGCGAATGAACCCCGCGGCCCACGGTTCATTTCAGACGAAGCGCCGCAACTTCACCATTAAAAAAACATAGGCCCCTCATTGCCTCACTGCGGTGGGAGATAGCGACGGTGCCAGGCGTGTCTCTTCCTGAGGCCTATCTGGCCTTGAGTCCGCAGCATCGCCCCCCTCTGCCCCACCCCCCTGCCCCCCGCCTTGAACACATCAAAGGAAGCTGGAGGAGATGGTGTGTGGAAGAGCAGATAGCTCAGGGAAGGGGGGGCGGGTAGCGCACGGAAGGGGGACCCTCCCTCTGCCTGGAAGAATTGCTAAAATTAGACGGTGAGGGAGTCTCGCCCCCGCCGGGGAGGGTCTTGCTGATCCTGGGCTTGGATCGATGCTGCACCCTGACTTCTGCTGAGACCTGCAAAGGGAAGGGCTCACTCAACAGGCAGGAATGTCTCCGCCTGCAGACTCTCCCCTCCGTCTGTCCTGAGCTCTCGCTGATATTCAAATCCGCTTCCTCCTGCTTTGGGGGCTCAGGGCAGATGGGGAGCAGCCGGCCCTGTGCTTCCTCCGGGCTCTCCAAGATGGTTTTCATAATCGGGGACCAGGCCCACTCTCCCCCTCAGCCGGGGGGCGGCCCTGCAATCCGGCCTTCATTTGGTCTCCGCGCATTTGGGCTGCACGTGGGAAGGAAGGGGGCAGGGGCAGGGCCAGCCCAGCACTGGGCCAGAGCGCATGGCCACCTGCGGGAGCACCCCCGCCTCCCCCTTATCTCCCGCTCCACCCGCCCTGCCTGGACGGTATCTGCTCGCCTGCCACTCGAGATTTACGCTCCGGGGCGAGGGCTGTGCTCTCTTCTGTTTTTCTCCTAAGCGTGGCGTCCTCAGGAAAGGGTTATGTCCCTGCCCTGAATATCTCTGCCGCCCTGATTTCCTCTCTAGAAAATATGGAGGGAAGCAAGCCGGGCGGGGAGCGGGTGCGGGGGAGAAGGAGCAGGGGCTTAGGAAAGGGACCTGAGTCTGGGCGAGACCAGCCCCAGGTCCCGGAGAACGTGCCGTGCGGCTTCCCCCGAGGACCACACAGTGTCCAGTCGGCGCCTTGTGACTCTCAGAGATAAGGGCAGCTCCTGGCCACCTGCCCCGCCCCGCCCGCCGCCCCCCTCGGCCCTCCTCCTCCAAGGACTGGCTTTGGCTCTGGGCGCCGTGAACCTCAAGTTGGAAGACGGAGCCGGGTCCCCGTGCGCCCAATGCTCAGCTCCTCTTGTCAACTTCTCTTCTCTCAAGACCAAGACAAACCACAAGCCTCTTGTCCCTCTCACTAGCCACTCGTGAAGCACAACCAAGGAATCTGTGTCCAGAGCAAAACCGTGGCCTTGGAGAGGCCGCCTCTCCCACAGAGGGAGAGGGAGTGGACGGGCCTGAGGCGGCATGTGGGGGCCCGCAGCCCATCATGGGTTGGACCGGTGACTTACAGTGACTGTCAGGCCTCGGGGCCCTGGAGTTCGGGCCTGTGAGCGAGCCAGGACCGCAGCCGGCAGAGCGGCCCTTCATCTCCTGCCAGCTGGCCCCGGGGATGGAGATGGAGATGGAGACGGAGCGGGAGGCTGCGGGGCTCGGCTGCTCCGGGCCGGCCCGAGGAACTCTGCGGCATATGTTCACAGGCTGCTGCTCTCCGGGATCGCACGGCGCATCCCCTCCAGTGTCTGTTCTGCAAGTGTTACTATCTGTGTTCTATGGCAACACAACCAAGACCCGGCGAGGCCTTTGAGCTCTGCCATGTGAGGGGGGCGCGGGGTGGGGGGCCGCCTGGGAGACCTACGCTTCCCGAGTCAGGAGATTGCACAACAGCCTCCCCAACCTTCCCCAGCTTCCAGAACGGTCTCGCTGGCTCGCAGATCGCAGGGTCTGGTGGGAGTTAAAAGGAACACGTGTGTTCCGAACTCCCTGGAAGAGAGAGGAGTATTAAAAACACACACACAGTCCCGAGTTCCACATGTGGGGGCTAGATGAAAGGGAGGCTGCTTCAGGCTGAGCTCTGTGACCACACGTGGCCAGCCCTCGCCCCGTGGGAGGCACATGAAGAGGGAGTGACCGGCATGTCTTCTCTCCTGCGGCTCCTCTCCATTTAGCCTAAGGCAGTGATGGCGAACCCATGACACGCGTGTCAGAGGTGACATGCGAACTCATTTTACGGGTTGATTTTTTTTGTTAAATGGCATTTGAGTATATAAAATAAATATCAAAAATATAAGTCTTTGTTTTACTATGGTTGCAAAGATCAAAAAATTTCTATATGTGACACGACACCAGAGTTAAGTTAGGGTTTTTCAAAATGCTGACACCCCGAGCTCAGAGGGTTCGCCATCACTGGCCTAAGGCCATGCAGATCCCGGTCTTGTCCCTTTTTAAAAGGGCGCCATCTAATCAGACGGAACGTTCTGGAGAACTCACCCTTGTTCATCCAACAGGGAGAGTCGAAGCCCGGCTGGTGAACGCCGAGGGGCACCTTGGAGCTGGCTATGCCCGGGGGGCTGCATCTGCCTGGGCGGGACGAGGTCAGCTTCTCACCAACGACGTTGGAGCCACACTGAAAGCATTTGCCTCTGACACAAGTGAGCCTTTAACTGTAATGGAAGCCCATGGTCTCCAGAGTTAGAGCCAGCAGCATCAGACACCGGACACCTCACACTAGGCTGAAGGCCGTCGGAGGGTTGTATTGCTCAGGGTAGGGCCAGCAGCAATTCCAAAAAAGAAAACTCAAGTCTACAGATTTTTCCAAATCCCACAGCTTTCACTGGAAACTAGCATCTAGCAACCAACCAGCAGACATTTGCCGCATACCTACTGTGTGTCAGGTTCTGTGAGGCACAAACATAGTCAGTCCACACATGTTCCCAGGGTTGAATGGGTCTTGCTCTTTGCACTTCTAGAAATAGCAGTAACTATGCTCAGGGCTGGGGATTGAACCTGCAATGAAAGGATGGGCCCTTGATCTGGAATCGAACCTATCACCCTTCAGGCCAACACTCTAACTACTGAGCCAAATCGGCCAGGGCTCAACCATTTTTAAATGTACGATTCAGTGGCATG
This sequence comes from Myotis pilosus, assembly GCA_036010255.1. Taxonomy (NCBI): domain Eukaryota; kingdom Metazoa; phylum Chordata; class Mammalia; order Chiroptera; family Vespertilionidae; genus Myotis; species Myotis pilosus. The sequence continues at coordinate 2,717,022 of JASKON010000002.1, forward strand.
AATTACATTGACAATGGTTGTTGTGTGGCCATCATCACTATCTATTGCCAAAATGCTCTCATCACCCCAAACAAACACTCAATAAAGTCAGAACAGAGGGAACGCCTTCAACATGATAAAGGCCACGTATAAAGAACACACAGCCTACAGCACACTCAGTGGTCAAAGACGAAGTGCCTTCCCTCTCAGAGCAGGAACCAGATAGGAAGCCGGTTTTGCCGCTCAATGTGACACAGCCCTGGAGGCTCTAGTCAGAGCAACGAGGCCAGAAAAAGAAATAGATGGCATCAGAATGGGAAAGAAAGATGTAAAATTATCTTCGTTCATAGATGACGTCATCTTATATGTGGAAAACCCTAAAGAGTCCCCAAAACGGTGAAATCTAAGAAATGGATTTAGCAAAGTTGCAGATATAACCACCAGCACACAGAAATCAGTTGTGTTTCTATACATGTGCAATGAACAACCCCAAACGAGTATTAAAAACCAACTGCATTTACAATAGCATCATAAGGAACAAAATACTTAGAAATAAATTTAACCAAGGAAACCAGACCTGTTCACTGAAAACCACAAACTGTTATTAAAAAGAAATGAAAGAGACCGAGGTAAATGGAAAGATATTCCACGTTCATGAACTAGAAGACCCCCAACTGGTCAGGTGATGATTGTAACCAAAGCAAGCTATGGATTCAGTGCAACCCCTAGTAAAACCCAAGGCTGATACTTTACCAAAATAGAAAAAGTCCAACCTAAAATCCCAACTAGCCTTCGCACCTGCTGTCTCCCCGGCCTTGCGCACTCTTGTCCTAGAGCGTCACATGGTCCCCTGACTCACCTCCTACAGGCAAGGACGTCCCCTTCCCAGTCACATGTCACCCTCTCAGTCAGGTGTCGCCTGTCATCCTTTCGGGGTGCCCCCCTCACCACCACCGCGCTCCCAAGAGCCTCTCGTCCGTCTTATTTTTCTCCATCGCTCTTTGTATCACCCGCCCGCTCTGTATATTCTACTCATTTGTTTTTCGACTTCCACTTCTGAATATAAATTTTACGAGGTGGGGGATTTTTGTCCATTTGTTCACGGTTATATTTTAAGCACCTAGAACATGTCAGGCATGTGGTAGGCACTCGAGAAATTGATTGAGTGCAAGAATAAGTGTAAAATTTTACATAGGAAAAATAAGTGCATTTACATCTGTTGCTTTGTAATGAAACAATACTGACAAGTGGCTACTAATACGGTTTTTGTCTCATGCTTTCCTGACAGAACTCAGTGTTATTACCCTGAAACACACCGGTGTGATAGCAATGCGGCTCCATGATACACGCCAAGAAGCGGTGAGTTCATACACCCCCTCCTTTCTGAATATCGTGTGCACTGCGGGCTATTTTCAAATCATCGACTCTCTTTCCAATGTACTGCTCCTTGCACCCCAAGACACTTAAAATCACTTCCCAGCCTGAAAAAGCCATCAGAGCATCTTAATCCATCTTAATCTTCAATGGCAGAGGGCCCGCGTGAGTGGAGATGCAGTTATGACTGTGTGTGGCTGCCAGGAACTTGACATTGGCTGGGTCGGCGCAAATCTCGCTGCCACTGCGGGGGCCAGCAGACATCTGATAGGAAAAACAGGGTCAGGATGGAGTGAGTAAAGGGGCGAACGGTAACAGGAGAGTCCCACCATGGGACAGGCAGGCCGTGTAGACACCACCACGCTCCAACCCGATTACACTTCCACATGCTTCACACATGACGCTCACTTTGATGATGATGAGCGAACAAGGAGAAACTCTGTCGTTGGGGGAGATGACTCATCTATGTCTTATTTTAAGTGGATCTGGGAGCGCTCCCGATGACATCACTGCCCCGGGAACCCAGGGACAGTTCAGACAGCATTGGGGGCGGGGCGAGGGGATGGGGGCCCTCTCTGGCTGCAGCCTGCATTTCCATTCCCCAGGCAGCTACGCTCTCAGGATGCTGTGGAGGCTGCAGCCCCCCGTGATGAAACACGAACACACCCCACCCACAGACTGGGAGGCTAGTGGGGGCCCAGGTGTGCTGTCCTCCGTCCAGCAGGACAGCGTCTAACCCTCCAAGCCAAATCCGTGGAAACGAAGCGAGCGGGGCTGGGATTGTCTTTCCACACACACGCGTTGGGCAGCGCACAGGTTGTACCTCCAACTCCTCATGGATTGATTTATTCACCATTTTCTCAAAATAACCCATAGACACTCGCTAATCCCACCGGGGTGAGGTTTCGTTAAAGGGGAGACCCGTTTCCCTGCCCTTGCTGCTGGGAAAGTGAACGTGTGGGATGTGCTGTGTGGTGGCCTCTGGGAAATGGACAAAGGGGAGACCTGGGGATATGGGTTCCAGCTGTCCACGCCGCCTCTCACAGCCCCAACGACGTGTCTAAATTGGGGCCTATCGCCCCCACGCCTGTCACCCCCACACTGGGACCACTCCATTGATGCCACAACGCCTTTGGCTGCCTCAGAGTTTTATCCATCAAACAATTCTAGAAAACAAGGGTCCAGAAGCTCAAATGGGAACCAAATTATCCACGTGGCTCAGACCCTGAGGCCCGGGGCCAAGAGTCGCCTGACCTGCTCTGAGTCCCTGTCCTGCGGGGGGCACTTGGGGCAGGGAGCTGAGCTCTCTGAACCTCGCAGACTCACTCTGCTCACCAGCAGTCTCCACAGGCCCGCCTTTGCCCCTGGCACCTGCTGTCCCCATAAAGGACGCTGTCACCCCAGCTTCACTTCCTTCTTGCTGCTCAGCACCCGGTGGTGGGACTCCAAATACACCCTCGGCTTGCCAGCTGGGCCCCCTCCTGCTGGGCCCCCTCCCCTGCTGGGCTCCCTCCCTTACTGGGCTCCCTCCCTTCCTGGGCCATTGCCCCCCACTCAGCCCCCTCCCCCATTAGGCCCCCTCCCCCACTGGGTCCCCTCCCCCACCGGGTCCCCTCCCTTCCTGGGCCCCCTCCCTTACTGGGCCCCCTCCCCAACTGGGTCCCCTCCCCTGTTGGGCCCGCTCCTCCCCCGCTCAGCCCCCTCCCCCGCTCAGCCCCCTCCCCTGCTATGGGTGCTACACAGGAGGAAGAACCTGGCCTGTGGCTGCAGCTGGGACCTCCTACCCCTCATGCCTCTGCAGCTGGCTTTGAGTTGCAGGCCCGTCCCTGAGTGGGTGACCCTACTATGTGCTTTTGCCGCTGCCCCAGGAGCACTGCCACATGGCTTCCCATGGTGACAGTCACTCCCTGCTCAACTGGAATGTGTGGCCGCTGGTTCCCCCACCCCCAGCCCCACGGGAGGCCTGGGACTGTGTTTTACACTATGGGCATCTTCCTTACTGGGAAGCCTCCCAGGGCCTCCGACAATGGGGACGCTTCTCATGTCGCCCCTGGCAGGCCCAGCCTGGTCTCCAGTCAGCCTCTGAGGCAAGGCCCACAGGAGGCCACCCCCCCTCCCCTGGCCCCACCTCCACCCTGTGGCTCATAGTCTGGTCTCTGTGTGTCCAGGACCCACAATGTGGCTCCAGCAGCCGACGCCAGTGGAGCCTGGGGTCTGAGCAGGGATGGGTGGAAGGAGGCGAAGACACACACACACACACACACACACACACACACACACCCTGAAGGCGGAGACTTAAAATTAAATGCCCTCAATGGTTTTTGTTGTTGTCATTGTTAACCTTCCCCCAAGGATATATTTTTTTCCACTGAATTATTTTAGAGAGGATGGAAGGGAGGGGAGAGACAGAGAGAGAAACATCAATGTGAGAGAGACATGCAGATGGGTTGCCTCCCACAAGCGCCCAACTGGGGCCAGGGATGGAGCCTGCAACCGAGGTACATGCCCTTGGCCGGAATCGAACCTGAGACCCTTCTGAAGCCTGAGGGCCGTCACTCTAACCCCCGAGCGACCCCGGCCGGGCTCTTCTTTCTTCTTGAGACCAGCACCCGCATCCAGCACTTTTCTTCTCTAATATCTATTATTTCACATGCTCCACGCGGACCCTCCAGCCTCTCTGTCCCCCACACCACACGCTCTCCAGGCCACACTGGGGAGGGCGTTTCACCATCCAAGCTAGTTCATGTCCCAGTGTGAAAACGCCCTTTAGAATCCAGCCCCGTGTTATGGATCCAGTTGGGGAATTCGGAGTCATTCCAGGGTGCAGCCACAATCTGCTCTCTCCACACGCCGTCCACCCCTCCCAGCCCCAGCGGACCTATGGGCCTACCCTCCCAAGCCGGGAGCGTGTTCACGGTGCCATGGGAGCATGTTCACAGGTTGGTTCTGTGTCCGTATCATGCATGTCAGCTTGTCCTCCCCACCCAGGGGTGGACTTCCTTTACATTTAAGTGATTTCGTCACTTCTGTCCCAACCCTCCCTCCCCCATGACAACTGGCCCAGTTGCCAGCCCTCATTGGACAGGTGTTCAGTGCACGCGGGGGAGAGGCGTCAGCATCAGATGGGAACTCGTCCTGTTTGAAAGCGGGATCGCTGCCCAGGCTCCCGGGAGAATTCCGTGAGGGGGATGAGGAGGGGCCGACGAAGGACGCGTTTAAGAAGAAAAGGAAAAAAATTACGTTGTGCACGTCTTCAAGGCAGACTTTCTGGGCATTTCAAGAGTATTTCTGCCCGGCTGCTTGGCTCCGTGGTTGAGCATCGACCTAGGAACCAGGAGGTCACGGTTCGATTCCCAGTCAGGGCACAGGCCCGGGTTGCGGGCCCCATCCCCAGTGGGGGGCGTGTAGGAGGCAGCCGGTCCATGATTCTCTCTCATCATTGATGTCTCTCTGTCTTTCTCCCTCTCCCTTCCTCTCTGAAATCAATAAAATATATATAATGTTTCACATCAAGATCAAAGGTCAGTGGCAGCGAGCCTAGGGGTGCTCCAGGCTGTCCACCCACCGCCCACAGCTCCCTCCCATCCTCACGGCGGACAGGGGCCTGAGGGCGTGGCCGCTCCCACCACACTGACCCCGGTGGCCAGCGAGGCCGGTGGATGGCCCTGGAGGAAGATGAAATTACACCGACGTTAGGATGTCAGACAGAACGCCCAGGAAAGAGCTCCCGTCCGGAGCGGGGGGGCGGGGGGGGGAATAGAGGGGAAAAAGGAAAATCCAACAGAAAAGCTCCAGGCCCTGGCTGTAATGGAGAGGCCGACGCCTGCTCTCAGGAGCGGTCGTGTGCAGGTTGAATTACAGGCAATTATCGGTGGGCTCCCCGTCGGCCCAAAGAATGCGGGGCTGCTTTGAAGGGAAATGCGATCCATGTGGGGGGTGGGACTGCCACGTCCTTCAACCCTGCGCAGCTCCGCGGCCGCGGGCCATGGCTTTCCACGATGCGTTTACATTGGAAATCACACAGTCGCCGGGGAAAGCTGCCGCGAGGACACGCTGCCACTTCGTCACACGTGTGAAGGCCCACAAGGGCCGTGAAGGGCTGCGTGGTTTGGAGACGGGAGTGAGTCCCACCCCCTGTCTTCCCTGCGCCCAGCAGGGGCAGTCAGAGGGACCAAGATGGTCCGTGCTCCACGGGGCAAGGCCAGCCAGGCGCCACGGACACCCCACCATTCACAGTGCATGACCCGGCTCTGGATCCCTGGCTCAGCCAGCATCCGAAGGAGGGACACAGCACACTCCTGACTTAGAGGAACGCAGCTCACCGAGGGAGAAAAGATAAAGCACGTTAAATGCTTCCAGGATGACTGTCTCTAGGTTCTCATTTTCCTGGTTTGGTAAAATGTTGACACCAGCTACATGTGGGTCTCGGCCAAATAGCTTACCATTCCTTTTTTTTTGAATTTTGATTGATTTCAGAGAGGAAGGGAGAGGGGAGAGAGATGGAAACATCAATGATGAGAGAGAATCATGGACTGGCTGCCTCCTGCACGCCCCCCACTGGGGATAGAGCCCACCACCCGGGCATGTGCCCTGACAGGGAATGGAAGCGTGATCTCCTGGTTCATAGGTTGACGCTCAACCACGGAGCCATGCTGGCCGGGCGATAGCTTAGCATGTCTACGCTTCAGTTTCCTCGTGTGCAATGAGTGAGCACACGAGTGTACACCGCTCCCAATCTTCAGTCCTATCGGCTGACGCTGACGTGACACACAAACCACACCCTCGTGAGAACGTTCCGGGTGAACGCCCCTGCGTGTTCACATGGAGTTGCCTGGGGGCGGGGGGGTCCTGCGCTGGCAGCACTGCAGCGGCGATGGCTCGCGTGCTGTCTGGGTGCATTAGGCCACGTCTGCTTCAGCTCTGGCTTCAGGGCACAGGACAACCACATGGCAGGTCTGGTTCCCAGCCCCGCCCCCACATCCAGACTCACGGCAAGGCCTCACCGCTCCATAAACTTCAGGAAAATGAATTTTTGACAATGCCCAGAACGCCCTGGTAACCACTGCCAGGAACGTAATCTGTCCATTCATCGGCTTTTCAGCATCTTTTCCTTCTCAGCGCTGAAGTACGCAGAGACCCGAGACCCATGGCGCCATCACCCAGCACGGCCCTGCTGCACACGTGACGGAGGCGCAGCCTCCGTGTGAGAACGTTTCCATCTGCACGCATCATGGGTTCCTTTCTCCCCGGCTCTGGGTGCTTCACGGGGGAGAGGGATGCCCAATAAAAGTCTGTTACATGAGTCAGTGCATGGACAGATGGAAAGATGGCCAGCACACCATCCTGAGCAGGGAGCATGTGCGTGCACACACACACACACGCACACGCAGATACACATACATACACACACAGAGATATACACACACACACATGCACACCTAGATACACAACACAGATACACATACACACAGATACACACACAGATACACACACATGCACACCTAGATACATACACACAGATGCACAGACGCACAGATACATACACATACACACACATACACACAAACATGCACACCAGACACACACACACAGAGATACACACAGACACACACACAGATACACACTCAGGCACACAAACACACACAGACACACACAGAGACATGCACACACAGACATGCACACCCAGTGTCCTACAGGAAAAATGACCTCAGGCTACTGTGGTTCAGGAATGACTGACATCCCCCACCTTCTCGGGCCTTCCCCCGTCCATGGCCATGGCACCTGTGACTCACTGACCCTGGCCACTTCCCTGCTAAACGTCCCCTCCCTCCCAGCTCCAGGCACCAAGACAGCCGCCACTGGCCCGGGAGCTGTCCCCTGGGGTAAACCGATTTATCTAGCCTGGACCACATGTTGCTGCTCACGGGCAGAGACTAGGACCACGTGCTGGGATAAGGTGGATCCCGCCGTGGGCCGAAACGGAAGAGAAGAACCCCAAACAGCTTGGCATTGGCCAAAGGAAGCTGAGAAAGAGGGGTGTTGAGGCTTCATCCCCCCCGATCACCACCGCCTGGGGGAATCCTCGGCCGGCTGTCCAGTGGAAAGGCCCACGGACACATGGCATCCTCGCAGAAGCGGAGGGAAGCAGGCCGCGTTGATTACCATGGAACAAAAGAGAAAGCTGGCGACCGCCCTCGCCGTTCTGTCTGAGAGTGGAGTCAGATTCTGGGCACCCTCTCCACCCAACCCACTCCTTGCCTCGGCTTTTATGTGGGCAAGGCTGTTGTAATTTCTCTGTTCAAATAAAGTCTGTGAAAAGCCACAAAAGGAGATCTGGACCCTGAGCTTAACGGATCCTGGAGCGCAGCTGGCCTGTAACGTGAGTCACCGGCCCAGCTCTTTGTTGCGCCTCTCGGGCCTCGGGGCGGGCGATTGGATGTCTCCCGGCAGGTGCTGCGGGATTAAGGAGGTAGCTGGTCAGGAACAAACTCTGAATTAGGATTTTTTAATAGTTTGCTAACGTAAATGTGATCGTTAGCTTAATCCCCCGTGTCTAACACGAGGTTCAAATTTAATAGCGAGGCTTAGCATGGCTGGTTGGCGTGTTCGCCTGTGATTTGTGTGGGGGTCGCTGTGCTGTGCCCCCAAGAGCCCTATTTTCACGTTAATAATGAAATTCCCAGGAGGCTCCCAGTGACCAGGGCTCCAAACGCTCCCCTATCCACCTTCTGCTTCCTTTTCTGTGACTTGGAGAGAAAACCAAGTGGCATGTTAATAAAACGGCAGCGGGGGCTTGTTTTAGTGACTTTTAAGGGACGTTACAAGGTCCACAGGATTCAGAAGGGCCTCCCACGCTGTAATTCAGGGCCCCATAAATGAAGAGGCTTCCAGAGGAGGCCTCGCGGGTGTTTCTGAAGATGTTTCAGGCTTCGGAACCCCCGAAGGGAGAGTGACTGCGGGGTGTCAGCTCTCTGAGCACCGAGCACGGGAGGAGTGAGATGCCAGTCTCCCTGTGTCATGTCTGTACACAAGACGCAGGCTGGGCAGCACCTGGGTGTCATCACCCCATCACAGCACCCGCTCACCCAGGGGAGAGCCTGGGAGGGCAATGTGGGAGCCCCTGACGGGCACTAGCTGGGAAGACCCTAAGAAGGGAAAAATGATGGCAGCTGTTCAGCTCCTCCTCACAGACACTCAGCATGACCTTGGACACGACTCTGACCTTGACGAGACTTATTCACCCACCTGTACCCTGAGATGAGTACTAAGGCCTGGCCCATCACAGGGCAGAGGAATGAAGGAGGCAGGTCCAGGGGAAACCCTGGGCGTACCACACAGTAGGACATCAACCAGGGCCAGTGCGCTTCTTTGGTCAAGCGTCAGACAATGAATATCCCAGGCTTTGTGGATGGGGTCTCTATCAGAACTACTCAACCCCACTCCCATAGCAAGAAAGCCACCCTAGGCAATGAGTACATTTGTTTCAATAAAACTTTATTTACAAAATCAGATGGAGAGCCAGATTTGCCCAGGGGCTGCTGTGCAAACTCCCCAACTGGATCCATACACGGGGCTAATTTTCAAATTCATACCAGCGGAGCCTGGGGTCTGAGCGGGGACGCACCGAAGGAAGCGAACACACACACACACACACACACACACACACACACACACACACGCACACACACACCGAAGGCGGAGACTTAAAATTAAATGCCCTCAATGGTTTTTGTTGTTGTCATTGTTAACCTTCCCCCTGGGAGGCCTTGGGAGGCTTCCCAGTAGGGAAGATGCAGTCTTGCCATGCCTGCCCAAGGCAAACCTGCCCATAGAAGAGCATGTGTGTAAACACGGGATCCCGGTGGTCACCCCACATCCACACCAGCTCCCTTCTTCACAAAGGCCCTGCCTTCCCATCCACCCGGGCGCGTGAGGTAGGTCAGGGAACGGCACGGAGGTCCGAAGGAGAAGCTGAAGCTCTGCCTCTGCTTCGCAGAACAGAGAGCCAGGCCGAGGCAGCTCCTCTCCGGAGCTTGCACTTGCATGTTAAAAAGCCTCCTCTGGACACGACTCACACACTGTGGGGTCCGTTACACATCTAGTCCCCGGTCCACACGCAGGAGGGGGTGGGCCCAGGAAAAGCTGCTCCGAGAAGCTCCGATGAGAGGGGAGGACCAGAAGCGAGTTTATGAAACACCCTCACCCCAAATCGGAGGTGAGTTATAATAATAAAAAGATCAGACAAAGCAAACCTAGTGGCCAGGGATGGTTTAGGGCCGGGGGGATGTGGGAGACAGTCACCTGCACACCACTGCGGCTGGCATGCCAACTGGCACCGCCTTCCCAGAGGGCACGGGCCAGGATCAAAACTCACAAATGCCGTGGCCTCTGCCCCGGCATGTCCATGTCCAGGAATTTACCCTAAAGGAGTCATTAGAAGTGAACCCATAGACGATGCTCAGAGGTGCACCTTCCGCAGCGGTCATCATAGTGAAACGCTGGGGAAAACCTAGATTCCTGAGGACGCTAGGCTGACTACATTGCTGCCTTATGAAAAGCTGGGCAACAATTAAAATAACATTTGGAATAATTCTTAATGGCACGGAAGTGCTCCGATATTTTTTTTCAGAGATGAAAGGTAGTTTATAAAACCATACTTCAAATTGGACGTCCATGAAAATAGATTTGAAGAGTATGGAGAAAAGACACCCTCATGCTAAAAACAGGCTGGGCTGATAGAATTAAGGATGATGCCAACTTCTTATTCATGCTCCTCCGATTTCTCAAATTTAAATATTTAAAATGAGAAAGAAAAAAGCGAGCGTTATTTAAACATCAGCCGTGTGCGGTGAGCGGAGGGGGCTGAGCTTGAATCACTGGTATTTTCAAGGGAAACGGACAATTTCATCCGCTGTCTGAGCGGCTTTCTCACTGAGGGTCACGCAGACTTAGTCCACCCCAGTCCCTGCGGCTCCAGCGGGGACTGAATCACATGGAGGTAACCCTTATGGGGGGGATGAGGGGGCACAGGGACGCGATTGGGAATCAGACGGCTTTCCCTCTGGCTCGGGACCAATACTCGGCACATGTCATACTCACCAGGTCAAAGGGGTTCATCGTCTTTGCTCAGTTCACCCTCAGAGAGTTGCCGGGAAGGTCAAACATGACATGGCCATACACAGAAACAAAGATAGAGATTTTTAAAAATGATCGTCCCCAACCACAACCCTGTTGTGTAATTATTTAGGCAGAAAAGTGAAGTTAACGACTTTAGAGAGATAGTGAGTCTATGGGAGAGACAGAGGCACTTTGTGGCCAAGTTCAAGCAATCATATAATCCCCTCCCTCTGGACCCTTCTCTTCCCGAACTCTCTGTTTAATGCTGATGAGGAAACTGGGGATCAGGCCTCCTTTCCGGGAGTCTGAGTGACATTGTCCTCCCACCCCCATGGAGGTGAACGGGTTCCACTCGAGCTGCCGGTGAGATTGCAGCTGGGGTCCCCACAGCCGCCCCAGGGGAGGGCAGGGGGAGCTTCGGGTCAGGGCGGATGGGCCCTGGCAGCTGGCGAGCCCATGATCACCGGGTCTCGGTGGGCCAAGCGGGCCAGGCTAGCTCCCTTGTGTGCGAAGGCCTGGGAGAGTCATGCCTCAGGTGCCCCTGCTTGGCACCCCAAGGCTCCTGACCCACAGTCAGGCCGGCTGCCCCCTCACCGGTGCAGCGAGAAGCCAGACCACAGGAGCTCAGGCCGGGATGCCTCCGTTCTGCTCCCTTTTGTGCAGTTCCTTGCATCACCCATTCTCAGAGCCAAAGGAGAGGAAGGAACTTTGAAAAGTCAGTCCCCTTTGGAAAGGAGGTGTCCTCCCCACCTCGCTGAGGGCTCAATAGAGATTCATTTCCAAATGCCAAGACCATAAACAGACCTCCCACCCTGTTATCTGCTCAGCAAATCCCAACCTGTGTGTGTCATAAGGTATTAATAAGTGTTACTAAAAGAACTATAATAATAAAAGCATAATATGCTAATTAAACTGGATGTCCTTCTGGACGTCCTTCCGGACGACCTTCTGGACGAAGCCGCAATGGCAGGGGCCGAGGCAGAGGTGGCTGCCATGGTGGCGGGCGCCGAGCCCCTGGCACGAATTTCATGCATCGGGCCTCTAGTAATAAAATAAAAGAGGAGGGTTTGCTAAGTAGTTTGAGGAGCAGAGTTAAACAAGAATAGGATGTATATTACTGCAGACCTGCTCAGTGCCTTAAAGGTACTAAAATGGCTCTTTAAGGTACTTGTGACGCTCAGAGAGGGGGTTTCATGGGCAGCAGAAAGAGCCTGTTCTAGAGACCATGCAAATGCCACTCTGGGGCGTCCCCTTACACCGCAGCAGAGGCTGCGCCCTGGAAGGTAAGGGACTTACCCGGACCCACCCAGCTCCGTAGGGGAAGGACCAGATTAAATGCAAAACCACCATGAGTGTGCTTCCCTCTGCCACACAGATTTCATCACTGGAAGGAATGAGCGCTGTTCAAAGGGGCCGCGCCGAGTGAGAAAATATCCCTGCGTGCACACGGCTTGTCGCAACCTGCCCTGTTATTTGGGCGACAAGACCTCCTGACTGGGCCTGGGGAGGGCAGCAGGCAGTTCTGTTCTGGGTGTGGGTTCCTTTGGGAGGCCTGGGAAGCCTGCCCTCAGAGGGCCCAGCCAGGGAAACACTAGAGAAGAGAGGGGAGGGGGGAAGTGAGAAGGAGAAGAGAGGGGAGGGAGAGGGGAGCAGGAGAAGAGAGGGGAGGGGGAGGGGAGCAGGAGAAGAGAGGGGAGGAGGAGGTGAGCAGGAGAAGAGAGGGGAGGGGGAGGGGAGCAGGAGAAGAGAGGGGAGGAGGAGGTGAGCAGGAGAAGAGAGGGGAGGGGGAGGGGAGCAGAAGAGGGGGAGGGGGCGTCTCTGCCTGTTTCAATGGCCCTTTTGGGGTGGGGCGTGGCCTCCCTCCTCCTCCTCTCAGTGCCTTCACCTGAGGACTGGGCTCTGCAGTTCTCTGCCATGGGAGGATGGGGGCAGCCCCGTCACCCTAATTCCCACTATAACCTGATTTTAACGGAAAATTCTCCCGGGCTGCTAACACCGCCTCATCCGTGCTCTTAGGGGGAAGCTGCTTCCAAGCAGCTGCGTGCAGCTTGCAAGGTTGTCCAGCCCCACTTCACCCGCGGCCACACCCCACTTGGAGTGCAAGGCCCCGTGCAGACAAGGCCCCGTGCACCCTGGGTGAGGCGTGTGCGGTGACAGTGACCTCTACTGTTGCGAGGTCAGTCCCGGGCAGTGTCGCAAAACAGGTGGTTTCCAGGGTGCCCTCGGCCTGATCTCTGCCGCAGGGCACGACGCTGCCAGCGCCATGGCTGAGTCCAGGCCCAGGCTGCGGGGCAGCTCTGAAGCTGGCCTCCTCCGCGCCCAGCGCTCTGCGAGTCAGGCAGCTCCCCACAAAGCTGACCTACTGCGCGCAATGGTTCTGTAGTGGCCGCTGGCTGCACGGGTGGAGGAAACAGACGGCTCAGGTGTCGGAGTCGCCCAGACCGAGCCCCCGCCCTCTGTCTGCTGCTACCTAGCTCCTGACCTTGGGCCGCTGTTCACCTCTCAGAACCTCGGTTCTGTCTTCCCTAAAATGGGGCAGCGCCTCGCCCATAGGCCCCGGGGAGGCTAATGAGACAGGGCCTCCCCCATAGGCCTCTGTGAGGTTAATGAGACGGGGCCTCCCCCATAGGCCCCTGTGAGGTTAATGAGACGGGGCCTCCCCCATAGGCCCCTGTGAGGTTAATGAGATGGGGCCTCCCCCATAGGCCCCTGCGAGGCTAATGGGCGATGATGCAGTAGAACTCTCCGTTGGTCCAGGGCTTGGCATACAGCAGGTGCTCAATAGGTGCCCCAGCTTCCTCCAGCCTCTGTGGTCAGCAGGCACCCCTAGTGGGCAGGTGACTCCTCCATGGAAACCCCACGGTGAGTTTCCTAGCACTTGTGAGCGGGCCACCCGCCCTCACCCCCACCCGTGTGCTGCACTCGAGGTTAGAAAGGCACTGCCTTCTGCCAGGAGACACGGACAGTCTCAGTCCTGCGGCCCACGGACTGCGGGCCCGTGTGGTCACTTCAGAGCCCGTTTCTGGGTCCAGTAGGTCACCTGACCGCTAGTCCTTAACTGTCCTAGCACGACTGCCTGCACTTCTGGAATGCCGCCAACTATCCCACATGCGTCTTTTTGTCCCCCACAGTGGGGGGGGGGGGAAGAGAAGCTCCATAGCCTCCTTTGTGTCTATAAAAGGCCTGTATAATGGTGGCGCTGCCCAGAGAACTTTGCAACATGTGGGGATACAATGCTCATGCCCCGGAAAGCAAAGGATGCAGGGTGTGTCCTCACAAGCCCCGACGTTCTTGGTGAAAGTAACAGCGGTATGACCGCCTGGGGGAATGTTCTGGAACGGCAGGAAGCAAGCGCAGGGAAGTTCTGAGACCCGGGGGCACCCTGCACCCTCATCCTCCGTGCCCCAGAGAGAGGAGTGAGAGCCTGTTCTCAGCGACCTCCCAGGAGACGGGGTGACACTCCGACAGCCCCTCTGCCTGGGCACCGGGAACCCAGCCCTGTCGCAGCTGACCATCCCCAGAACCAGGGCCAGCTGGCTCTGCCCTGGCCCGGGGGACGCCTGTGCAGTCCATCGGCTGATCACACACCAGCTTCCTGCTGATCCAGAATGTTCTAGCGGACGGCGCCCATCGGGAAGACGGCATTTCGTGACAAACTAGGGAGCCGTGCGGCAGACGGCGGGCCTCCCAGTCTCAGCCGCAGGGCTGCCTCGGGTTCCCCGAGTTCAAACTTTTCAAACGTGAGAAACGACGGAGCGAGCCCTGTTCTCCCCCAAGCGATCCGATGCGTACACACGGCCAAGAAAAGTGGGAAACATCATTCCCTAGATCATTAGAAGTTACACGTTTTGTGAAAATAGAAATAGCAGCCCAGCCGGCAGGGCTCAGTGGTTGAGTGTTGACCCATGACCCATGCCCAGTTGAAGGCTCGATCCCCAGTGGGGGCGTGCAGGAGGCAGCCAATCAATGATTCTGTATCATCATTGATGTTCTTATCTCCCTCTCCCCCTCCCTTCCTCCCTGAACTCAGTATATATATGGCGTACATTTGCCTCTCTATGGAGAGCTGTCATCACTTCCTCCCAGAAGTGCCCCCGGGAGCCCGGGAGGCACGGGAGGACCAGCTGGCACGTGTGTCTAGCCCACAGGGCACGGGTGCCTGCTGGCCGCACAGGCGCGGTGAGAAGCACAGAGGGTGGCCGTTCGGGGTGGTTTGCCCACATCTAGAAAGCGGCACCTCACGAACAATGGAACCAACCCCACTGTCTGAGGGAGGCTCCGGTTCTCTACGGAGAAGGCGGAGCCAGCGTGGAGGCCCCGGGGTCAAGGGCCCGGAGGGGTGGGCTGCACAGCGCAGTTCCCCATGGGCAGGCTCGCGGCCTGTGCTTTCTCAGGCTGTGGGCTGGGGGACAGGGAAGGGGAAGCTGGGAGTGTCAGCGCCGCTGCCCTGACCTCCTCCTGCCCGTGACCCCTCTGGGGGCAGAATTGAGCCAGGACTGGGGCCCTGCCACGAGGCCGGGGGGTTGGTGGACGCCTTGATTCATAAGTTACTAAAACTAATAGGCCACTGAGTTAATTGAGCCGGCGAATCCCTTAAATTATAATCCCCTCAACACACAACTCACTTTACAGAAATAGAACTTAACTACAGCTTCTCGGAGGGCGTTCTGCTCTGCGGAGCCTCACGGAGGGTCTGGCCCTGGTCTCTGTGGGTGGCCTTGGGGAGGTGGGGGGAGGCTGCTCCTTCCTTGTTCTGTTTCTCAGCCTCAGAAGAGTGCTCACCCCATCTCTGCTGCTCAGGCAAGGTAGGGGGGACTTGGGGGGGAGGGAGGAAGGGAGAGGGGGGCAGAGGTCCGCAGGGACTCCACTCAGAGGCCTGGCATCACTCTCAGCCTCCCTCCCCGCTGGCCCCTGCGGCTCCCCGGAAGTCACTTTAGGGGAGCTTGGGGCACTGAATTGGATTTGAGACTCTGGGCACCAATCTGTACCTCGGTTTGCTCATCTGCAAAATGGGGCTAATGATCGTATCTGCCACTAAGGCGCGTGGTCACTGTGGGTGGGTCCAGTCCCGGCCACAGCAGCGCCCTGACCCCACGTTTGCCCCGTGAGGAGACAGGCGCCTCCTGCTGATTGCTGGGGTGGTGGTGGGCACGATCGGCCGGCAGCTTCCAGTCCTGTTCCCGGGCTGTACATTGTGTAATTACGCGTCGGTGTAACTGCAGGGGGATGGGCTGCGGAAGGACCAGCTTCCAAAGCTCCTGAGAGGGAACCACCGACTACCCCCGGAGCTGACACCATTATAATCTTTTGAACAATAATAGATACAGAGGCAGAGCTGCCTCAAACAGAGTGTCAAACTGCAACGGGAAGGCCGGGGAGGGTTCGGGGGCGGGAGGTAGGGGGGTAAGAGATCAACCAAAGGACTTGTATGCATGCATATAAGCATAACCAATGGACATAAGACACTGGGGGATAGGGAGGCTAGGGGACTGTCTTGGGCGGGGGGAAAAATGGACACATATGTAATACCCTTTGTAATAAAAAATAAAATTAAAAAAAAAAAAAATAAAATAAAATTATAACATAAAAAAAAAAAAAAAAAATAAAACGTCTATGGCAGAATACATGTAAAAAAAAAAAAAAAAAAAAAAAAAAAAAAAGAGTAAACGCTTGGCAGCGTGCGTCCCTGCTGGAGGGGGGGCGGGGTGTCCCTCCTCCTGTCCCGCTCTCGCCTCCCCGGCTGCTGAGGGGCAGCTGAAGCAGAAGCAGGGGGCATCGCACCCCGGTTCCCAGCTGAGCTGAGGGCCTGCCCAGAGCGGCGTCCTGCCTGTGCTTGTGCCCAGCCCCGCAGCCCTCCCGCCGCGCCCACGTGCAGTGCGTCCCATAGACATGAGCCTGGAGCTGGTGTGGGGAACGGGGGGCTCAGGGGTCCCCAGCACCGGGTCGCAGGGTGACTGCTGGGATGCACGCAACTGGGCGGGGGGAGTCGGACAGCGTCCGTGGAGCCTGCTGTCCAGGCTGCTCCTGTTACATACAGATTCTACATACAAAGTCTAATATAGAGATATGCTAACTGTGTTTTTATACACATCACATTAGCATATATTAACACATTATACATTACAATGGAGATCTTGTCACATATAAAATAATATATTAATATAGTAATACAATGCATTAGTATATGCTAATATAACATGTTATCACCTAATATAGAAATATATTTATATAATTTTATACTTTTATTTTATTTATTTTACAGAAATAAATAAAATAAATATATTTATTTTATATAAATTTACATATTTATGTAAGACAAATAGATAATGTAATTATGCATGTTAATATATTTTATCTTGTGGATGAATATATTTCTATTATATTATTATGGATTAATTCTATTTTATATATTAATATGATTTAATATTAAACTATTTTTATATTTACATATTAAATTATTATAGATACTATAATATAGTTTACATATCATTTATAACTTTATGTATATTTATACTAAATGTGAATGGCTGTTAATATATTCATTATAAACATAAATAAATTTAAATAGCCAGTAAGCATGCACACTCCGCGTGCACTGGGCTGCACAGAGCAGGCCCATCGCCCAGCCTCTCTGACAGCTGGGCGTCCCACGTGAGGTCAGGCCCCGGGCCGGGGGCTGGGAGCAGGAGAGCTGCGGGCAAACCCCCGCCTGCTCCTCTGAGGAAGTAGACCTTCCCCATACCTCGCGTCCCGCGGGTGGCCTGTGGGCTGGGCAGCCACGGGAGCCCTCGGCGGGGCTGGGTGTGTGCGGCGCAGCCCACAGGGTGGAGGAGGCAGCTCCCTGTGGACGTGAGGCTGCGCGCTGCCCTGCCCGACTTCTGGAGGGGGAGCCCGCTTCTCCCTCGGGCCCTGGGACCAGGACCCTGTCCAGCAGCCAGGCCAGCACCTGCCGGCCACGCGGCCTTCCTCTGCCCGCTGCGCATCACGGGGGCAGGTCTGCGCCACGCTGGCCACAATGCTCCCCAAAGACACCCCACAACCTGAGTCCATGCTCTGTGTCTGATTCTTCTAACGCTTCAGCCGCGAGGCCAGTTGTGCAGTGACGTTCCCACTGGCGCCCTGACTTTCGCTAAAGCTATTACGCGAGCGCCAGGCCGGCCGCTCTTTTGTTGCCTTTTGAGCCGCGTGTGGCTGTGGCTGCAGCTGACTTCTTCACCCCTGTAGCCGGCACAGGCCGATCGCCTTCCTCCCTTCCACAGCTTCCCGCTGCATCCCGGGGGCGCTGAACCCTCAGCCTCAGCTGGGATTCCTTTTTGAAAGAGAAGAACGGAGCACATGTTCCCCGGAATGTCCGCGGCGTCTGGAACGCCGGCAATGGGTTCGATTTTAGAAACAGCCAGAGCCCCCTGAGATGGAGACGGAGTGATCTAGGAGGCGGCTGGCGATCCCTGTCCCGGCAGCAAGGAGGCGTGACCCCCAAGTCGGGGAGTCACTTCAAAAGAGCGGCCCCCAAAACGCCGAAAGCAGTCAGGGAGCAGCTGGGGTGCCGCGCGGCCTGCGGTGGGCCACCGCCATCACGGACGTGTGAACCCAGAACACAGTGTTACAAGCCAGGCCATGGTTTTCTGGTCGTCACCTCTTTATTCATTTGTTTATGATAATGCTTACATGAGGGAGAGGTCCATGAAGGACATTTCAATGAGGCCTGCAAAGTAAATAATGAAAATAATGATGCCTCGATTTGGGTCACTGCCCAGGAAAGAAAGTTCCTCCTAAACACGTTCAAGGCCCTTCATGGCCAGCATCCTCCCTCCCCCGGCCTCGTGGGCCAACACCAGCCTCAAGGGACAGCGACGTCCCCACTAGACTGACCCCTTGACCGTCGTACCTGGCTCAGGGCGCCCGGTCTCCCTCTCCCATTCCCCAAGGCATTACCATCCCCTGCCTGGGGTTTCCACTCCTTTATTTCATGATAAAGGTGGCCTCTTCATCATCAAAGTCTGTTCCTGGATTGGCCCCAAGGCACGGGACTCCCTTTACTGGGATCCAGCGCCAAGCAGTTCAACCAGGAGGACAGGGCAGCGCAGCGAGCAGCTGCGTGAGATGCAGGAGCAAGGAAAGGGCTCGCAGGTGAGGAGGGCGAGGAGCGATGCTCCCCGAGGAGCTGCTGACGGGAGAGCCAGCGAGTTTGAAACCACGGCTCCCTGGAAATCCTCAGCCCTAAGGCCGCTTCTGATTCACCCCGGGGGCCATGCCTCTCACGGGGAGACTGAGGACACGGGGAGACTGAGGAATGCACGTGGTCTCTTTCGGCCCCATGTTCTTGGACAAAGAGGAATCGGAGAAGCAACCATGAAGGCGCAGGACGAGAGCTTCAGGCCGGGCAGCTAAGAGGCCCCAGCAAGCTCGGGTCCGGGTCTGGTCCCGCCCTGTGGGCTCGCATCAACCCCAATGGGGTCCATTTTCTGTGGCTACAGATGTTCTCTCTCTCTCTCTCTCTCTCTCTCTTCCCCTCCCTCCCCCTCCGGTTGTTCTTTTTATGCTCCTATTTGAGAACATGGTGTTCCACAGCTCGTGTGAAATGATTTTCAGGTTAATTCTCAATTACAGCCTTTGCCTCGGAGGTCAAGTCGCTTGGTTTCCAGCTAATACTGTGGTTGCACCTGTGGTTACCCACGGACTCCTCATCTGCTTTGCTTATCTGATAACAGGCAGATGGGGAAAGAGCTTTTAATATCCCCCAAAAGGGGAAGGCTGGTGATGAGCTCTTCACCGCATGGAACCGGGCCAGGCCAGCTCGCTCCAGGACAGAACGCAAGCTGGACGCCGGGTTCAGGGTGCCTTTCACACAAGATCTGCACGTGACAGGTCTCAGCTGGATTGCTCTCTTTCTTTGTTTCTTTCTTTCTTTCTTTCTTTCTCTCTCTTTCTCTCTCTCTCTCTCTCTCTCTCTCTCTCTCTCTCTCTCTCTCTCGTTATTTTTTTAAATCCAGGTCAAAGCATCCCATACTGCAGAAGAGAACAGCGATTCCGGGTTCTCTTATAACTGTGTCATTTTCACGGTGGCTGTAATTTCAGCCCCGCACCCTCGTGTATCCCCCGGGAGGAGTCCTCAGTCCGCCCCTCCAGGCGGGGCAGCGAGGGGATCCTTTAGGAAAAAAAAGGGGTGAAGCAACTGAAGGAGAGGTGCACGCAGAAAGCAACAGCCAGAACCGGGGCGGGGGGGATGGGGGGCAGGCTGCAGAGACAGGAAAGGAGGCGGTGGCGCGGGCCGGGAGCGGGCGCTGCAGCGACGACGGAACTTCTGCAAAAGCTGCCGCCGCGTGTTATCAGCGCCGCGCAGGCCTGTGGTTTTCTCGCTCTCGCAACCCGGCTCCAACTGCCGGTTTATTTTTCGACAAACAGGATGCCTCCATCTGTGGCTGTCAGCATCCAGGCTCTTAGAGAGAAAAGAGGTAGTGAGCCCCACCCCAGCGGCCGGGGGGAGGGGGCTGTTGAGGGGGTGTTGCTAGAGGCTTTCCAGAAAAGCAACCCGCCTGCAGGTGCGGCCGCTGGGAAAGCAGCAAGAGGGGCAGGAGGCAGGAGGGGGCGAGGCGGGGCCCCCACTCACCCCTGCAGCCAACTGACTCCATCGCCCCATCTCCACAAGCCTCCTGGCAGACGGGCCCAAATCGTGGGGGCGGGGTGCATACTGAGGATGATGAGCCCCAAATTTTAATAAGCGTGCAAACGCCCAGGGCTTCTGTGAAAATGTCCCAGCTGTGGGCTGGGCCTGAGGCTCGTACTCCTACAAGGTCCAGGGTCGTGCAGCTGCTGCCCCAAGCCACACGTTGAGGGCAAGGCTATGGGAGACCCCTGGCTGACCGTTCTCCATAAATTTCTCTTTTAAAAAATATGTTTTTATTGATTTCAGAGACGAAGGGAGAGGGAGAGAGAGATAAACATCAATGATGAGAGAGAACCATGGATTGGCATCCTCCTGCATGCCCCACACTGGGGATCGAACCCACATGTGCCCTGACCTGGAATTGAACTGCGATCTCCTGGTTCATAGGTTGACGCTCAACCACTGAGCCACACTGGCCAGGCATCCATCAACTTCCTGTTGAGAGCTCTCGTCGAGGCTACAAGCCACAGGCAGAGGGTTCCACATCCCAGCGAACCCCAATGGGAGCGGCATCTCCCCAGCATGTGTATTCCCGGGGCGCCATTCTGCACCAGCCACCTCGCTCACGGAAAAGGAAACCCCTCATGCTCCAGAGGGCAGGCAAGGTCAGAAGCGCTAAGGGGTTTAAATATCCCAACAAGTTCTGAGCCCAGAGAGGGTGGAGGAGCGGTGAGATGTGCGAAACACATAACAACACTCAGAACCCCCCAAGCCAGTCAGGGTGTCTCCTGCTGAACACGTGCTCCTCTTGGTCCGAGTTCCCGCCCGCGCCGTGCAGGGTGCAGAGCCTGGATTTGAGGGTTCGAGGCCCAGCGTGACCTCAGACTGACCTCCGGTGCGCGTGGCCCTGCCTGGACCCCAGGGGTGTCCGAGCCCCACCATTAGCAGCAGGTCTGAGCTGTGGTCTGACGGCCTGGCCTGGGAAGCATGCAGCCTGTGGGTAAGTCACGAGTGGACGCAATACCTCCGCCGTCCAGGTCCCGCCGAGGAGGGGCGGCGGCGGATGGAGCGATGGTTCTGCTAACCTTCGCCTCACCCTGGCGTTTCATGAAGGTTTCCTTTTGGCTTCACCCCAACCAGCCAGCCTTCCCGTCGCAGAGCAATTTGCAAAGGACAATGGGGGTCAGGGGCCAGGAGGGCCGCGGCCTCTCGCCGTCTTCAGGCCCCGGGGCCTGCATTTCAGCACAGGCTCCGGGGCTTGTCATGGCCGCCACGGTGAGGACCTGTCTGTCCCACCTTCAGTCCGGCCTTCCTGCGGCAGCTCCCAGGTCTGGCTTCCATGTCGCGTCTCCCTTGAGAGCGGAGGTGCCCTCTTTGTGCCCACGAGCACCCCGCCCCCAGCCCCAGCCCCAGCCCCAGCCCGCTGGCTGCCTGGCTCGCGCATCTCCTGCGTCTCCCCAGCCCGAATGGAAGGGCTCGTCCCCCTGAGTCCTCCTGAGACCACCGCTTCCTGCACAGCTTTCGGCCCCGTCCGGGACCGGGATGGCTCTCATTTCACTTTTCAATTCTCCTTTCGTGCACTGGCGGGTCCTCTTCTGTGAGCTTTGCCTCCTTCCCACGGAGGTCAGCTCCCCGAGGGCAGCTCCTGCCACGGGATCTGTGTTCCAGGCCCCGGCCTCACACCGGCCCTGCGCATGCCAACCAGGCATCCGCTTACGGCTGGGTCCCTGCAGGCATGGCTCCCGGGGTGACCAGCCACACGGTGGCTCTAGGATCCGAAGGCGCCGGGAGGGGCAACGGCATGGGGGTGAGAGGGCTGAGGACCTGCTGAGAAGCATATGCAAGACTCAGAGGAAGTGGGAAGGTGCGTACGGCCCTGGCTCATCTGTCTGCTGTCTGACGGGGGGAAGGAATTCGTTTTGTTGGACACATGCTCCATTCCGCTTGCAATCTAGGCGCTCAGATCTGTGACCCCAGGACATAGGTCGGCTTTTCACTCCCCTCCCCCGAGGATGGAGCTCTCGATGGCCCCTCCCCACCGCCGCTCTGCCCCACCCCGCCTGCTCCTTGCCCCGGTGGTCAACCCTGACGCCCACCTCCAAGCTGAAGCTGGAGGCCGCTTCGGGGCGTTACAGATGCAGGTTAAAAGCAGGGGCGTGCATAACGATTTAGAGGGAGGCTGTCAACAGCGCTGGGTTTGATCCCCACACAGCCATGCGGCCTGGGTTTTCACGCTAAGCTTTGAGTTCTTGTTTTTGCTGTCGACACTCGGAGCCCCCATGGTTTCACTTTCAAGGTCAGCGTAACAATGTCACCTCATAAGGCACCGGCAGGGGTGAGTGGGGTGATGTATGGAGAGCCGGGGAGGACCTGGCACACAGGAGGTGCTCGTAACACGGGGTTTCCTGCCGCTCAGCTCAGGGGTGTTTCCTGGAGAAAGCTTCCGGGTGTTTCAGGCTATTCCCTGCTTCAGCCCCTTCCACTGCCGTCCAACCACATGCCCACTGGCTCACCTGCTGCCCCTAACCCTCAGCTCCTCTCTCTTTTTTTGTTAATGTTTTTATTGATTTTTAGAGAGAGAAGAAGGGAGAGGGATAGAGAGACAGAAATATCAATGAGAGAGAATCATTGATCGGCTGCCTCCTGCACACCCCACACTGGGGATCAAGCCTGCAACCTGGGCATGTGCTCTGACCTGGAATCGAACCAGTGACCTCTTGGTTCTCGGGTCAACGCTCAACCACTGAGCCACAGTGGCAGAGCCCTAGCTTCTCTCCTAAGGGAAGCTTCTGGCCTCTGTGGGAACACCTTCCTTCTTGGGCTTCAGGCATGTCCCGTGGGGTCACCTCCTCACCAGCTCGGTGGCCCCGACTCTGCTCCCAGGACTCCTCCCGTATCTCCTCTCTCCAGCCTTTGAGCTGGTGTCTCTCAATGTTCCCTGCAGCCTGGCCTTTCTGTGCTGGGTTCCCTTGTCCTCTAACTGCCTCTTCTTTTTCCTCTGATTCTCAAAGCCCTTACCATAGGCTTCACGCCGTCTGCTTAAGGGGCAGCACCGTCGCCCTCCATAGAGGGCAGAGGTTAGGACAGGGGTGGGCAAACTTTTTGACTCGAGGGCCACAATGGGTTCTTAAGCTGGACCGGAGGCCGGAACAAAAGCATGGATGGAGTGTTTGTGTGAACTAATATAAATTCAAAGTAAACATCATTACATAAAAGGGTACGGTCTTTTTTTTTTTTTTTTAGTTTTATTCATTTCAAATGGGCCGGATCCGGCCCACGGGCCGTAGTTTGCCCACGGCTGGGTTAGGGCCTCTCTGTAAGAGCAGAGTGCCCGCAATAGAAACAGGGCCGTGACGGGCTCTGAGGGCCCCTGGGGCCACCGCGGCCACCACCAGCATGGTTTCCAAGACCTCCCAGGGTCTCCCCTACCCTGCAGCAGGTGCCTGCTCCGAACACAGGCCCAGTGACTTCCCACGTCAGGGATGGGGAGGGTTGCATTTCCCAGAAAGCAAACCATCAAGAGGGAAGACAGGGCAGCAACACGCCGCTGCAGCCAGGGCCCCGGGCGTGGATTTCTCAGCCTCGTCTCTACCCACATGGTGGCCCCGACGCCTCTTTGCTGTCCCTGCACCGGAGGGTGCTCAGTTGCTTCCTTGGCCTCCGCCCCTAGAAGCAGGGCACCTTTCCTACCCCCTCCCACAGACAACGAAAGGTGTCTCTAGACCTTGCCATGGTGCCCGGTGGGCAAAGTTACCCCCTCACCTCTCACCCATCCTTCCAGGCAAGAACACCGAGTGACGCGATTGGGAGGTGATAAGTATGGAGGAGAAGATGGAAAAGGTTGTGGGAAAGGTCTACTCCAGCAAGAAGTCCCCACATACGATGTAAGTAAATGAGAAAGGGGGCTGACTAAGCAGACCATGGCATGAAGAGGCCAAATCCTAAGAAAAAGTATGAGGTTTGCACAGATAAGGAGGCCTTTACTGGGACAAAGACCTACTGAGGGGCATTGCTCTACGGAGTGAATATGAGGCCTGACTTCTCTGCCTGTGGGCAAGGTGGGTGCTTTCAGGCGACTGAGGCCCAGGCCTGGCCGAGGGGGACTCAGGGGCACAGGGGCTTTGGAAGGAGTGATCGGGGGTGGTTAGAACATCAGGCTCTACCATTGTCCCACAGATGCTGACGGTCTCAGGATGGGCCGGGAGCACACATATGCAACATCGCCTGCCTAACAGGCCACTGAAGAGACTGTACCCCTCAACTGAGCGGTATAGAATGCTGGGCACAAATGGAGAGGGCACTGGGCACGGTGGGCTGGGCATTGGGTGGGACAGGCCACATGCCCACTCAGCATCCTGAGAGACTTCATCGAGACAAGCAAGACCGAGAACTTAATGACGCGTCCACTGTAAGTTATTTATCAAAACTCTTCTGCTTCTCCATGAATTTCCTTTTGGAACAGGAAGTAAAGGTGAGGTTTTCCCACTAGAAAGGGCCTCTGTGAGGGAACACAGGGGACAGAGGACCTCCTCACTGTTCTTTGTTTGACATCTTGGAGGCAACAGTGTGGGAAACCGACTGTATGTCCCTGTCAGGCCTGTGACTGTGAACGCTCAGTCACAGACGTTTATTTTTCCACACAGGCATGTACTTTAAGCACAAACCGACATCTCAGGAACAGGAAGGAGCCTTTGACTGTGTGTTTCTCACATGCTTCTTGCATACGTGCCCGCCTCCCACAAGGGGCACCCACAGGATTTGCAGCCCGACACTCTGGACAGAAGTGGAACCAGCCCTGTGCCTCCTGCTCCTGATATCCCTACCCACTTCCTCCTGCTCTTAGCTGAGCACAGGAGTTAAGGGGGAACCAAGTCGGGTTACTTGCTCCCTGCCGTGGTTCTGTGGGTAGAGAGACCACTGTGCCCTCTTCTGTTGATCACCACTGGGATTTCTACCTCAGT
Source organism: Myotis pilosus (assembly GCA_036010255.1). NCBI lineage: Eukaryota > Metazoa > Chordata > Mammalia > Chiroptera > Vespertilionidae > Myotis > Myotis pilosus. Next base: position 2,742,060 of record JASKON010000002.1, read on the forward strand.
AGCAAGCACAAGGCTGCTGGAGCTCCATGCCTCTACCTATTCACCTGTCCATCCAACCATCTATCATCCATCCATCCATCTATCCATCCATCTATCCATTCATCATCCATCCATCCATCCATCCATCCATCCAAACATCCATCCATCCAACCATCCAACCATCCAACCATCCATCCATCCATCCAAACATCCATCCATCCATTCATCCATCCATCCAACCAACCATCCATCATCCATCCATCGTCCATCCATCCATCCTCCATCCATCCATCCACCCATCCAAACATCCATCCAACCATCCAACCATCCATCCATCCATCCATCCATCCAACCATCCATCCATCATCCATCCATCCATCCATCCATCCAACCATTCATCCATCTATCCATCCATCCATCCATCCATCCAACCATCATCCATTCATCCAACATTTGTTGAGTGCTCATACCCTGCCGGTATTGTGAATGAAGAGAAAAATGAGACATGAACATGTCTCTCAAAGAATTCAGTCTCTGGGAGAAGACATTTACACACAGAAAATCCTGAATTACAGCTTCTTGAGTGCTAAATTGATATATGAATTGAATAAATGATCCAGAACTAGAACATGGCTTTTTGCATGAGCTCCCTACGGGCATCCTGGAAGACTTGGTCACCAGAGTATCCCTCTGGTCCCCGCTGCTCAGGGAACGAACACTGTGCCATCCATGTCTGTGAAGGGGCTCTGGGGTGGCCTTCTCTCTGCTCCCCCAGCACCCCGTGCAGGTACATGTCCCAGCCCTTAGAGCCGGCATAGTGACTCCCCTCCACTGAACAACAGCCCCACTGGGTGACTGTAATGACCTGGCTGCCAGACATCCGTGAGCCATGGAAATTGTGCAGAGCATGGAGAAGCACCCTCACAGAGGGGATTTGAAGATGGCATGTAGATGGCCCACATTTTTTATTAACTCCTCAATGCTCTGCAGGCCCTTGAATCTATCACTATCTGGTTTTTCTTTATTCCCTCTCTTCCAGATTTCAAGAATCTTCCTCAGAGCCATGCTGACAGCCCCACCATAAAAGGGAGGAGTTATTCAAACAGGCTCGGCCAGGTCAGAATAAACACCGTCTCCAAGGAGCTGAGGGCTCTGCCATCATCAAGTCATGGTCCTGCTTCCCACAACACCTGTCCTTAGAGACTAAGAACTTGCTTAGAATTTATTCCAAGGACATGAGTGCCCAGGTCACACCCTCTCTGGAAGACCATCTCCTGAGAGTGTGCGCAGTTCTGTGGCTAAGCCCTCAGGCTGCAAAGCCAGGCTAGCGCTGAGTTCAGCCCTGGCACTTCCCGCGGTGTGATATTGGATGAGCCTCTTGGCCACTCTGTGCCCCGGTCACCCATGTGTAAAACGAGGAGACCAATCGCCCCCACTTACAGGTGACAACGGTGACACAGTTCCTGTCTATAAGGCACATCAACAGGGCCCCGCCCACGGTGAATGCTACATAAGGGTGCTTATTCAATAAAACCTGACATTCCAGCAGTGCTTGCTCGTCATTCTCTAGGGACCCACTGCTTTCTTCTGAATTGTGACCAGTGGGTACCTTCACCAAAGCGACCTGCAGGCGTTGTCCCAGGAGTGCCTCATTCCCCCCCCCCCCTTGCCCTAGAAAAACGACGAAGGTCAAGTCCACAGGCCTGGTTTCCTCCAGGAAGTAACCCCCGGGCATCAGTTCTTCCTGGTTTGCCCTCAGCGGACGCATCGTGGATGCCTTTTCTTTCCCGCTCTTCACTATAGGGCTAGTGGCTGATTGTCCCAGTCCCAAGGCCCCTGCTCACGGACTGTCATTTTTGTGGACACCTCAGACCACTACGAAGGGACTGGGGTGACAGAGGAGGTCAAGCCAGGTGTGAGAGATGCAAGCAGGAAGAGGGTCAACATCACCAGCTCTTTATTCCCTCGGCCCATGAAGAAAGGGGACCAATATTAATGCCTTGGCTCCTAAGGTCTCTGGAATAGCGGTTCTCAAACAGGGGTGACGTGTCCCCCGAGGGGACACGTGGCAATGTCTGGAGACATGTTTGGGGAGGTGGTGCTGCTACACGTCCTAGAACACACAGGACAGTCCCCTCCACAGGATGACCCCGTCCCCAAGGTCAACAGTGCCGAGGCTGGGAAATGCTATGGAGAGTTACTGGGGGGCAAGTTCTCAGCCTGCAGGACACCTTCACATAGAACATCAGCGCTGAAGGATCCCAGGCCCCGGCCCTGCCACGTCACAGGGATTGGACATCGTGGTGCAAGGACACATGCACCAGAGTGAGACCCCACATTTCACCCACTGCCACCTGCTGCCCACAGCACAGGATCTAATCCACAAGGACGCATACATGCCCAGGTGTGGTCATGTGAGTGACAATGGGCTATACTTTCAGACCTGGTTTGCAGTAGCGTGCAAGAGGACATGGAAACTTCCAGAACAGTTGCTCACGAGAAAAGGCGGATCAGGTGGAAGGAAGAGGCATGACAACAGGTGACATCAACCAGCAGGTTACCGGGTGTCAGGCAGCATCTCGTGTCCTAACCTGGACCTCACGGTGATCCGGGAGGCGAGCATCCTCATAGCACCTGTGCCGAGGAGGGGAGGCCCGGGAGGGGAGGCAATCTGCCCAGGGCAACTGGCAGGCAGGGCAGAGCTGGCCACATGGGCTGTGCCCACCGCTGCCCCCACTGCCCCGGGCGCTGTGCCAGGGATGGAATTGGGACTCTTGCTGGGTTCTGCCTGCTACAAGCTGTGGGCCTGTGTTGCTTTCTTAACTCATCTTTGTTCCTTTCTTACTTTTATTGAGTGATTGAGCTGTGCTTTTCATAAGGCTTTGTAAATATATATATATACTGGAGGCCCGGTGCATGAAATTCGTGCAAGGGGCTCGGCCCTTGTAGCCCCAGCTTTGTCCGGAAGGTAGTCTGGAATCTCGTCCAGAAGGTCGTTCGGCCATCCGGTCTAATTAAGCATATTATACTTTTATTATTATAGATATATTTATTGATTTCAGAGAGGAAGGGAGAGGGAGAGAGAGATAGAAACATCAATGATGAGAGAGAATCATTGATCGGCTGCCTCCTACACGCCCTACACTGGGGATCGAGCCTGTAACCCAGGCATGTGCCCTGACCAGGAATTGAACCCTGACCCCCTGGTTCATAGGTTGATGCTCACACCCTGAGCCACGCCGGCCGGGCCTCCTAAGGCTCTTAGTGATGAGAGATAATGGAGACGACGTACCTGAGGCACAGTGAGCACTTGCCAGTGTTCGTTGTCCTTGTCATTATTTATGAGCAACCAAGTAACTCAGTCCTCGCCCAACTTTACTGCCAACCAGGATCCTTCCAACAAGAGCGAATGCTCCTGACGCCACTGAGCCTGGCCGCGCCTCCCTCCCCCTCATTTAGGGTTGACTTGGTCAAGAGCCCCTCAAAGGGCCCAGACGACAATGTGGTCCAGGCCTGTCTGTGGGGATGGGCACCAAGGGCTCCCCTCAAACCTCTGCTCCTTCACACTGCGTGGCATTTATTGGAACGTGGAGCAGAGAGATGAGGTGATTGAAACAACGCATCCTGCTTCTGTGGAAATGACGGGTTGGACCCTAAGCATGAAAAGGGTGTTTTGAGTCACAGTGGTTCCCAAAATATCACCTCGAAGGCCACTGTGGCATTTCCCTCCCCATGGGACCCGCCTCTGAGTGAGGAAAGCAGCTCATCCTGGCCCCCATCACCTCCCAAAGGAGCGGTTCATTCATTATTATCCTATTGGGAGCGCGATCAGCTCAGTGCCTTTTAATCTGTTGCCATTAGGATGCTTGCTCAGCAGCACGAGAGGCTGAGGGCTCCTTGTCTTCTCCCTGAGCGGGACCCCTGGCTGTGAGAGGGACCCCCTGGCTGTGAGTGGGGACTGCTGGCTGTGAGGGGGGCTCCCTGGCTGTGAGGGGGAACCCCAGCTGTGAGAGGGACCCCCTGGCTGTGAGAGGGACCCCCTGGCTGTGAGCGGGACCCCTGGCTGTGAGAGGGGTGCCCTGGCTGTGAGTGGGGACCGCTGGCTGTGAGGGGGGCTCCCTGGCTGGAGGGGGAGCCCCAGCTGTGAGTAGGGACCCACGGGCTGTGAGCTGGCTTTGGGGGGAATGTAATGAATGAATGTGCCTTTTGCCACGTGGAGCCCAAGGAGAAAGGGAAGGAACTTTCTGTAATAATGGGGACGCCCTGAGGGTGGCCGGGATCAGGGGGTCACAGTGCTGACTCCTGAGGACGCCCTGAGGTTGGCTGGGATCAGGGGGTCACAGTGCTGGCTCTTGGGGATGCCCTGAGGGTGGATGTGGGTGTGAAGCCCTGATCAGTGTGGGATCATCTGCGAGCCCCTCTGTTTGTGGGTCCCAGACGGGACCAGGATGGGGTAAGCGGGGTGCTGGGACAGGACGTTTAAGGAGGCGCTGCCTCTCCAGGCCATGCAGTGCGGGCTCAGCCGTACCTGGCCTGACAGCCTCACCCAGGCCTTTTGGGGAGATGCGCGTAGCCTCAGCCTCCTCTCCCCTCTGAGGGCTCAGACCAGGGGCTGGGAGGATAGGCTTGGCAATGGCTCTCCCCCACCCCCCAGCCAGCGTCCTGCCAGCATCGTCACCATGGGCCTCAGGAGAGTCCCACGTGGCTGCTCTGGAGCTGGTAAGGGTCCCTCAGGGGACATCTCTGCTGTGGAGGGAGGGACGACACAGACGGTGGGGACTGGGGGCCGCCGGCGCCTCCTGAGTCAGGCCCGGGCCAGTGTGGACGGCCCCTCTGAGGCCGCAGCCGAGCCCGTGGCCAAGCCGCCTGGGCACCCTTTGCGTGAACAAGCGCATTTGCTACTCTTCCAGTCGGTCACTCAGATTTCCCTGAAGATGCTCCCCAAAGCCAACCTGGTTAACCATGAAGTCGCCTACGGGTGTGGTGGGCCCTGCTGGGTCCGGTGAGAGCAGCCGGGCTGATGGGAGACAGATCCCGGGAGGGTAGGGGTGGGGCCCTCCTGGCGGCCACTGCCTCCCCCAAGGCCGCCTGAGCCTGGGACTCCACGGACGGCGTGGCCTCAGAGGAAGGGTGTGCCTTGAGGCCTGTGCTGTCTGACCAGGGCAAGGAAATTAGAGGAGTCACAGGAGGCATCTGCTAGTTATTTAGCCGCCCAAACGGCATCAGCCACCTGAGTCGGTGTCTGCCAACCCAGCGGGCAGGAGTGGAGCCGACCCAGTTTCTGGTTCTGATTCTGGTGCTGCCCAGCTGTGGGACCTTGGACAAGGGGACATTTCTGGTACCCTGTTCACTCCAGGCAAAACCCGCAGAAAAATCATATATAACTATATAAATAAAAGGCTAAGTGACCAGCCATACGTCCATCCGTCCGACCGTCCAGCCATCTGACCGGCCGGTACATATGACACACACTGGCATTTTAAAAATAAACGTTGACTCATGCATGCACAATACATATAAAGCCCTCACTTTTTTTGATTTTATAATACTATATTATATATACTACTTTGACGTGTAATTTTTTGCAGTAACGTAATTACTGCACGAATCTTCCTTCTAATTAATTTCCTTTCAATGTGCACGAATCCGTGCACTGGGCCACTAGTATAATATAATATACATCTTCACAAAATTACATGGTTTCAAATGCCACCCACACCATATAAAACTACAAATGTCACTATATATAGAAGACACACCCACACGGATAACTTAGCATGACATGGGACGACGTCTCATAGCTCATTTGTTATTTAAAGAGATTCACCCGCCTTCAATACAATCATCCTTTGTTTGGAACACAATCTCCGGGAAGCCTAGGGGAGGCCTGGCGTTTTTCTGTGTGAATGTGAAGGAATGTGTAGGGTGATGGGCAGGTGAACAGGCTGCCCATTGTCGGCACCGGTCCTCCTGTCTGCGAGCACACCCCTTACCGCGCTGCTATTTGTTTAAGGCGGTTTAATCATTGTCCCTCTCCCCGAGGACTGAGTCATCATGGTCTGATCTTCACACCCATTGGGTCAATGATACAGTGGCAGGCAGGGGGGCTGTTCCGCCCATCAGCCCCTATGGCGTGTCCCCCCGGCCTCTCCCGCCTGCCACACACCAGCCCCTGGAAGGCGGAGGCGAGGGAATAACCCTCCTGAGGCTGTAGAGGCGGCTTCCCTGCCTGTGGTCCCGGACCCTCGCCGGGCCATGGACCTGATGCGCTTCCAGATGGTACAGCGACGGGCTGTCACGGCGGGTTAGCGGATGCCAAGGCACCTGCAGGTGGTGGCGCGAGGGGCCGGTGCCGGAGGTCAAGGGCGCACAGAAGCCGGGTCACAACGAGCGGCAGCCTGCGGCCGGCACTACAGCTGCTGCCGGAAAAGCACCCCCACCTGTGCCTCCCAGGAACCTCAGGCTTTTGGGGTGTTTCCGTGTGGATCACACACGAGAAGCATGGAGGCTGGGCGAGCGGCATGGCTTGGCTTAAAGCAGAAAACGCTCCGACACTGAGGAGGGAGCCACTGCCCTTCCAACCCTCACCCCGGGGCCGGGGCCCGGGGGTCGCATGCAGCCCGCTCACCGTCCCGGCCGCTGTGTGCGCTGATAACAGCCCCATCTGGAAGCTGACTGCTGCAGCGTTTTCCAGATCTTTCTTTAGGATCCACAGAAGGAAAGTCTAAAACCTACACATTCTCAGGAGCCGGAGAGCTGTGAGGGCTCTCCCAGGCTGAGCTGGATTCCTGGCGCACATCACACTCCATTCCCCAGCAGAGCACCCCGAAGGCTCCTTTCAGGGCCCTGGACTTCCTGCACGAGGACATTGGAAAGACCGAGAGGCAACGCTGATGGCCACGAGGACGGGGCGGAGCCTGCAGAGGGTCCCGGAGAGCCTCTCTCTCCCATGCGCTTGGTCTGGAGGCCTGACAAGGTGCGTCCTTGCCGTAGGACCCGTGGCCCCTGCGTGGCATGGACACAGAGGAGCATCAGCCCCGGCCTGCTGAACAAGCCCACTGGCCGTCTGAGATTTCCGTCTGCCCCGCTGGGCCCCTACCATTTCTGGGGGAGCTCACAGGTTCAGAGGAGGTTCATCTAAAAGTAGACACACAGGGCCTAGCCGGTTTGGCTCAGTGGATAGAGCGTCAGCCTGCGGACTGAAGGGTCCTAGATTCGATTCCTGGTCAGGGCACATGCCTGAGTTGTGGGTTCGGGCCCTGGTAGGGATTGTGCAGGAGGTAGCTGGTCCATGATTCTCTCTCATCATGGATGTTTCTATCTCTCCCTCCCTCTCCTTTCCTCTCTGAAGTCAATAAAAATATATTTAAAATAAATAAATAAAAATAGACACACAGGATCACGAACTGGGAGGTGGGGTCACCTATAAAATCCATGGTTCTCTCCGTGAACACCGATGTTGCCGCAAAGCAAGGTGAACATTTTACACTCTTTCTTCTTCCAGAGAAAAACACAATAACTGGTTGGTTTTTTTCTTTCTCTTTTTCACGAGGCCTTGCCTCTCAGGGAGAGAGACTGGCATCTGGACTCAGAAAGTTGGCGGGCCGGTAATTACGAAGCAGAAATCATGGGTAACTCACAGAAATGCAAGGCCTGGGAGCGTTTCATCTCGCGGAGAGGGCCCCATCTGATTGCCAGGTTTGTACCCGAGATAAGACAGTTGCAGGTAAATTCACGGAGGCCACTGGGCAGAAAGTGTGGCTCCAGAAACTTTGGAAAGGATTCTCCTTAAACACAGCTTCAAGGTGTGGGGCCAGGAGGTACTGAGCATTGAAGGATGAGGAAGAAGAGAAAGGAAACAATTTCTAGTTTCTGAGAGACGGGAGCCCGCCGCCAGGTGCGCGTCCATAGGTGACACTCCCGCTGGCGCGGCTGCTTTTCTTCCTCCCAGGAGCGCATCACACTGAACCTGGGCTTTGACCCCAAACAAGGTGTGACCTTGAGGCAGGTCCCCGCCCTGCCCCGTCTCCCTCGGCTTTCAGTAAATCAAGAATTAAATGTCCCCCTCCCCCTCCAGCTCCCACCGCAACTTCCAGGCAGGGTTGCAGGAGGACCTCGGGGCGATGCGTGTGCGGTCACAGCATGGCTAACACACAACATGGATGAGAGGAACAACCCGGGACGCGGGTCCGCAGGGCGGGCTTCGCGGGCACAGATGCTGCAGGTCCATTCCCACCTCCTTCCTCTGCTTCCTCCACGCCTCCTCCTGCCAGCAGCCCTGTGCCATGGCTCTGGCCTGGCAGACACGGCATGGGGAGGCTGCAGAGAGGGGTCCTGTCCCCTGTTTGGTGACAGGGTCCCCTCAGGAGCAGCACTGAGGCCTCCTGTCCCCTCGTCCCCTTCCTGGCGGCCAGAGCTGAGTCGCGGGCCACCTCGCCACAGGCACAGCCCCTGGAGCCACACTGAAGCCCCTGCCCCCCATACCGGCCGCACTGCTCACCGAGACCTGCCTGCCCCGCACACAGCCCTGTGCCCACCGCGTAGGCCACCGTGGCCAACCTCTCCTGTCTGTGCGCCAAACAATCCCTCTGACCAACCCCCAGCGCTTCCAACTCCATCTTTCGGCTGCAGGGCCTCTTTCTCCCCCTCGGCCGCCTTCCCTCTCCAGCGTCACTGAGCATTGCCAGGGCGAGAGGGAGGGGGGGAGATTCGAAAGGGACAGAGTGTGAGCATGTCCGTCCCACAGAGGGACATCTGGCACCCCGCACGCCTGTCCACGCACGCTCCCAGCACGGCACGGTGGCGCGAGGTCCGGACAGTTTTGTGCTCAGGGTCCCCTCCCGCCGTGTCCTCCCCGCCAGGGTCCTCCTCCAGCACCTTCCCGATCCCGTTCAGGGGCTGCAGGCTCTTAGCGAGCGCGCTCCGTGCCCAGGAACCAGGCCAGGAAGGACAGCAAAAGGCTAATGCGGGATGGGCCCCAGAGCAGGGCGGGGCGCCCGGGAGCCAGCGTTGCCTGAGGTTGGATGAGGACACACGGTGTGTCAGGGCACCTGCCTGAGGCGGTCCTGGAGCAGGACCCGTCCCCTGGGCAAGCACATCTGTAGACAAGACACGAAGATGCGAATGACTCATCTGGTCACAGGCCATGACCCGAGGAGCCCGGCCCTCCCACCTGGCAGCCCCGGCCCCGAAGGGCTGAGACGGTGCAAGAAGCACGGAGACCAGCTGTTCCCAGCGCCCTGAGAACCTGCACGTGGCTCGACAGCGCAATGGCACATCCACCACGAAGGGCCTTCGGGGACGAGAGCCGCACATGCCTCGATGGGGCACGTCTGTGACGGTTTCTGTGCGACGTGCCCGGGGAGCCCCCACATGTGGACGCTGGACTAGCTGAGTCACAGGGGCCTCTCTCTTTCTGGCTTCTTCACGGAGACTGACAAGGACAACAAGGGCGACATGAGGCGGAAAGAGCCATCGGTGGGCTGATAACTCACCGCCTCCCGTACCCGCCAGGTCCCTGCTGCTCCACCTTTGCCTGGGCTGCTCCCCACCCCCCCGCCAGGACCGCCCTCCTCTCCTCTGGTGTCGCCTCCACACCATCGCCTGCCGGCCTGTGCCCCCCTATCCAGGGGCCGCCACACCATCACCTGCTGACCCGTGTCCCCCTGTCCAGGGGCCTCCTAGGGCCCTGCAGGGCAGAGTTTGCCCGGCGCCCTCTTAGGCAGCGCCCATCCACAGCCACAGCGAAGACTCACTGCCCCATTTTCACGACTGTGCGGGGCATTTACACCCACAGGCTATTCAGTTGTCCGCGCGGCTACTCTAACGCCAGGTGCTGCAGACGGGGAAACGGAGGCCCCAAGGGAAGTTGCTGTGTGCTCTGTGACTAAAGCCAGAAGAGGCGAGAGAGAGAAGGCCTCCCCATGCTGACGGCTGCCAGCCCTTCACCAGTCGTGGCTGCTCTTACGAAACCCGTGCTCCCCCCACTAATGGACCCTGGCCCAGCCCTGGCTCCCTGTGCAAGTCTCTGCAAGGCCAGCGGCCGGACCCTCCCCTGCCCAGCGTGGGACCCAGCCTCTCCTTCTCAGCCACGGGCAGGCCTTTTGGGGGCACACGTCTCAGACTGTTCTTGAGGACAGAGGAGCCTCAGTGACTCATGTGCTCCCCAACCCTCTCTGGGGCGTCTGGCTTCCAGCTCCAGGCCAGCTGCTGCCCCCGCTGCCCCCATGCTGTCCTGGACGTGGGAACAGGTGCCAGGCCTCCTGCAGCCGCCGCCCTCTCCCCGCCCCGGGCACAGTGCATCCTGGGAGGGCTCTGCTGGGCAGGGACGTCTCCTGGAGGAAGTGGCACCCAGGGTGGCCTCTTTGGGGGCCAGTGTTGCTGTTAGGATCTAAGCATTTCTAAACTGCTTTGTCATTTTCAAAGGCTCCTGCGTGTGTGAAGGTGCGGCACGGCAGATGTGAGCTCAGATAGATGCCTAACACCCTCCCTGCAGTTTGAGAACCTGTGGGCAGTTTCAGAACGCAGGGCTCCATCTGGCCCGGGGGCGGGGCTGACTCCTCCGCACCCAGCACCCAGCACCCAGCACCCAGGAAGACGCCCAGGGGAGGGCTGGGGGAGGTGGAGGGGGAGGGGCCTTGCTGAGACAGCCCCTACGGACTGACCTGGGTGTGCCCCTAAATTCCCACGTGGAGTCGCCTAGCTCCTAGTGTTTCAGGATGTGGCCTTATCTGGGTTTTCACTGAGCTCATTGCGATTAAATAGTCTTTAGTGTGGGCCCTGGTCCAACGTGACAGGTGTCCTTCTGAGGAGAGAGTGGGATCCAGACTCGGAGGGAAGGCCAGGGGGAGTGAAAGTGGGGGCGGGAGGCAGGGGAAGAGGCCGCCTCCACGCCGAGGGTTAGAGGCCCCCGCTCTCAGGCCTCCGAGCCTCACTGTAACCAGGGCCCCTTGTCCGGCTCTTCCTGAGATGCCCGGCCTCCGGAATCATGAGCCAACATGTTCCTGCTGCTGAAGCCGCCGCCTGCGGCCTGTGTTCAGTGGGGTAGGAAATACTATGGACTCCACCGGGCACAACCCTGGGCATCCACGCCCGCCTGTGCCTTCGAGTCCTCTGGAGCCAGCCTGCCTTTGTGAATGTATTTCTGGAAACAGAGGCGCACAGGTCTTTCAGGGAAGCTGTCACACACACCCCAGAAGCATCCGTCCTGCTGAGACGCCTCGGGGAGACGGCGGCCCTCTGAGCTGGGCTGGGGACGTGGTTCTAGGAACTGAGGCAGGTGGCATGCAGGGTGCACACAGACCACTAAGCCACTTCTAAGCCCTGGGCTACCTGAGGCTTCGTGCAAAAGCGCACAGTGTGGCTGCTTCCCTCTCTACCCCGCCCCCCCCGCACCTCCCCACAGTCTTTGGGGCGCCATGGCGCACCTGGCATGGGGAGCAGAGTGGGGGTCCTGTGAGAATTTCATGGGGCACAGCCCGCATGATATTCCTGGGGGTTTTGGTTTGGCCTGTCCTGGCTGTGGCCAGTGAGTGTGTGCCGTGAGGTGTGTGGTGTGTGCTGTGCCCTGTGCCAGACCACACGTGTCCCTCACGCCGGCTGCCCGGACCCACCCAGAGAAGGGAGCGATGTTTTGCGGGGCCCGTGCCTCTCTTTCTCCCCAGTTGCCATGTGGGTTCTCACCAAAAGGGAGGATGGGTTTCCTTCTGTGAGAACTGCATGGACCAAGAGAGCGCCCCCCCGGGGGGAACTGTGGAGTTTCCCCTCTGGCGCGTGGCCGCAGCTGGGAGGGAACACGCTACACATTACAGGCAGCGAGAAAGGGCACAGGCCTGGCCCCCCGACGGCTGGGCTGGGACACAGGGCTAAGGACTCGGACTCGGAGCGAGAACCAGGTAGAGGGTGGGGCCTGTGCTGGCCTCGGGCACTAAGGCAATGCCCAAAGGGCACCCACGCGAGGACATGGGCCACCTCTCCAGCTCGGGGAGGGCGCTAACCCGGCAATGGAAGCCGCCGCCATGTCAGTGCATCCCCTGAGGAATGTACAGGGAAACTGCCCACGGAGAGTCCACTCTGGCTCTCTGACATGGACCCCCCAGACCATATTCTCGAGCCAGGGACTATGAGGCCCGCATTCCTCTCCTGAGGGGGACCCCGCAAACCTCTTTCCTCAGGAGCCCTTCTGAGCCTTGTAGGGGCATCCCAGGAGCCCCTCCCTGATCTGCTCCTGGAGGGCTCCCCATCCCTGGCTCCCAGCCGGGGTGGGCGGGCGACTGTGCACGGGCCACAGGACGGAGGGGCTATGTCGGGGCAGCGTCTTCTCTTTCCTGGTGTCTGTGCAGGTCACCAGGGCCCTGGCTATCTGGACTGTCTGCCCCGTAAGGGCACAGGCAGGCGGCACCCCACACTGAAACCCAACCTGCCGACCAGTGCCCTGTTCCAGTTCCCGACTCCGCCTTCCCAGCTGAAGGAGTGAGAAGTGACTGTCGTGCAGAGCGGGACGGAGAGCAAGGAAGGCAGGAGGGTCTCCTTACGGTTACTCTGCACATAGTGCTTCCTGGGCTTATTTGAGACCCAGAGGAAATGCCGGGGGGCGGGGGCCGCCGGGGGGAGGCAGTTCGCAGCTTCTCACCGCAGCGAGCGGCGTTTGTGACTCACACGCACCGCGTGATTCAATTTCACTCAAGCGTCCACAGCTGCCAGGAAAGGAGCCTGGAAACCCTTTAATTTGAAGCTTTGAGTCGGTTAATGACTTGCTTTCCTCTCCTTTCCCCTGAGCTGCTCTCCCCGCCCCCAACACACGTGCACGCACACCCCTCCGCCCAGGACTCGAATTTCAGGGACCCAGAGCCACAAAGCCCCATGGCATTCACAACAGCGTTTGTTGTGACAAAGTGGCTAGAACCCTCCGCATTCCAGCTCCCTGGGCCGCATGAATCAATAATGAGTCACAGATACCACCGGGGTGCGCGCCAGAGTTTTACCCGATAGTGAATTCCCCCAAACCCACCTGCCCCACCCCGGCTCTGCCAGCCCAGTCGCCAGCCATGCCGGGCGGGCGCTGGCCCCAGTGGGTGCCCGCCGCACACTGCCAGCCTTGGACACAGTTTCCTGGTTTGTGTTGGTCTCGGCACGGTCCTCTGTCTCCACCAAAGAGACACCGATGGGCAGAAACACGCACACACACTCACACCCTCACACACTCACACCCTCACACACTCACAGCTCACCTCCCCTGCTCTGCCCCTTCACGAGGCCGGGGCAGGGACACAGTCAGGGCTTCCACACTAGCAGGCCGCCTGCCATCTCATGACCCAAGTGCCACACGCTTAGCTGAGGAAACCTCCTTGTGCTCTTCGCGAGGCTCCGTACCTGACAGCGGCTTCCTCTCTCTCTGAACGATGCCGCTGCCTCCGCATCGAGACCACAAGGCACCACACAGCAGACCTCAGCCGGCTCTCAGCCCGGGGAGAGCCCCGCTGCACTCCGCCTCCCGGCCCAGAGCGGCCGCTGCCCCTGAGGTCCCCGGCAGGGCCAGGGCATGTCTGGGAGCCTGCCCTGCCCTGCTCTGCCCCTGCCCCTGCCCCGCACTGGCTCAGCCTCCTGGCCAGCTGTGCAGGCTGGAGTGTGGGCCACGGAGCACGCAGAGTTCCAGAGAGCTCAGCCCCTGCCACTGGGGTGAGGGACAGCGACACAAAACCCAGAGGGCCTCCTGGGAGCTGTGCCACCTCCGGACCTTCACCAGGAGCAGCCCGAGCTCCCAGCTTGCCAACGTTCCCAGGCACCGACCACACGCCAACGGCCTCCCTGCTCGCTCAGACGTCTCTGCAGAGCTGCCGTCCAGGAGCCGGTAACCCAATAGCCTTGTAACCACAAGCCTGCGTTTGCCTTCCCCCTCCGGACCGACGGCTCCGCGTGACGGCCCTGCAGGCGGAGCTGAGTAAGAAGACCGGCGTGTACTCACCGCGCATGAAGCACTGCGGGTACGAAGGAAATGACTCAAACAGGCTCTCCGAGGCCATGGCTGCTCCTCCGTGCACCCTCTTCGGCAGGCGGGGTCCGAGGGCGGTGTTCACCTTGGGAGCAAACCACGGAAGGTCATTGCTGTCGCCTCACCCCCGCCACAGCTCCCCACATCTCTTTCCTTTCTTTCCCCTTCGACACCCCTGGGGCTCCCCGAGCCCGAGGAACAATGTACCTTTGCAAAACAAATATTCAAATTGTTGAAGATTAAAAAAAAAAAGCGGTGCTCGGCTGTGGCTTGGGGATGCTCGCCGCCCTGCGAAACCCTGTGGTTTGCAGCTGTGTGATTCCTCCCGCCGCTGACCACTGCGCCCGCGTCGCCCGCTGACTCTGCCAGCCGCCCCACTTGTGGTTCTGTGGTTGTTGTTGGGGCCCAGGGAAGTTTTCACACAACCCAAATGACAAATTTAACTGTTCCCCTTTCCCGGCGCCTCGTCATTGGTCCCTGCCCATCACGTGACTTCCATGATGTCAAATTTTTTTTTTTACACTTTCTGAGCCATGCCCTTCCTCCCCTCCACCTGCCCCCCACCCCCGGGCTGTGCAAGAAAACAGCCCCAGAGACTTTGCAAGACAGCGACTGGCTGCAACGTGACTCAGGCCCTTGTTACACCCGGGTCGCCGCTGAGTGCGGCCACGGGCCTGCTGCTGTGTGTGGTTTGGAAGCTCTGGCTGTTTGGATGAGGGTGTCATTGCTGCTTGTTCACTAGGAACTCCGCCCTGGCACCGGCTGCGGGCAGGCGGAACGTGGTGCCATCATGCAAGATGCTGGGCACCGGCTCAGGGGTCCCCGGCCCTTGGGAAAGACTGTACCAGCGTCAGCAAAACTGTAAAGGGGGGAAAAGTGAAAGGAAATGTTTTGGTGAGAGTCTGACCCCTGACTCCCCAGTATTTTAGAGCGGCAAAAGGGAAAGCGTTTTCATTTTGTGATGAAAACACTCTTCTAAAACCAAAAAAATTCTGTGGTTTTAGTGCTCCTACATGGACATCTTTTCAGTGAAGAGATAAAATCATAGTTCTCTCCTACACACACACACACACACACACACAAGTACACACACACACACACGTACATACACACATACATGCACACACGTACACACACACGTACACACACACACTCTCTCACACGCACATGCACACACACATGCACTTACACACACACACTCATTAAGCTACAGGGAAGGGAAGACACACACACACACTCAGGAAGCTAGCTATAGGGAAGGGCAGACACACACACACACACACACACACACTCAGGAAGCTACAGGGAAGGGGAGAAAAGAGAAGTTTTGCATTTTGGGCGAAAACAGGGCTGCCTGTAAACTTGTGTTTTGCTTTTAGCTGTGAGAGTCGCTGCCTTGCTTCCTGTGTGACCGGAACCCACAGGCTAACCCACACCTGGAGGGGACACTCGCCCTGCTAGCAACCCTGCCAAGAGGAGAGCTATGAGGACCCCACATGATAGAGGGGACCCAGGGGCTGCCCCAGAGGCCACCTCCCCGGCCAACTGACAGTCTGAGGCTGGTCCTTGGCCCGGGAGGGAGCCAGGCCTGTTCGAGGGGCGGAGCACGGGAGAATTGGCATGTGCGCCAGTGTGCTGGGCACACACTTTCTTCCTTGTCCTGCCCGCTGGGCTCCCTGCGAGCGGATACGATAGTTTCTCCTTGAGTTCCCAGAGCAAGGAAGAGTCCTTCCGCGATGAACCACACAGCCTTGCGGGGCTCCACACACACCCTCCATGTGGCTCTGCACACAGAAGTCTCCCCCCCACGAGGAACTGTGAGCCCCCAGGTCCCCAAGTGCCAGCCCCGGAGCCAGCAGGTCTGCGATGCCAGCAGAGGCCTCGGGCCGTCCGGCCGGAATACCCCTGCGTGTTGACCTCTCCATCCCGTCCCGCCCTCACGCAGGGTGATAACGTGTGAGGGCACAGAGGGACTGTGACTTAGGCCCGTTGTGACTAAAGCGGGAATTGAAACTCGCGCCTGCGCTCTCCCGGACGTGTGCAGAGCAAGCGTGCCCAGTGTGGATGCCGTATTCACATGTACGCACACAGTCACGTGTGTGTGTGTGTGTGTTATGAAGTTTATTGACACCCGAACGCCACGCATGCTCCGTGCTCCGCGCTGCTGGCCCTGCTCTCCGGCTCCGATGGCGCCCGGGAGGGCCCGGAGCCCAGCGCTGTGACAAGCGGCTGCCGCGTCAGCTCAGGCTCAGGAGTGACTGAGGGAGGCCGGGCGATGCAGACGAACCATGGATGGTTCATTCTCAAAACCCCTGATGCTTTGGCCTCCAGTGTCCAGGCGCCCCAGCTGGATGTGTCAGCTCCCGGCTGAGCTCCGGCTGCTCTGCTGGCTGAGTGGCTCGGAGTCAAGTGTAACGGTGGCTGGGCCTGCGGAGGCCTTGCCTGACGCTGCCGTCCTGTCCTGTGTGACGGTCAGGGCTGGGGCAGCAGGGGGCAGAGTGTGCAGGCCTGCAGCCTGCTTGCCGGCAGCCACCGCAGCTTCCCGGCTGGGAGGCGACACTGGCAGCTTTGCTGGGCCTCCTCCAAGTCAGGACAGCGAGTAAAGGCGCAGCCGGTGCCGGTGAACTTGGCCCTCCCACTTCCTTAGGAGCCTGAGATGCAGAGATGCCTAAGTCACCCGCCAGCCGCCGGAGGAGTGCTGGGCGCTGGCTTCGCCGGGCTGGTTGGGATTCCTTAGGTCTGGGCAGCGACCCACGCCCTCTGCCCTACTTCCTGCAAGTGACTCAGCCTGGGCTGCGCCTGGGGAGCTGTCCCCGAGCGGCTGTGGCCACGGGGCTCTGCCCAGGCATTGATGGCAGTGCTCAGATCGGCCGCAGCCCCCACATATCACTTGGGGGGCGGTGCTCAGGTGTCACTTTCGATGGCTCTAGAAAAGTACCGCGAAGGTAGCGAGATCCGCGGTTGCATCGCCTGGGATGAGAGTGTGGCTGCGGTGTGCAGTCCGGTCTGATGGAAGCATCGTCTGTCCGGCGTCTTCCGTCCAGGATCACTGTCTGTGTCTCTGAGCGTGTCTATTGCAAAGCAGAGTCTCTGGCCAGAAAGTGGACCCCAAAGAGACGCCCCAAAACACTGGCGTGGTCTCAAACCCCAGGAGGACGCTGCTGCCCAATCTCTCTCCAGAGCACGTTTTCACGCTCCTACATCCTCGTGCCCCACGGAGGTCGAGGAGGAGCCTTCTGTGTGGTGGTGACCAGGGCCTCGGGGATGAGCTTACACCCAGGCCGGACAGCAGGGCCTCCTGGACCCACTAGGGCCTTGTCTTGGGTTAAATGACAGAGCTGCGTGGACCCCGCGGCGAGGCCTCCCTCCTGGAGCCCTTGGTGGCGTCTGCAGGGGGCGCCTCCCTCTGAGGCACAGGCTCCTCCAGCAAAAGTACGATCCACATGGAAGTCACCACGAGAACTGATAGCCAACGAGCGTCCCGGCTCTTTTCCGTACCCTCCCGGAAGGAGACGCATGGCTCTGCGGGGAAGTCGGATTGAAAAGAAGGAAGACAGCAGCTCGTCCCACGCAGGCCGTCCAACCGCACGGCAACCTGTTGGGTGGTCACTGTTGCAGGCAGAGGGGTTTCCGCCGCCCGCTGCTCAGGGTTGCCTGCGGGCCACAGCGGGGGCACGACCAGGGGGCCTCTGAGAATCAGAATCCTGAGCTCCAGTCTGAGCTCCTGACTGGAATCCATTTCCATGGGTCCCGGGGACCCTCTGCACAGCAGGCTCTGAGAGGCGTCACGGAGGGCCTCGCACGAGCAGGGACTGGGCCCGGAATATGCTGGGGTCACTTCCCACAGCCTCCAGACCTTCCCACTCAAAGGTCTAACTTTCTGCCTTGCGGCGTTGGCATGACTCTTACAGCTTTATTTTTACCGTCAACACCATCACAGATTTGGGCAGGATTCTGTGAGCCCTGGATGTTTCCAGATGCAGAAATCCATGAGAGGTGTGGCTCACGGGCTCCCTCGTAGAGCTTTCCCCGTGGCCACTCCACATTCGCATCTCAAGTGCGGGGTCTGGGTCACGTTCACAGTCTGAGGCCTGCCGCCCACGTAGGGAGCCCTGGTGTGCTCCGCCTGCCAGGCCGGTGGCACGGAAGGTGTTTGTCCTTGACAGGCACCCGAGTCTCAGTTTCCACCCGGTTTGCAGTTTGGGGACACATGGATCCTGCAGTTCTTCCAGGTGTACAACACGTGCCCCCAGGGCCGTTTCCAGGGGCCTCGGTGGCCCGGCCCTGGGCTGGCCTCCCCCGTGGGTACCTGCCTTACTCTCAGGCCACCGCCTCGCAGATGCCACGCCCTGTGCCTTGCCTGGGAGGGAGGGGCCCTGCCTTACCTGTCCACTCTGAGAGCCGCCCCCTCTAGGGCCCGGAGGCCCCGCTTACACAGGCCCCGGGAGCCCGGCTACTTCATCCGGAGGCGGCTGGATCCCTCCCGCCTGCGTTGGGCCTCGGGCCACGGGTCCTGTTTGGAACCGTTTCTCCTGCAGAATGTTGGCTCTTCTGCCCCCGGTGCCATTTGAAACCAGGGGTAAAAGCGAGAACCTCAAACAAACTCTCTTTGAATGTGAGGGATGTTTAGCATGCGGGGTTGGGCCCAAGGACGGAAAACATTCCGAGTTGGTACTGAAATTTCCAGCCAGCTCCTCCAGCCTGAGGCTAATTTTAGCAGGAGATCCAGGCAGGGAAGGCGCAGGGAAGCGAGGAGAGTAAAGTTACTCAGAGTTGGGGCGGCCAGACCCGTGTGGGTGAGATCGCGCCAGGTTCAGTCATTCCGCGCACCCGGCGAACAGTGCGTGTCCCCCCGCGGAGCAAAGCGCCCGCTGCAGGGACTTCGGACTTGGTTGCCATGGCTACTCCTCTTCCCGGTGGTAGGCAAATGCAGAGGTGCCCATGTAGCCATTCACAACTGAAGCATAATGCTACCCTTCTCACCAGGGCCGTGAAGACTGGGACTCTGGACTATGCTAAGTGGCTGTGGATGGAATCAGTGAGAGACCCGTGGCTGCTGCTTCCATATGGAAACTCACACGTGTGGATTTTAACACTTGCATGCGCTGGGGACACACACACACACACACACACACACACACACACACACACGGCACCAGACCCGCCATCAGAGTCCGGGTCCGAACGCGTTGAGACAGCCTCTGCCGTCGATGCTGAAGACACCCTGAGTGCTCCCCACTTCATTTGCGAATTGGATGTTCTTTTGCAAGAATGCCATTCAGCCCCCCGCACCCCCCGCCCCACCTCCAGGCAGACTGCCTAATCTCCCAGAACCTCACAAATATCTCAACTAAAAACATCAACTCTACTGCGAAAACAAAGTCTCACGCTTAAAATTGTGGGGCGTGTACTTGAGTTTGCTCCTCCTTGACCCCCGTCCCTCCCTCCGGTGGCCAGTTCAGAAGCCGCTGTTTCTGGGAGGAGAGGGGAGGAGGGTCCTCCGCCTTCACAGGATTACATCAGGGATGCGCTCCTTCCACCATGAGGGAACGCGACCCTGAGGCAGAGGGGAAGAGGCTCACCTGGCTGGCTGTCCTCAGAGGACCAGGACCTGGTCTTGGGGCGCAGGAGAGTTGGTTGCTTCTGATTATTGGGGAGGCATTATTCTTAGTTGGTTTCCCTGCGCTTGCTCAGATTTTACCACCCTCTTTTATGATTCTCTGATTCATGTTGCAAAGGGAGACAAGGACCGCAGGGTGTGAGACTCGAGACCTTAGTGACTGTCCAAAGGCCTGAAATTACGCCCAAATCATCCTGGACTCAGAAAGCATCCTGAGCCCCTTGAGTCTCTTGCTTCTTCTGCCTACAGGGATCCATTGTCCGTGGGAAGGAATTCAGGGGACACACACTTTACCAAATGTTGTGGGAGCCTTTAACCTCTTCCTGCCATGCCTTTTGCTTTGAATAGGAATCCATCCTGTTCTGTTGACTGGTCTCACTTGTCAATTCCTCCTCCTTTTAAAATATCAATTTTCCATGATCTGTGGGGCTCCTTTCTCTTGACTCACTGACCTTGGCCATGGTCATGGACATTCATGTATGTACACATATGTCCAGCTTTGTCCTTACTAAGAAACTCAGGTCTCAGGGCCCCTTCATCCATGTGTGCACCCTATGACCTCACATGTAGGTCTCCCCCACTCTTCACCAGGCTCTCCTCCTCCTTCTCCTCCTCCCCGTTTCTTCTCCTCCTCCTCCACACAGTGCCGCATGCCTGCCAAGGACGCTCTCCATCATGGTGGTGTTGCTGTCCTTCCATTCTTCCATTATCACGATGAGAATTCACTTGTCTTCATCTTTAGCAGAAATATCCAACCCCCCTTTATCTTTGCACTTTTGTCTCTTCTGATCTTTCCCCTCGGCGTTACCAGGTATCAGGAACAGCCCACTCTCCCTGCACTGCAGTTACTTCCCTGAGTAGTTACTTCCTAATCTTAGGCTGGATGGATGAGTACAGCTCAGAAGAAGGATCATGGGCTTCTGAACCATTCATGTAAGAAATGAATAGCAGCCTGGCCAGCTGGCTCGGTGGTTGAGTGTTAACCTATGAACCAGGAGGTCACAGTTCGATTCCCGGTCAGGGCACATGCCCCAGTTGCAGGCTCAATCCCGAGGGTGGAGTGTGCAGGAGGCAGCCAATCAGTGATTCTCATCATTCATGTTTCGATCTCTCCCTCTCCCTTCCTCTCTGAAATCAATAAAAATATATTTTTTTAAAAAGAAATTTAAAAAATAAATAGCAGATTAAACACACACACACACACACACACACACACACACACACACACACACAAAACAACAGGAATGCCCAGGGTTGGAAGTGGGAAGACATGTCTGAGGCTTAAAGATGCAAACTTTAAAGGTGCACCGACTCTCATGCCAACCCTGAACGTGCACACCCCTAAGAGGCGTGCTTGCTGAAACAGTGTTCCCAGGTATCTCACTCGCCTTGCCCTAGTCCCAGCCCTGGACATGGTTCACCAAACTGCACACAGGCTCCAGGCTGGGCAGAGGCTGCTGTCTGAGCCAGGGGGAAACTGTGCGGCTGAAAGCCTTTGGCAATGGAGCAGGGGAGTCCTGAGCTGGACCTTCACAGACACACATCCTGTTTTGTTGGCATTAGACACATACACCTTCGACAGCTAAAAGGCCAGGGAGAGCAGTAGAGGGGGGGCAGATCTCTGAGGCCCCGGGCAGACCAGGAAAAAGCTCAGCCTGCTGGGAGACAGTGAGGAGCCCAGCCCAGCGGGGAGAGGAGAAAAGGGAGACAAGAGAAGGACCCATTTGGAAAGGGAAATCCTGGGCCAAGTAAAGGAGAACATTAAAGACCAGGATGAGGAGTTTGTTTCATTCTGTTCACCTGGGAGCCATCGGAAGCTTTAGGGTAGGAGTGTGACAGGAGGACATTGGAGTTTAGGGAAATTGAGCCGGTTATAACTATCCTGTTCATCTGTGTGTGGACTCTTGAGAACAGAGTTCTGGCCATTTTTGGACATTATTAGATCTCCAGCACCTATCACTGTGCTCAGTATATAGAAATTTTTTGAATGAATTAATGGATAGATGGATGAATGAGTGGATGGATGGAGGAATTAATAGATGGATGTATGGATGAGTGGGTGGATGGATGGATGGATGAGTGGATGGATGGATGAGTGGATGGATGGATGGATGGATGGATGGATGGATGAGTGGATGGATGGATGAGTGGATGAGTGGATGGATGGATGAGTGGATGGATGGATGAGTGGATGAGTGGATGGATGGATGAGTGGATGGATGGATGAGTGGATGGATGGATGAGTGGATGGATGGATGGATGAGTGGATGGATGGATGGATGAGTGGATGGATGGATGAGTGGATGGATGGATGGATGAGTGGATGGATGGATGAGTGGATGGATGGATGAGTGGATGGATGGATGGATGAGTGGATGGATGGATGGATGAGTGGATGGATGGATGAGTGGATGGATGGATGAGTGGGTGGATGGATGGATGAGTGGACGGATGGATGAGTGGATGGATGGATGGATGAGGGGATGGATGGATGAGTGGATGGATGGATGAGTGGATGGATGGATGAGTGGATGGATGGATGGATGAGTGGATGGATGGATGGATGAGTGGATGGATGGATGAGTGGGTGGATGGATGGATGAGTGGACGGATGGATGAGTGAATGGATGGATAGATACTGATTTATTAGAATAAACAACTGGGGAATCAGAGGCTGAAATTCTTAGGCTGTGGGATGAGAAGCACCTTGACTATGGATATGGGCAGTAGGAATGGAGGGCAATGGGACTGTGATAGGCTGACTCCATGGGCAGCCTTCTTTCACACCTCCTGTAGCCATAGCCTTTTCCCTTTAACTGTGGTCCCCTCCCACTCTGACCCTGAGCTCAGCCTTGTGACATGCATTGGCCAATGGGATGGTAATGAACTTGATGAAAGAGGAGGCTTGGAAAAGTGTTTGCTCATTTGAATGTGCGTGCGCTGATGTCCTGGAAGCGGGGACACCTGGAAGGGAGCCAGTCATTCCAGCCGAGACCACTCTAGGTCAGCCAGGAGTCAGGTGACCATTGGACACTTAGGTGGGCTCCAGCCTAACCCAGAAGAACCAACCAGCCAATTGCAGCCATGATCAGCAGCACTGCCCAGGTCCCATGAGGTCTGAGCAGTCGTCACTGGTGGCCGTTTTGAGCCGTAGAGTTTTGGGGTAGTTTGTAACACCACCTTGTCCTGACAGTCGTTTTTGTTGGGGAAGAGACAGAGATGTACAAAGCACCAATGGCGAGCTGCAGGCCGAGGCCATGCGGCTGGACCAGTTCATTTTCAAAGTGAAGGAAAGCACAAAGCTACTGACCGGAATGCCGAGGGGGTGTGGGGGTGGGGGTGGGGGACAGAGTCAGGGCGGGTGAGGAGAGAAGCAGCAGAAAGAAAAAGGAAGCAGGTGCCGAGAGAGGAGGAAGGTGTTTCCGGGGATGGAGTGAAAGGGTTCGATGCTGAAAAGACAGACAAAAGAAACAAGACTATGGGAAGGTCAGCAGACTTGACAAGAAAGAGCCACTTGAGATCTGTTCCCTCACGACGCCTCCACAGACTAAACACAAGAGTGACGGCCAATTCGCTGCTGTGCAGACATGCGGCTCCTCTGCCTGAGTAGGAAGTTCATGTGAAGTTGATGATGACATGGACATGCTTGTCCACATGGACCTAAGCTGGTCACATGGCTTCCTCTGTTTCAGTGAAATTCAAAAAACATTTGCAGAGCATCTGCGGCGACAGGACAGAGGGAGATGACGGAAAAGAAGGATGGTGCTCTCTGTTGCTGCGTTCCGCACAGTTGTGAGGTTCTGAGGGCGGGCTTGAGACATGATTATGAACCCCAATGCCATCGGAAAGCCCAGGCAGATGGTTCTTCAGAGAGGTCCTGACTCTAGCCTCACTTCACATGGCCATACCTTTTGCTCTAGAAGTATCTAGAGTTGTAGCTTAATGATTTGACAAAAATGAAACTTAATAAGATACTTTTTTTTCCAGCAGAAAAAAACGAGCTTATATTACATTTCACTTCAAAAACTATATACACCCACATACTCAGACACTCAGACAGGCAGACATACAGAACACACACACACACACACACACACACACACACACACACACACACAGGCACGCGTGCAAGTCCAGGGTACTGACTTCACTTTATGCTCTGCCCTCACTTGGTACCAATGTACGGGCAAGCCCGAACACGGCCTTCCCGTGCTCCACGAACCTATAGCTGGTCGACCACACAAAGGCAGACCTGGAGAAGATCGCTAATCTGATGCTAAGTCAGATGATTAACCCTGTTTCTGCTGCCTCTTACTGTGCAGAGGTTATCTCGTCCGATGCCTGACTATCACTCTGCTGCCAATCATGCTGGATTCCTGCTGTCTCTTCCTTGGATCTACTCAGGCTGGAGCTCCTCAGGCTGGAGCTACTCAAGCGTTCACCAACAGCCATTCTGGCCTCTGGCTCCCAGGTCACCAGATAAAACCAGGAAACCATGCTGATGAAATGGTCTTACCCGTCTTGGCCTGGCATGCCCCCCCGGGGTGCCCTTTTCAGAGGCACCAATGGAAACTCAAAATCAGAGATGGAGGTATGAGTCAGTGTTGACAACGCTGTCCCCTGCCCTGTGCTGCCTCCGGGTCAGCGCTGCCCTGGACAACCTGGCCCTGCTTCCTCAGGTGGTGAGAGGTCGGTGGAGTTCTTTTAGGTCCACAACCTTTCACCTATAAAATACACAGCTTTTACCTCCAGAATTTTCTCCATTATTCATATCACCTGAGGAATAAATGAGCCTGAGCTCCTCCCCTCTTTCAGGGGGGACAGGAAACACTTGGAATAACTTGGTGATTTCACTGTATCTCCAGCCTGACTCACCTAATGGGCTCGCATATTGTTGGCCCATCGCTTACTCTCAAGTTCAGGTTTATCTCTACCAGGGACACACGTCTGTGATGCCAGGAAGGTAGGGATGCCAGACTTAGCAAAACGCAACTGAAAAGGATGCACTGTTACCTTTGAACTTTAGAGAAAGAAATGAATACGGATTTAGTCTGCCCCAACTCCTGCGTGGGAGAGATTACAGTAACGAATTATTCACTGTTTAACGGAAATTCAGATTGCACTGGTGTCCCGTATTTCAGCCGGCCGTCCTGGTTGGGTGCCCAGCTGGGAGATATGCGTGTGTCCACACATCACTCATGGGGCTGAAGCTTTGGGGTGAAGTTTAGTACAGAGGCGATAGCGGAGGAGGCCCATGGGCTCAGTGCAGCTGGCCTGCATTACCCTCCCCCCCTTTTCTTTAGCCCTTTCAAGGCCCTGGGGGGTGTAACGGGCTCACCTTGCAAGTGGCCCATCCAGCAGTGAGACAATGGCCAGAGGGACCCTGTACCTCGTTTTCCCTGCTGGACTCACCTGCTGTCTCGTCCGGGGGGCCTCGCTGCCGTCTTGTCCTCCTCTGCTCCTTGCCAGCGAGAAGCTGGCCTGCTAAGTGCCAGGTGGCAGCCATGCCGAGTGGACATGGGCGACAGCTGGGAGCGGGGCGGGGCCTGTAAGGAGAGGTTTGGGTTTCCCTGGGCGCCCGCCTCCCACCCGCGCACGGCGCATCTGCACGCGCTTTTGTTTCAGGGCTCCAGCAATTGGCCGGAGCTGGAAGCAAACACCTCCACGTGCTGGCCCTCACCTTCTCTTTGTGTTGGTTTAGGAAATACACCTGAGACACCAAAGGCGCACAATGAACCCCTCAATTACCCGCCACCGCGGGCAGGGCAGGCGGCACCGCTCCATCAACTACCCCCCCCTCACCACCCCCTCCCCACTGAGACCGGGCTGCGGCTCCGCCTGGCCTCCTGGTGCGGCCTTCAGCAGTGGGCTCCCTCTGGGCTCCCTCTAGGCTCCCTGCGGGGCTCCCTCTGGGCTGAGTGCCGGCCCCTCTCCCACTTCCGTTCCAGACAGCTGAGTTCAGTCCTGCCAGGTGGGCATTCGGGGAGTTTCTCTCCTGACTTATTTTGGGGGAACAACCGGGTCAGATCACGCACGAGGCCGGGGAAGCTGTTTAACAAAGGGAAGGAGGCAGGGCTATGAAACACTTAGTTGTGAAATTGTTAAAAGGAAAAGCAGATCTCTCCCCCCCGCCAGCGCCCCCTGCCCCATATATGGCTTTGGCAGAAAAATCTCAAAGGGACCTTAAACAGAGGAGGCTGAGGGGGCAGGGGAGGGAGAGACGTTTGAAAACACCTGCATTCGTACCTTAGAGCGCGTCCTATGTATCAGGCACCGCTTCACTGCGTGAAATAGACAAAGCCCCTGTCCGTTTCAGCTCCTGGCGGGCGGGCGGGAACAGGGTGTGACATCCCCTGAGTCTGAATCTCAGCTCAGCCACTAACTCGTTACCTGGACGTGGGCCAGCGATCTGACTGTCCTGGGCCTCGGTTTCCTCACCGGGAAACGGGGATCAGGCCTTCCTTTCCCACCACTGTTGTGAAATGGCGATAATCACATTTCTCACTAAGAGGGTGGCTGGGAGGACTGACTTGGCGAATGCCCAGGAAGCTCTCAGAAAACGTGCTGGCGCACACTAAGTCCACGTTAGCTCTTACCTAATGGTGGCCGCGTGTCGCTGGCTAGCTGAGTCAATGTGCCCTTGGGGGACCGTCTCCATCCATGACGGAGAGGGAAACACTGCCCTTCCAGCCAATCGGGGAAGACTGGAAGGTGCAATTTCATGTCCACGCTCCCTCCCAAGAGAGTGAGTGGCTTAAGGCATTGTTTTTATTTGTCACGTTGTAGTGTGCTCGCAAAGTGTCAAGCGCATTTCTTCCTTTCAGCAATTCTTTTTTTAAAAAAAATGTTATTTTTATTGATTTCAGAGAGAAAAGGAGAGGAAGAGAGAGATAGAAACACCGGTGATGAGAGAGAATCATGGATCAGCTGCCTCCTGCATGTGTCCTACTGGAGATGGAGCCCGCAACCCAGGCACGTGCCCTGACCAGGAATGGAACCATGACCTCCTGGTTCTTAGGTCGATGCTCAACCACTGAGCCACTACAGCTGGGCCTTTAAGCAATTCTTTAAAAAATCAGAATGGCATCAGTGACACGAGTCGTCTATTGAAACGTGCAGAAAGCACTTTTACCATCACTGAGTTAGCAACCAGAATGATCGGGTGGGGGGGAGGAGGACTGCATGATCGTCCAGAATGCTCTCTGCCCCCACCTCACCCCCACATGCCCCTCCTTCCTGGTTCCTGCTGCCAGGTGGCTGGTGCGGTCTTGGCTGAGATGGCTTTCCAGCAGGTCGGAGTGGACGCGGCCAGTGCGTGGTGAGCAACACGGGCTGAAATGACCTCTGTGGTGGTGAACCACTGACATGGGGGCAGTTTGTGGTCACTACCAGCCCATCCTGGCTCACACATGGGCTCCCCCCCATAGCCACCTAACTCATTGTTTCTCTCTCTGACATCAGTGACTGTTTGCAAGTTTTTTGCTCATTGGTTGGTTACTATAGCGTGAGGATATGTTTTGTGTACTGACAAGCAAGGATTGTATTGGAAACAACCCGTGTTTCCTGACTAAATGGCTATGGACTTACCACCCATGCATTCATGTAAGTTCGCCATTCTTTTTCTTATTCACTTCAGGGTACCCGGTGTCTTTCCCGGCGGGGCCTGGGAGCAGGTGCTGAGACAGGCATGAAGGACAAGGACCCTGTCCCTGAGAAAGAGTGAAGAGTTGTTGTAAGGCATAGAGACTTCTGGACATTTACTGTATGCCGGTCAAGGTGACCTGGGACTCTGGTTCTACCCAGGCCTCAGTACTTTATGAGTTGGAATTGACGTAGTGGTTGCCCTAATTCATAGCCTTGAAAAGGTTAAAAAGGAAATGGCATCCCTCCCTCCTTAGCTTTCTAGGCTAAATATGTGCATTTAATTAAATTACTCTCTCACCAAATGTCTCCTCCATTTCCTTAATAATGTTGGTTACCTCTCATTGGCTACTTACCCCTCAGTAGCCTTTCCCATTTGGCCAGATATCTAGAGTAACCAAAATGAAACCCCGTTATTTTGTCACCTCATTCTTTTGTTGGAAAGGAATATTGAAGCAGGGAGTCCCGTGGGGGTGAGGCTGATGGAGTCCTAACGAAGCATGCCCAACTCCAGAGACCAGGTTCAGTGATGCAGATCTGAGTTTATTGTGTAAGTGCAGCAGTATATATAACATTTTGGACCAATCAGAAGTTTACACCATCCTTAGGGCAACCAATGGTAGGAAAGATCAGGGTACTGCCGGGGTCCAACCCCAGCGGGTCCAGGGGTTCCCAAAGGTGTAGACGGAGTCGGCGAAGAAGGAATGACACGGAGACAGCGTTCAGTTGATCAGCAGCCTAGCCAGGATCTCCAGCCAAGTTCTGGTCTGGATCTCCAGAGAAGTTCTGCCCTTTATTGTCTTGTTACATCCGTATTTATACCAGTTGATTTTAATCCTGTCAATTTCTATTACAAAGGTTAGGGTGTTTCTTATCTCCATTCCAGGGAGAAAAGATTATGTAGCTTAAGCATGATTATTTGTAGTTAAAGTGATTAACTACCCGCCTGGTACTTAGTTAAGGAGTTTCATCCCCTCCCTGACTTCAGGGAAAAATCCCTACCTGGGGAAACAACCTTTCTAGGAGAGGCATCCCCTCCCTGACTTCAGGGAAAAATTCCTACCTGGGGAAACAACCTTTCTCGGAGAGGTGACCTTGGTTAAAACACACAGCGCTAAGGGGAGCAAACATATTAAGAACAGTATGCTATATACGCCAGGTCCCTTGAAACATATGCTGTGCAGATGTTTCTTTCCTGCAGCGACTGTGTCAAGCAGCAAGGATGGACCGGCTCCCAGCAGGGTACTATGTAGGGGCTCTAGGGGGCTTACTTAGGCGGGCGCTGCCACTTCCCGGTGTGCCGAGGAAGCTTGTATAGGCGGAGTGTGCTCACGCCATTGCATCTGCCACTGCACTGAGATAAATCTCCTGAGCTCTTCCCACAGAATATAACTTTTTTTTTTCTGTTTTCTTTCCAAAATACATCTAGGTAATAAACACTGCACACATAGTTCTGATTTACATTAGTGTCTGGCCAGAACATTCTAGATGATGGGTTCAGTCTCCTGCTTTCTCTTCACTGTCATCCATTTGCATGTAAGTTATATACCGCTGGGTCCCGGAGTCAGGGGTGGAATTCCTTAAACCTGAGCAAGCTATCATTTTCCAGGATCCCAGTCCATCACACAGCTTCTGTATCACCAAACGACTCCATTTTCATTAAGTGCTGAAATCCTGTAATAGACCTGAACTCTAAAATAAACCCTGTTTGTCATGTAGACACGGAGAAGTAGAGATTCACATCTCAACCTTCTGTCAGCGGTCGGCTGGGTAGGCAGCGCTGCTGATCTTGGCTGGCCTCTCTCACATGTTTGCAGTCGGCTAGTCTAGGACAGCCTTTGCCGGGACTGTGGGCTATCTTCCCTGTGGTCTCATCCTCAGGATGCCAGCCCAGGCAGGTTCTTTTGAGTGTGGCGGTGACAGCGAGAGTAGACAGATATATGTGCGGCATCTCTCCAGGTCTAAGTTTGGAATGGCCATTGTCATTTCTGCTGCATTCTACTAGCCAACGCAAGTCACAAGGCCAGCCCTGAATCAAGGGGTGGGGAAGTGGACTGCATCTCTCTCTTTAAAAAATCAGTATATATATATACTGATTTCAGAGGAAGGGATAGGGAGAGATAAGAAACATCAATGATAATAGAGAATCATTGATCAGTTGCCTCCTGTACACCCCCTACTGGGGAAGCAAGCCCAAAACCCAGGCATGTGCCCTGACCAGGAATGGAACCATGACCTCCTGGTTCTTAGGTCGATGCTCAACCACTGAGCCCCGCCAGCCTGGCGGACTGCATCTCTTGATGGAGGACTGCAAAGTCATGTGATAGAGGATGGGTCTGCAGGAGGCCTGAAGAACTGGGGCCTCTTTTGAAACCACCTGCCACTGATGAATAAAGGTGATTGACAAGTGCTTTCATAGGCAGGAGGGTACAGGGTGCAGCAGCTGGTTCAGGGGCCCCTCGCCTTTCCATCGCTACTTGACCACCAACATGTCATGTCACACCCCTGGTCACCGTTCCTCACCTTCCCAAGGTTCCTGTGAGAATCCAGCGGGACATACACACTGACTCGCTTTCCGAAGGATAAATCTCAATGCGTGTGCGCACCGTCCTTGTGGGCTTTGCACCGGAGCTCGGACAGCCTCCTGCCGCTCCAGGGAGGACAGACCCTGAACAGCACAGAGAGATGTGCCAATCAATCCTATAAACCACGCCTTCCTCCCTTCACTCCCAGATGGGATGGGATGCACCCCGAGAGCCAAGGGTCCTGCCTCGTGCCCAGGAGTCAAGGAACCCGCTCCACATGCAGGGAGCTGCACACGCCCCCCGGACACTCACCACCCGGACCCTCACCTTCAAGAGGAGCGCGCTTGTCCCCACTCTGGTGACTCTGCCCCAAACAAGGGTGGGACACAGACCTCCCAACTTCCACATTTGTTTCTGCCTGAAGGACTGACATGTCCTTAAAATAAGTAACGTGACGACTTCTTCTTGCAAATTTTGTGAGGACAGAGTGGGTGGGGCCTGCCCTCTTACTGCTTCTGGGGATGATCTCATTCGTTGAGCGACAAGTCTCAGATGGTGCTGGGAACAGGGCCCTGTGTGCTGTTGGAATGGCTGGGTCTCCCCCTCTTGTGCACCCTGGTCATTAGCATGGAGATATGTTTTGCATAAACGACTTGTAAGGAGTCTCTCATATACCCCAAGGGCCTGGCCCTGCTGATGAGTCAAAGGGGGAAGCAAATATTTAACACATCGCCAGAGTGACATTCACAGACCGGCACGGAACGCACTGAATGTGCGCAGGGACAGCCCACATGTCGCCACACTCACAGAGCTCCAACAGGCGAGGCCTCGGAGGTGTCTGGGATGCCGAGAGCACGTGGGACCCACTGAAGACCCAGCCAAGAGGGGAGAGGGGTTAGAGAGCATTGCGGCTTCCGATGGAATTCTCCTAAAGATGTACCACTGTGTGTACATCCTGAACCAACATTTCCTTAGGTGGCAGCCTACACGTTGTAGAGCGAACGTGCAAACTGATGACATAGACGCCTCTCCTCCTGGCATCGATGCGATCTACACGCTGTATGAAGCTCAACCTGCCATTCATTTAAAACCAGACCCCAGGGGCGGCTGCCTTACTCTGTGCACACAATCACCAATTCCTTGGGAATGGTGCTGCTCCGTTCCTGTGGGCTGCCTTCAGCCAGATGGGGAAACAGCTGGCTTTGCCTTCCCCAGGCACGAGCCGCTTACCTCTCCCTGGCTTCCCGTCCCTCTCCCCGGGCCACGGAGGGAAAAGCCCTGGCCCCTGACTCCCTGTGAGCGACATCAGGGTGCGATGCCCGATGCCCGAGGGGGTGGCAGGGCCAGGGGTGACCTGGCGCAGGGCCGAGGGGCCTCAGCGGCCGCCCTGGAGGGGCGGAAGGCCAGGCCGGCACTGTCCTGTTCTCATTAAGTGTATTTATAAACACAGCGAACATGAAACATTTCTCCCCTCTTCGCAGTGATGGATGATTATATGTCCATGAAATGTTTTCGTTTATTTGGCGCCAGGGTAATCAGAATCAGTTGAAACGTCCCGGCCGGGAAGGAAAAGCAGTGGGCGTGGGGCGGCCGCTCCTTCCCCCGCTTCCCGGGCAGTAGCTGGGGAGGCCCCGCGGAGGACACGGGCCTCGGGGTAATTGCTCCCAGTCCCGCTCGTGGCTGAGGTCCACGGAGGAGGCTGCAGCCTGCGGCACATTCAAAGCAGCCGCCTCCGCTGGGAGCGGCGTGGGCGCGGGCCAGCCCGTGCGTGACTCTGCTCAGGCGGAGCAGGAGCCGGGCCCAGAAATCCGCGCGGAGGGAGCCGCTCCCACTTTCATGTCTGGCCTGGCCCGGGCTCCGGGTCAGCGCTGTGATCTCCACATCCTGTTTCCACGGCACGCAGACAGCGCCATTTCCCTCGTGGCCCTGAGGCCGTGCACAGACGGGCCTCGATGGGCCTCCTGGGTGCCCCCCGAGCTCAGATGTCTGTGTTCCATCTGTCCTTAGGCTTAGGAAAGGCCTCGGCTTTGGTGCGTTCACTTGGCAGAAGCCGCAGGCTGGCTTTGCCCCTGTCCGGTCCGCTCTCGGCTCATCACGCAGACCCAGGCGCAGGCGTGAGGGTTCAGGGCCTCAGTGGGTACAAAACCCCGAGTTCCTTGGCCCCTGATCATCACCTTTCTGGGATTTAATTGGAATTCTGGAATAGGGAAGGGACTTTTCTTGAATAGATTTAAGAAGCTTTAAGGAGTGAACTGAGGTAATTTCTTTAACATTGTGTTCTCATTAAGACAGGCCGAGTTCAGCCCTGGCCAGTTTGGCTCAGTGGATAGAGCGTTGGCCTGTGGACCAAAGGGCCCCGGGTTCGGATTCCAGTCAAGGGCATGTACCTTGGTTGCGGGCTCCTCTACGGCCCGGGCCCTGGTCGGGGCTTGTGCAGGAGGCAACCAATGGATGTGTGTCTCTCACATCGATGTTTCTCTCTGTCTTTCCCTCTCTCCAATTCACTCCAAATGGTCAATGGAAAAATATCCTCAGGTGAGGTTAAAAAAAAAGAAAAGAAAAAACAAACAGGCGGAGTTCTCGCCGGTATTTCCACAGCAGACTCCAGACGGAATGACCCTCACTTCCTGGCTCCTGGTTTGTGGGGCTCAGCGGGGCCAACATGCCGTGAGAGGGTCAGGAGAGCAGTCCGATGCCGGTCTGTCTAACAAGCAGGACGAAGTGAGCCTCGAAGGAAGACGCCCACAGTCCAGTCCCCGAACCTCCCAGTGTGTCACCTTCCAGGCGAAGGGTGCTCACCGCTGTGGCTGAGTTAAGGGTCTTGCGATGGGAGATTACCCTGGGACACCCGAGTCGGCCCAAAGTAATTATGAGCATCCTTGAAAGTGCGCGAGATGGAGGCAAAACGTCCCTGTCAGGCGATGTGATGTGAGGAAGACTGGCCAGGCCATCGCTGGCTCGGAGGACGGAGGAAGAGGCCCCGACCGGGAATGCAGGAGGCGATGCCGAGCCTCCGAACGGAGAGCAGCCTGCTCACCCCTGGTGTCGGCCCGGGAGCCCCGCTTCTGGGCTGCAGAAACGCAAGGGGGTAAGTCTGTGTTGCTTGAAGCCCCTGTTCGTGCGGGTCTGTTTCGGCAGCAGGTGGACACGAGTTCACTGGGAGCCCTGCCAGGGAGGCGGCCGGGCTTACCTTTGAAGTCCGTGCCCGCCTGTGGACAGCACTGCGTCCCGTCTTCTTCAGCAGCGCAGCGGGCGTCGGAACCGGCTCCTCGCCTCGCCTTGCCTCGCCTCTTAGGGAGGCCCGGGAAGTACAGGCGGACGCCCCAGCCACCCTGGGCTTCAGTCACCTGGTAACCAGCAAGGGAAACAAAAATCAACCACCATCGATAAATCCAAACCCAGCTTCCTTTTTATGGAGGTGACATTTCGGAACGTGCCTAGATCTGGTTTTAAGAAAATTGTGATCACAGTTAGAGGCTGGCAACCCCTCCTAGATGGAAACACTGCCCGTTCTGCGGTCCTCAGCTGTAGGAATCAGTGACCCATTTAGGGCTCTTAGAATTCCAACCTTGGAGATTCTGAGCTCTTCC
This sequence comes from Myotis pilosus, assembly GCA_036010255.1. Classification (NCBI taxonomy): domain Eukaryota; kingdom Metazoa; phylum Chordata; class Mammalia; order Chiroptera; family Vespertilionidae; genus Myotis; species Myotis pilosus. Next base: position 2,775,405 of record JASKON010000002.1, read on the forward strand.
TGTTAAGGGTGAAAAGTTGCTTGACAGTGGGGAAAAAACGCTGTGGTACACTCACACCATGGAATACTGCGCAGCAGTAAAAGGAAGGATCTCTTACCCATTGAATAGCATGGAGGGACCTGGAGAGCATTATGCTGCGTGAAATAAGCCAGACAGAGAAAGACATGTGTCACATGATCTCACTCCTATGTGGAATCCAATGAACAAAAGAAACCGATGAACAAAACAGATCCAGAGACATAGAAGCAGGGAACAGACTGTCGCATCTCAGAGGGACGGTGGGCGCGGGAGGTGGGGGCGGGAAGAGATCAACCAAAGAACTTGTATGCATGTGTGCGTAACCATGGACGCGGACAATGGGGTGGCGAGGAAATCCAACCAGGAATGCAGGTGGCCGCAAGGAGCCTCCAGAGTGGCCGAGGGCAGGGGCTGGCTAAAAAGACAGGGCGGGGGAGGGAAGAAGGAGGGGGACATCTGTAATACTTTCAACAATAAAGATTTTTAAAAATTACAATTAGAAAAGAGGGGAAAATTGCTTGAGGGACTTCACCTACAGGGAGCAGAGGTTTACTTGTGCCCTGAAGCAGCTCATGCAATGAGTATTTTTAATATGAACTCTGAGTAACAATCGGAACATGAAGCTCCTCTGTCTGGTATGGACACAGCTATATGTTCCGTGGGGAGCCAGGGGCAAGGGTGACCACTGAGTCACCAACGGTCCTGATTATTCTTGTAAGCTCCCATCTGCAGCTGTGGACGGACGGTGCAGGCGTGGCTGGAGGCCGCCCGAGCTCTGCATTATCTCTCTGTTGTTAACAACTAACCACTACAATGAAAAGATGTTGGTAATGGTCGGGAGGTGTTAACAGAAGACTCTTTGGCAAAAAAACACAGATGGTCTGAGTAATGCTTGGAGTGGCCGCCCCGATGTTAAACTCAGCTCGTCAATTCCTTGGTATGAAGTCTGTTACTTCACAAAGAGGAACTGATTAATTCAGAAACTGGTACCAATCAACTTCCCCCAGCCAGTTCAGATGACATCACCCCGAAGGGCGGAGGCAGGATGCTACATACAATTTCAAAACAGCCAATCAGAGTGGTGGTGAGGAAGCGGCCACAGCCAATCGGGATCCCCAGCCTCCAGGTCCAGCTCCATGACCTCAGCCGTCTGAAGGAGTCAGCGCGCAGCCAGGGCGTGCAGCCAAGCCTCCCACCCCCCAGGCCTTTATCTCGGGATGAATAGATCGCGTGGGGCTTTCTGTGGCGGACAGGGATCCCACGGAGCAGAACTGTGGTGTCTTTTTAGCTCACATTTCCCTTCCTCGGTGGGTGTGTTTCAGAAGCAGCACTTTCTGTTTTTACAGGTGTCTCTTCCATTTCAGAGCCTTATCTAAAGTGCGAAGAAATTCTCAAATGTGTGATGTGACGGGAGAGGGGGAGCCCGCCACTCGGAGTTCAGTGAGCCCGTGTGCTGGGCAGCAGACGGTAAGTTTCACCAAGGCGACCAGCTGTTGGGCCCACGGGGCCGTTCCCCGAGGTTCCGCTTTCCTCGTTTCTGCCTGAGGCTTCTTCCAGGCTCAGCGAGGGCGCGCTTCCTTCCTCTTACTCACCATCTGTCCTCCTTCCGGTAGAGCGGCCGTTTCCTTAACTGCACCCAAGGCCGCTGCAGGCACCAGCATTCCGGGCTGTGCTGCTTGCAAGGCCCAGTGCAAAGCCAAGAGGTGGGTCTCTTGTTCAAAACGTATTAAGAATTTCAAAATAGCCCGGCTGGCATGGCTCAGTGGGTAGAGCGTCGGCCTGAGGACTGAAGGTTCCCCGGTTCGATTCCGGTCAAGGGCATGTACCTTGGTTGCGGGCACATACCCAGTAGGGAGTGTGCAGGAGGCAGCTGATCGATGTTTCTCTCTCATCAATGTTTCTAACCCTCTAACCTTCTCCCTTCCTCTCTGTAAAAAAACCAATAAAATATATTTAAAAGAAAAAAGAATTTCATGCCGAACCGGTTTGGCTCAGTGGATAGAGCATCGGCCTGCGGACTGAAGGGTCTCAGGTTCGATTCCAGTCAAGGGCATGTACCTTGGTTGCGGGCACATCCCCAGTAGGGAGCGTGCAGGAGGCAGCTGATCGATCTCTCTCATCGATGTTTCTAACTCTTTATCCCTCTCCCTTCTTCTCTGTAAAAAATCAATAAAATATATATATAATTTCAAAATAGCCCGGCTCGCATGGCTCAGTGGTTGATCATCGACCTATGAACCAGGAGGTCAGGGTTTGATTCCTGGTTAGGGCTCATGCCCGGGTTGCAGGCTCAATCCCCAGTGTAGGGCGTGCAGGAGGCAGCCGATCGATGCTTCTCTCTCATCATTCATCATTCTCTCTCATCTTTCTCCCCCTCCCTTCCTCTCTGAAATCAATACAAATATTTTTTAAAAAAGAATTCCAAAATAGTGACAACATAGTGTGAGCCCCTTCTGAGCACAGGCAAGTGTAAAACCACATGGGACACCTACCCGCAGAGCCAGCCCGGCTGCCGTAGTGACCACCTCCTGCGGGCAGCACCTCCGCGGGCGTCTCGCGGACACAGCACCATGCGTGTGGAGCAACTGAGCTTTGCCTTGTGCCGAATCTTTCCTTTCAGCCCAACGCCAGTTCCCCCTTGCTGAGCAGTAGCAGGACAGCAAAGCAAACACCGATTTCCTACACTGAGATCTTTGTGGCCTACAAGGCCCTTTAATGTGTATTTCTCCTTTGATCTTATTAATCCCAATTTGTCAATACGAAGGCAGACAAGTCACTTACCCATGGCCAGAGCAAATATTTTTTCTGATTAGAAGTGGGTTACATAGAGAATTTGAAAAGTATGGGGGGAAAGAAAATATTTATGACTAAGTTACTAATATTATTTTAAAATACCACCAATTAAAGATAACCGCCGTGGAAGTTTCAGTATGTATCCTTCTGTTTTTTTCATACATTTTTATGTACAGATTTGTATAGATTCTTGTATATTTTCTTACCTAAATTGAGGTCACAGCAGGCATGCTGCTTAACAATCTTTCTCACTTAATAATATGACACAGGCCTTTTGCTCGTTATTAAACACTCTTATGAAGCATTATTTTCAACGGCTCTATTGCGTTCCCTCACGGATCCATTCAGGAGTGAATGAGAAATGGTGAATGGAGAAAAGGTGACACAGTCAGCGCTAACTCCTTTCCCTATCACAGATCGTCTACTCCGCACGACTGCATATAAGGCAGATGTTGCTTCCATTTCACAGATAAGCACACTGCAGCCCCATGTCACACACTTGTTAAAGCAAAGTTGGGATTCGGACCCAGGTCTCCCTGAAGGCTACGCTTGCGCTCAAACCAGGGTGCAATGGCCGTGATGCCGCATTTGCTATTTTATTCCGAGGCAAGGCCCTCGGCGAGCGCATAATTCAGAGCCTGAGGTTTCTGCATGGGGTCGGTTCTCTGTTCCCGGGAAAAGGCAGCGAGGAGAGCCCACGGAAGCAGCAGAGGGGCCTGGAGACAAGGACAGGAAGAGATGAGAAGCGATGATCAGGAAGAACCCCCGGGCTGAAGAAAGATCCCTCCAGAGATTACCTCCCGGTTAACAGGAGCTGTTCGGTCACCAAGAGTCGAATTCACACCTTAGGGAAAATCTAGCAAAGACAGCTGTATGCTCATGCTCAGAGTGAGGCAGGGTTTCCCTCTGTAAGGGGGCAGCTCCGGGATGAATCCCTAAGCCGCCTGTCTGCTGGACTGCGTGTTTGCCTCTCAGTGAGAATTCAGGACAATTTCAGAAGATGTGCTTACAGTTTCCAGGGGGATCACTTGAAAACGCTGACCCTGGTGGAGCACGTTCTCCCTCTGCCCTCAGCCCCCTCCGGCGTAGGCAGCTAGGTTCTCACTGATGTTCTGAGTTCCAAGAGCCTTGTCCCAGAGGGGAGTGGGAAAGATTCCTGGAAGATACATCACCTCAGAGGAACTTCATGATGAGCTCATGCCTACACTCCGCATCTCAACTACGAAAGGGTTTCCCTGAGGGAAAGGCAATCGGTGGGTGTGTCAGTGTCCTGGGGCCACTCTAACTAAAGTCACCATGAACTGGCTGGCGGAAAACACAAGCTCCCTCTGAAGTTTCTGGGGCAGAACCATTCCTGCCTCTTCCAGCTTCTGGTGGCTCCCGCCATTCCTTGGCTTGTGGCCGAATCCCTCCATCTCTGCCTCCATCTTCACACGCCCTCCTCCTCCTCTGTCTCTGACAAGGACACTTGTCAGTAGAGGCAGAGCTCATGTGGAAAATCCAGGACTATCTTATGTGGAGGCCCTTAACTTAATTACATCTACGACGAGCCTTGTTCCCAGGAAGGTCCCACTCGCAGGCTCTGGGGGTCAGCTCAGGGCCACCCTCTACTGTGAAGGAAGCTGGGTGTTGACATGGCCCCGAGAAAGAGTCAAGAGCTCTTGGGTTTAGACTTTGGGAAGATCCTGGGTGAAGAGCTGAGTAGGAAGGGACGGCTCAGAGCCGAAGAACTGCTGGGGTTACGCCGGCCGACAAGCTGTCTCTGAGGTTCTGAGTCACTGAGGGGCATGGTGTGGTCAGACTCACCTTTGGGGAAGACGGCTCTGGCTGTTCCCAGTGTGCAGGTGAACGGAGGGTGGAGGTCGGGCCAGACAGGCGAAGGGTCCCCATCAGACGTGCCAATGGCCAGAACTAGGGTAGAGACAGGGAGGTTCGCATGGAGTAGCCGCAGGAGTACAAGTGGACCGAGACAGCATCTGCGCGTGTAGAGTGCTGTTGGGCCCGAGTGGATAGACACACACTTCCCCATTCACCTCCCGTGGGGATGGTTCCACAGCCCGACAGGTCGGTTGGCGTCTCTATCAGCTTTCTACCAGCCTCCCCTCGGCACACCCTCGCCTCTTGTAGGAGAGTGAGCTGGGTCTTCCTCAAACATCTCCTGTCTAAATCGGAGGCGGGTGTTTTGTTTCTTTTCTTTCCCGAAACCATGTCTTGTGAGTGAATTTATTGCCCGATGGGAAGAGAGGTAGATGCTGATGTCAATGTAAATTGTCCTCCATCCTTCAATGTTGGCGGCACGGGCCACACCCTGGGGAGGACCTCCCCCCACCCCTCCCCAGACACTGACCGCTTCCGGGCACTGTCTTCCGCAGCCCCTGGCCTCCTGGGGTGGGAGTGGGGTGGGGGGTGGGGCTGAAATCGGGGGGAAGTGGAATTGAACGCTGCACAACCTCTCCGAACTGAAGAGAACACGAGATCGATGGTCGGTTTTCTCAAAGGCTATGTCACTCCCATTAGGTTACTCCCCTCACGCCTGGCTGGCTGGGAGCTCAGAGGAACGGTGGTGGGCAGGGGAACGGGGGGGGGGGGGAGGGGGACGCGGGGTGGAAGGAGTCTCTGTGTTTTGCCGAGTCTGTAGCGTGAAGAGCACACGCATGGCGCGGCGCCTTTGAGGCGAAGGAAACCCCTTGGCGGCGGCGAGAGGAAGGCAGCGCACTTGGCATTGGGGGCCCACATCCCGCCTGCGCCGCCCAGGCTCCGGCTCCCACCGACGCAGAAACAGGTTTGCCAGACGCTCCCCCTCACTTTCAGCGCGTGCGAATGGAAGCCATATGTTTCTTGTCCATTTACACTTAAATCATCAAGATGTGGCTCAACGATGCCCTGTGATTGAAAGGTCTTTTTAGCCTTTTTTAAATCTGAAAAAGGAAAATCATATTTTGCAAAGTGTGGACTGGAAACCACAGATTGGTACAATGAAGAAGAATGTGCGTCTGCTGTTTCCATTCCTTGCTTTCCACGCTTCAAAGGGGCCTTGCCAGCGTGCAGGCGTGTGACTTCCAGAAGCATCCATGCCAGCTGCGTGGGCTCGAGCCTCCGTCTCTTCCTCTTATTACTGCCGTAGGCCCTCGTCACAGGAGACGTGTGTGTGTGTGTGTGTGTGTGTGTGTGTGTGTGTGTGTGGTGGGGAGAAGATGAAGAGAGAATGATCTAGAGAGAAACTGATAAGGTTCCAGACCGAGCCGCCATGCGGGGCCATGGGAGGACCAGGCGCAGTCCCGGCCGTGCCCCCAGAGGAAGCCACCGGCGCTGCGCCATTGTGGGTGTCCGGCCCAGTCACGCCTTCGGATGTAAGTAAAGGTTGCGTGCACCAAGAAGGTGTTTTTCTGGAAAACTTAGTTCTCATTAGTGGTCGGGAATACCTGTTTATATCATGGGATGAATCTTATGTCTTTGGGATGAATCTTTAAAAGTTCTAGGTTGTCACTGGCATGTGTAACTGAGGTGCACCCTTCCAGGCCCTGAGTCTTTCCTTTTATTTATTTTTTATGTTTTTATTGATTTCAGAAGGAGAGGAAGAGGGAGAGGGAGAGAAAGAGAGAGAAACATCAGTGATGAGAGAGAATCACTGATTGGCTGCCTCCTGGGCATGTACTCTGACTGGGAATTGAACCATGACCTCCTGGTGCATAGGTCAACCCTCAACCACTGAGCCACACTGCCCGGGCAAGTCTTTCCTGTTATTGAGACTCCATGTCCCTATCACAAGCACTGCCTCCCAGAAGCCCCTCTCACTTGCCCTGAGGTGACCCTATTTGAGAGAACGTGGCCGATTTTGAGTGTGGCTCTTATGTTTAATATGTAACTACTCTCAATTGGTCTATCCACTCACCTATGCATCACAAATCTCACATTTCACATACATCTCACATGAATCTAATACACATGCCTACGCCTCAGAGTTTAATTCCATGGCTCCTTGACTGGGTGGATGGATTCGGTTGTCTTACTTTTGATTTCTTTTTCTGGAATCTAGGTTTTCTTTGTTCTCCAGATTTGTATTCTTTGGCTTTGAAGTAAACTGAACAGAACAAGAGTGACTGCTAAAATAGTAACGTACCCCCTCCACACACACACCACCACCACCACCCTACTATGTTGCTTGCTACAATGTTCTTTCTTCCCACTAATCTTTGAGAGAGAATAATAATGAGAGCAGCCATTTTTGAGATAACAAAGGATGTTACCTCACTTAATTGTCATAGCAGCCCCTGGAGGTTGATATTAGTTTCCTCAGGTTCCTGTTCAGGAAGAAGAGCCTTAGGGAAACTCAGATACTCACTCAGGGTCACACAGATGGTGACAGAAGCAGGATCTGCATCCATAGGCATCTTATTCCAAACCCAGGAGGTCATCACAGCCTGCCTTCCTGTCTCTTATGTACACACCTTCATCCTCAGGGATTCACCTGGCCATTCACCCCGTCATTTAAACACTCTCCAGACATCTCCTGTGTGAGTCAGTTTAGTTAAGCCATTCCAGGTAAAAGGCCAAGAGAAACAAATAGGACATTCTCCGTGTTCACAGGGACTTTTGAGTCTTGTTAAATTTCATCAGTGAAATGGGACTGTAGAGATTCCTTAATGATCCATCAGCAAAGGCTGGCTTATGCCTCGGTAACAAACAGTTCCACAATCTCGGTGGCTTAAAACAGGGTTGACTTCTTGCTTAGGTGATTAGCCCCTGAGCCCTGGGCAGGGCCTTGTTCTCTGTCATCATTGTCACCCTGGGACACAGCACTGCCTGGGGCATCTGTGCTCACTGTGGCCGAAGACATGTGGCCTGGAGGGTCTCAGTGGGGCCAGGGAATGCTCCAGCCAGAAAGCCACACAGTTTACTTAACTCACAGCACGTTGGCCAGAGTGAGTCAGACCCCACCCCAGGGAAGCGGCGGGCCGTCCTCCAGAAGGGGGATGTGCCCACACGGGGAGAGAATTAGAATATTCTGAAACTAGCAGTAATGACTACCACATTTATGATCATTTATGAACTCCTGGTTCAATATGTGGGAGAACTTAAAAAACAGAGCACATTTTATGTCTGACACATGTCCATGTTCTACTAGTGTCATGAACTTCTGCTGTGAAATTGGGTATTTTCAAGAGGTTTTTCCAAATCCTTTCTTGCTGGCTATTATAAAGGGGAAAAGAAGATTTTTAATGAAAAGGTTCCTTTATTGTCTCTCTCTCTCTCCTTTTCTCTCTCTCTAAAATCAATAGAAACATATCCTCAGGTGAGCATTAGGAGGAGGAGGAGGAGGAGGAGGAGGAGGAGGAGGAGGAGGAGAAGAAGAAGAAGAAGAAGAAGAAGAAGAAGAAGGAGGAGGGGGGGGAGGAGGAGGAGGAGGAGGATGAGGAGGAGGAGGAGGAGGAGGAGGAGGAGGAGGAGGAGGAGGAAGCCAACTGCATTCAGTGGGAAAAGGGAGGTCTTTTAAATATCTATAAAGATATTCGTATTAAAAAAAATTTATTTCAATCCCTACCTCACTCCACACACACAGTTTAACCACGGGTGGGCTATAGGTCTAGATGAGAAAGGTTAGATTGTAAAGTGCTTGGGGTCAGCATAAGGTAATATTTTTATCACCTTGAGATTTATGCAAAGACTTCTTACCTAGGACATAAAAAGCATTAGCCAGGAAACAGCTGATGACTTGGAGGGCGTTACAGTGAAGAAGTTCCGTTGTTCACAAGACACCATTGAGTGGGTGAAAGAGCAGGCCAGGCAGTGGGAGGAGGTGTCTGTAATGTGTATATTAGGTAAGAGACTCTTACAAGTCAACTGTTTTTATAAAGGCAGACAACCAAAATGAAAATTGGGCAAAAAATGTGAACAAACACTTAAATAAAGAAGTTCTCTCATTGGCCAAAAAGCCTAAGTAAAAATGTGCCATCTTAGTGGAGCCAGGTAAACGGGAATGAAAACAAGAAGGGAACAGCACCACTCACCCCCCAGAGGGACTGAGACTACGCAGGCCTGGCTGGTGTGGCTCAGTGGACAGAGTGTCGGCCTGAGGACTGAAGGGTCCTGGGTTCGATTCCGGTCAAGGGCATGTACCTTGGTTGCAGGCTCCTCCCCGGGCCAGACCCTGGGCAGGGCTTGTGCAGGAGGCAACCAATCGATGTGTTTCTCTCACATCAGTATTTCTCTCTGTCTTTCCCTCTCTCTTCCACTTTCTCTAAAAGATAAATGGAAAAGTCTCCTCAGATGAGGATTAAGAAAAAAGAACTATAAAAAATAATAAAAAATAAAACTAAGCAAATAAATGAATCCAGCGCTAGGTGCCGCCGAGGAGGAGGAGCTGTTGGGGCGGCCACTGTCCCCCACTGCTGGTGGGACCGGAAGTGAGTGCTAGCCCTTTGGGAAAATGCTTGGGACTAATTACTGAAGTTAAACATCCACATAGCCTTTGACGAGAAAGTTGGCTCAGTTCATACAGAACTGAACTGCAGAGACACACGGCGAATGTCACGTGTAAGGACATTCAGAGCAACACGCTTCCTAACCACCCCAAACGTCCCTCACCAGAGGGTGCATGAGCTGTGTATTCAGGCCACGGGGGGCTGCCCCGCAGGAAACGGACACGCGGGCGACTGCACGCACCCATGAAGCTCACGAACCACATACCAGGAGGAAGACGCAGCCTCAGAATGAAAAGCACAAGCTCTGTGATCCATTCACACAAATGCCACAACAGGCGGGCCACTCGCAGTGCGGGGAGTCAGGGAGCTGTTATCTTTGGGGGGCAGGGAGGTGGCTGGGAGGGACCCAGGGGGTTCTGGGGTGCCACTCCCTGATTCGCGCAGTGGTTGCATCAAGTGTTACAGTCACAGTCAGAATGTGTGTCCAACGTCAGTGAAGGTGTTCCTTCACCAAGGCCACGCGGCTGAGGGCCGTGCAGCGGCTGTGGAAGAGCGTCGTCCCCGCTAAAGGGCCTGAAGATGCTGGACGCGGAGCGGGAACCCCAGTCCCAGTGCAACTAGCAAAGCTCCGGAGCTTGTTTGACTGTCCTCTGTGATGGGGCCGACGACAGGCCAGCAGTAACTTGGAAAGCTGTACAACAGGAAAAGTGCTGCGATTCTTCTACATTTTTATTTAGATTTGGCTCTTTCTTGGATAAGAAATACAGAATTAGAAAAGATATGTTTGGGGGATTTAAATAAAAATTTTTTTATGAGAACAATGGACTCAATTTATGGAAAAATGTTTTCAGTGTATTTCTGCACTTTGTTATACCATAGTAACAATCATGTACAATTTTAGAACAGTGCTCAAAGCACTGAGTCTCGCTTTAATGTGCACCCTCTTCATTAAAAAAAAAAAAAATAGAGGCATCTTACAGTTGATTCATCCCCACAATAACGCTGTGAAGCGAGCAGGAAAGAATGACTTCCATTCAGACCTGGGAACTTGAGAACGGGACAAGGGCGGGAACCTCGCTCAGCCTCACACACCTGGCTCAGGACCACCAGGGCCAGGGTGAGTGTTGCCACTTTGATGGGTGCCGGTGTTTTCCCACCAAATTCCTCTCTGCCTTGATTTGGGTTCAGAACGCGGAGTCACCAGCCTCGGGTCAGCCCTGGAGGGGACCAGCCCGAGGGAAAGGCCAGTGTGTAACAGACAAGGCTGAGTGGTGACGGCGGAGAGCTGGCCCGAGACAAGACTGGGCCCCGGTGTCCATCCCCAACCATCAGCCAAGAGACAGGGAAAGGATAGTCGCTGGACCACAGTTTGTATTGATGAAAAAAACAAACAAAAACCAGAACATGAAAACCATGTAGAACAAGACACTGAAAACGCAGCCTCCACATGACACACCTGTTTCTTAAAAGGTTCTGCTGTTTATCAGCCCAAAATGTGCATCTCCCATCTCCCTGCCTCCCTCTGATTCCGGTTTTCTGGGAAATTACTCGCAGGGCTGCAGCGAGAAACTGTTTTGTTTCCGGGGAGCAGGCAGAGATGGGTCACGGGAAGAAAACTTCAACTCTGTATCAAAATCCAAGCCCCCCAGACGCCCGGCTGCCTGAACCCGTGGCTGCTCTCTGAAGACCCTGACTCACGTCCTGGCACAGACCTGAGCTCCTCAGGCCCCGTCTCTCCGTCTCTGCCCTGCTTATGGGAAAGGGAAGGCCATGACTGCCCATCACCAGCCCCCGGCGCCCACAGCCTTGGTGACAATACAGAGAACTGGTGGGGACCCTCTGGGTGCATTTTGATACTTTGAGTCCATTCCCAATGACTGGCAAAAAGACTGACCAAGTTGGGCCTCCCTTCCCCATCCTCCCTCCCTCCCCAGTGGGTCCTTCATCTCCCAAAGGTCTGGTTCTCATTGCCGTCCACGTGCTCAGAGACTAGGATGACCTTGTGCCCTCTTTCTGACATCTCCCGCTTCCCACTGGCTCCTGTCTCAGGATTGGACACGTTCCCTGGGGCCCATGAGGGTCTTTCCTTTCTCCACATTTTTGCAAGTTCCTATCCTCTCTCCTCTTTGATGAGGTTTGGGGGGGAGGGCTGCTTTTACACCCACGTGGGCCGTGCTAGGCGCTCAGTTTGAGATCTCACTGAGGCCTCAACCTTGGAAACCTCCTTTGCCGGAGCCACACGGCCTGTACCAGTTCCGATGCCAAGGAACAGACAGCCATGAACGTGGCTCAGGCCATACGGTCACGTGACCACCTTCTGCATTGTTTGGCGGTGGATGGTTTCGCCTGCGGTGAAGCAGATGGCTCATGTCCTCAGGGACCCAGGCTCTTCTCTCTTCCTGGGCTCTTTGTTGAGTTGGCCAGACTGGTCACCTCATGGTCATCAGGTGGCTGGCATGGCTCCCCCGGTCCCCACGCAGGAAGGAAGCGCCTGGCCACGGCCTCCTCTGCGAGACGCTGTCTTTGGGGGCAGGACACGAGGTCTTCAGGGAGCTGCCCTTTCTGCCTCTGGTGGAGATCAGAGAAGGGTCCCAGCTCTGGCTGATCATGGGGGTGGGGGCTTGGACTTCCATGGCTGCTCAGGCCAATCAGGACTCAGCCTAAATTCAGGGGGAGGGGCCTCCACTCCTGGGGTGGGAGACATCTTTGTTGAGTATTTTGGGAAAAAGGAAATGGGGAGGGAACAACTCTTGGGTAAACATGGAACCTTCCAGGCCCAGGCTGAGCTTGGGCTCTGCGCCCGGACTCTGCTCCTAGAGGGGGTTCGGCTCCCAGTCTCCCATATGCCCTGACCATGCTCCATGCTCAGCACAGGATAAATACGAAGGTGTGCGCGCATGTGCAGGCACAGGTGAGCACACGGAGGGGCACACACGTGAGTGAGCGAGAGATCTGCACCGGCTGCCTCCTTACTCACGTCAGACTCACCAGAGCCTTCCTGCTCCCCGGCCTCTGCGTCTACAAAGAGCCTGCTCTGGGTTCGCTGTGACGACCAGGCGTGCGCTTTGCCACCCCGCCCCTCTCTGTTTATAATCCTCCACAATGGCTTCCAGGAAGCTGGTCTCTGCCGGGTTCCTTTTCTTCAGCAGGCCTCCCCCACCCAATCCTTCCCTCTCTACCCGCTCTCCCTCCAGCTCCTCCCCGCTGGCCACCCTGCCTCTGGTCCGATGTTCATTAAAGTCAGGTTTATTGAGGTATGTTTTTAAATGAAAAAAATTCACCATTTTCAGATGTACACTTTAAAGAGTTTTGCCAAACCACTGTGAAACCAGCACTGCAAGCTAGATCCAGAACATTCTCACCAGAGGCCATTGTCCTTCTCCCCACTGGTTCTTTGCTGTCAATCCTCTCCTGATGGCTACATTCATCTCTCTGTCCATACGTCTGTCTGTCCATCTACTAATATATATTTACTCATCTATCATCTATCTTCTATCTGTTAATCTCTCAACCTATCATCTATTTGTCTGTCTGTCTATCTATCTATCTATCTATCTATCATCTATCTGTCTATCTATCATCTATCTATCTATCTATCTATCATCTATCATCTATCATCTATCATCTATCTATCTACCTATCATCTGTCTATCTATTATCTATGTATCATCTATCTATCAATGTATCATCTATCTATCTATCTATCTATCATCTATCTATCATCTGTCTATCTATTATCTATCATCTATCTATCTATCATCTATCTATCTATCTATCTATCATCTGTCTATCTGTCTATCATCTATCTATCTATCTATCTATCTATCTATCTATCTGTCATCTATCTCATTTGAGTTAATTCCTAAGTGGCTGTGGCTGTAGCTGAGGCCGAGTGACCCCCACGGTGGATTTTAACTCCAGTCCTCAGGGTGACGTTTGGTCTCTGGGGACTGTGGTTTCTGCCGGCACCACAGTGACCACTCAGCAGGGAGGAGGGCGGGAGAAAGGGGGCTGGATGCCCTCGATCTGTATGACACCCTGTGCTGTGACAGCCGTCACAGTGCCCATCACGGGCCTACGGACTCAGCCTGGCCTTCGCAGGTTCAACTATAATATATGAGGTTTAGAGACAAACAAGATTATCACTGGCGTATTCTCCCATCGGATACCTTGCTCTGGTGGCAAATAAACCTCCTAAAAGTAAGAATGTAAAAGTTGGACTCCACGGCATGGCATAAAGGAACACATGGCACCGGAGCCAATACATGTGGATTAAATAAGTAAAAAAAGTGCCCTCATTACACTTTCCATGTCTCCTGTGGGATTGTTCTAGAGCAAGTGGTCCAGGATCTGAGTTGGCTGTGATGACCAGGCGTGCATATTAGCCTCCCGTCCCAGGGCTGTGAAACAGCTCAATTTCAGGGTTAAATCATCCATTCCCACAGCCCCCCTGAGGACAATGTCTATTTAGGCCCGTTAACCCCAGAGGCCTCAAACCCTGAGACCAACGATGACGGGGATCAGCTCCTCCCTCCCCCCAATACAGCATGTTCCCAAGAAGCAGGTGCAGTGGACAGAGCACAGAGCAGAGCAGAACTGACATGCAGGTCCGAGTGGCCAGTGGTCTGTGCAGGAGGCAGAGGAGAAGTGAGCGGTCAGTGGTCTATGCAGGAGGCGGGGGACATGTGAGCGGTCAGTGGTCTATGCAGGAGGCGGAGGAGAGGTGAGTGGCCAGTGGTCTGTGAAGGAGGCGGAGGAGAGGTGAGCGGCCAGTGGTCTGTGCAGGAGGCGGAGGGGATGTGAGCGGCCAGTGGTCTGTGCAGGAGGCGGAGGGGATGTGAGCGGCCAGTGGTCTGTGCAGGAGGCGGAGGGGATGTGAGCGGCCAGTGGTCTGTGCAGGAGGCGGAGGGGATGTGAGCGGCCAGTGGTCTGTGCAGGAGGCGGAGGGGATGTGCCTAGAACTCCCGTGTGCACTGGGCGGAGCTGAGGACGGACTCTCAGTGGAATGAGCTGCCGCCACCCCCACCCGTTCCCCCCTCTCTCCCCCTCCGAGTTGCTTTGCTGAGGGGGAGAGAGATGCTGGCGATGTCTCAGCTCCCGTGTACTGAGGTTGCCTCCTATCACAGCCACTTCATCTCAGTGTTGACTCACAGATGCTTCCACTGAATGCCAACGCCCAGGTGTCCTCACCGAGTCCGCTGAGCCCCATCCCCCACATCACACGCCCCAGAGTGTGCCCCTCCCCCTCGCTGTGTCCTGACATCCCTCCAGGCCTTTGGCTCCTGTTTCCTGTCAGTCCACCAGAACACACGTTGGTTAGCTCTGCTTCTCTAGCCGGGCTCTCCGTTTCACAGTCATGTCCATTCTCTCCGGGCCCCTGCCCCTTCGCTCCTGTGGCAAACCAGACCCAGATTCCATCCCTGCTCCGCGGCCAGTCCCCCCCGCCCCACCCCTGTGCCCTTGCCCTCATGTTCTTGAGAACTGGTTCCCTCAACCGTCGCCCTGCAGGCTGTAGCCTCACCCCCCCTTCATGGTCTTTGCCCTCAGCATAGGCACGTGCATAAGTCATTCCCCCACCCCCCCCACCTCAAAGAGCAAGCCAACAGAGAGTGCTGTTAAAAGATGAAACGTTCCCATCCAATGCTCTTTTCACATCATCCTCAACTCCATCAATTTCTGCCCCTCCAGACACCCCCGGGCCACTGCACCCTGGTGTCACCTGCGATTCTCCTCCATGGAAACTTACACCCGGGCGTCCTCCTCTGCCCACGACACAGTGGCTCCTGCTCTCACTCTCCTGTGGGCTCACACGGCTCTGCTCTCTCTTGGAGGGTCTGCTTGTTCTTGATTCCTTGCGAGTCTCACTTCAGCACTGAGTAGCCTGGATCCCACGACCCGTCACTTATGTCCCTCTTTGGTCCACACCATCCCTTCCCGGCCCTTCCTATCCCCCCAGCACACTCACCCGTCATGGCCCAGCCTGGGACCCATGCCACCATCTGCACGCGGACTGCGGGGACACCCGGATACCGTGTGGATCGGTGTCCTGCACAGCCAAAGCCTCTGGGTGAGCTGGGAACGCCGTCTCCCCAACTCGCTACAGATTCCCCGACAGCCGTCTCCTCCGCCCCCTGAGCAGCTGTTTCTCCGAAGCCTCCATGCCTCGGGGGTGACTGCTCTTCTCCCTCGGGGGGGGGACGACGTCTCTTCCTCAGTAACCGAGACACGGAGGCCGCGGAGCCCCAGCACTAACTGCGAGCGACCTGCTTGCAGGGCCCAGAACCTGCATGGGATGCTGACAGCCACTTCTCAGCCAGTGTCCTCACGTGGCCCCCAACCCCCGGCCCCTATCTGCTTCCTCCAGGTCTCTCCTATCAATCGCCTCCCTGCTATCTGCATTCCCAGCAGCTTTAGTTCCACCCTCTCTTTCCGCCAAGCGTGTAGCTTTGCTGAAATGCCCGCCTCGTCACAAACACACACAATGAAAACGAAGAACAGAACACAGCGTTCACCCTCCACCTCCCATCTCCCGCCGTGTGCAGACAGACGCCTTCTCCTTCGCCCCGGCACAGAGAGGCGAACTTGGGAAGAATGGCTCCCCTCCCTCGCGTCATAGGCCTTCCGCGGGCCTGGTTTCTGTCCCACACTCGGCCTCCCCGGCCCCAAGCCCCCAGGGCTTCCCTTCAGCGTGTCTGTCTCATGGCCTCCACCTCCCGGGGTCCTGCTGCTGGCAAGTCTCTCCTCCCAGGTGGACTCCGGTTGTCCCCGCGCTTCTGGCCGCTTCCTCTCACTGTCCTCTAAGGTCCCTCCTCCTCCACGTCCCCAAGTGTTAGCTTTCCCCAAGCCGTGGCCCTGCCAGCGCCTTCAACACCTCCCTCCACCTGCTTTCCCGGTGGGGTGGGCCCTGCCTGACGCTCCCATCGGTAAGGGCGCAGACGCTATGGACATGACCGTCCTGAGGCCAGTTCAGCTCCTGGTCTCTGCTCTTCGTCTCTGGGCTCCTGGGGAGCAGGCACTGGTGTGTCTCACAGAGAAGATGGTCTGTAAGTCCCCGTGTGATCGCACCGAGTTGAGTTTTCACCCCTTCGCTCATGTAGATTATACAGCAGCTGCCCTTACAGGAGGTCCATCCTGTCCTTTTCTTTCTTCTGACTTTCATGTTAGGCCTTAACATACCTTTGTTTCTTTTTTTAAATTGATTTTAGAGAGGGAGAGAGAGGGAGAGATAGAAACATCAATGGTGAGAGAGACTCATTGATCGGCTGCCTCCCTCACACCCCACACTGGGGATCAAGCCCGAAACCTGGGCATGTGCCCTGACCAGGAATCGAACCATGACCTCCTGGTTCATAGGTTGACCACTGAGCCATGCTGGCTGGGCAGGCCTTAACCTATTTTTCAAACCTCTTCCAAGCACAAGGCTTCCTGATACCATTTCTTACTTTCATTTATGTTCATCTTCTTTCAGTATGTGTGTGTGTGTGTGTGTGTGTGTGTGTGTGTGTGTGTGTGTAAGTGTTTTTCCATCAGACTTCATAGAGAATTTCCTGTTTGGCCACTTCTTTAGATACTTCCCCATTTTCTACCTAGTTGGGATTATGCTACTAACAAGGACTCTCTCTGCCTCCTGAATCAACCTGCTGCTTCCTTCTTGAGTCTTCAAGTTCCACTGGTCTTTGCTCTCAACGGCCCGAATGCCACCTCTGGGAAGCAGGCACCTGCTGGCAGCACCCAGCCATGCCAGCCCGGCTGCCCAGCCCCCGGGGCAACTGGCCGTTTTGTTTTCAGGGACCCTGCCACTTCCTTGTTGGCCAGAATAGATTCGGAGCAGCAGTCCTGTTGCTTCCTCTTTTGGCTGAAGTCAATTTCCAGCAGATGTCCCTGGGGCCTCCCCCAGCCGCCCCCTCCCTCTGCCATGGCCCGGCCCACCCCCGGCATCTGCGCTGCTGTTTGATCCGTGCCTGGAAGACATCACCGCTCCCTCCGTCTGGATGGGTGGTCCCCCGCACATTCTGCGCTGCCTCTTCCCTTTCATCTGCACCCAGACGCTCCTGCAGGCCGCCATCACCACGCCCTGATGTCACTCAGGTGTGCACGGCTTTGAGCAACTTAGCTCCTGAACCTGACCTTGGTGTCCGAACCAATCAAGAGCCTCCTCCCTAACCCTGCCGATGGCGAGCAGCGGTGCTGACCTTCCGTGCTGACACCGACGTTGATTGACTGTTTGCTCGCTGTATTTTATACCCACCAACTTGCTCCCGGACAGAGCACAGACTGCAGGCTCCCTGAGAGCTGTTCCCAGCCATGGATCACTTGGCACTGCCTGCTAGCACTTTCTCTGTTTCCCACATACATTTTCCCAGGATTTAGTGGACTTTACACTTTTTGTAGAATAAGCCTTGATTATTTTTGAATTTTAACTTAACATTAGCTCATTCTATATTTTTTCAGAACAAAGTTGTTTATTACTATTTTTCTTATTTCAGCTTTTTAGGCTTATCTTCATGAGATACCATTTCTAGGCAAGAACCCCTCCCCTCGTTTGGTGTAATCATCTATGATTCAGAAAACCGAATTCTGCTCCGACAATAACGATAGTACGCGCACTAGGAGTAGCATCAGGTACCAGTCACTCAACACCTGTCTATTAAGCACGTATTATGTGCCACCAGCATCCGCTATGTCGGGGAGAAGATTATGAGGCAATCTCAGACAGTCCCTGGCCCCAGGGAGCCTGCTGCCCAGTGAGGGATAGAAATATTAATCAAATATTCACACCAAAAACAAAAATAATCCATGTGATAGAGGCATGACAAAGACTACTGGTCACTCGCCGCCATCCATCCCCCCTCTCTCTTGGCCTTCAGTTGCAGAACTCCCAAGTGAGCTGGACCCATGGCTGCCCAGGCAGACACACAGAGGTCGCATGGAATAGAGGGGCCTTCTGTTGCATGTGACGTGCACTTACTTGCACTGGCTCTCCCTGAGTCCTCTGCACACACAGCGCATTCTCTCCTCCAGAGCATGATAGAGGCTCATGCTGCTATCACCCCCTTGTGCAGACGGGGAGTCCCAGGAGCAGAGGGGGAACTTAGTGTGAGATCCCACACTTCCTCAGAGCCAGCGCTCTTAGCCAGATAAACGAGGCTTCCTGCACACGTGTCTTCCCAGATCATACATGCGTGTCCCTGTGACCCGTGTAGAAACACACACCTGAGAGCGTGTGTCTGTGTGTGTGTCTGTGTGTGTGTCTGTGTGTCTGTGTGTGTCGTCTGTGCAGTTGCTGCTTCCCTTAGCTCAGCCCCAGTCCTTTGACTGGATACTGCAGCTCCACTCCTGCCTCACCCTTCGGGGTCAATCAATGGGATCTGCCTGATTGACTGGGACACCATTTGATCAAAAGTGTCCGTGGTTCTGGGAAAACCATCTGGACCATGGACAGAGGGACTATTCAGATCGTACTCGATCCCGATGTCTAGAGGGTGTTGAGTAACTCGTTTCACATCCTCACGTCTCCTGCTGTGGGGGCCTCTGCTTCGTGAGACACTGGAGGGCGGAATGGAAGTGGGGGAGCTGGCAGGGCGGGCAGGCGCTTCTCCTACGGCTGCCGTGGCCAGTGGGTTCTGCTGCGAGTGGACGCAGGAGAGCAAGGTCTTCACCTGCTGGCGCTGTGCTGACCTGGACCTCACCGCGGGCCTCGGGGTGACGCTGGGAGATAAGTGGGAGCACTTGGCGGGCGCAAGATAAGACCCCGCAGCCGGGAGCGAGCGCGGTGGGTGGGCTTCTGAGAGAAGCGCTGTTGTAGGCACTGCACACAGGCTTTCACTGCTCCCCAGTGGGTTCTCACCACAGGTGTCCTTAGCCCCAAATCCCTGCCAGGGGGAGTCTCTCCGAGACGGGCGGGTGTGGGACTGCGGGCAACAGCTCTCCAGGCCGCGTCTGCATGCCACAGCCCTGCCCAGTTGGCCAGGCAAGCGCCACGCCGAGATTTTGAAGAAACCCCGGTGACCTTTCAGAGGTGCATTAGGCTGCCGGGGGGCTGCCGGGGGGCTGCCGGGGGATCAAGAAGCTGGAGGGCATGGAGCCAGCTGCGCCCTCACTCTCTGCCTCGCCCCTGTGGCGTGTCAGCGTGCCATGGCCCTGGTGCCGTCCAGAAAGAACCCGCACGTTCCCCGGGAGGTTCCAGCTCGCCTACTGGGCTCTTGGTTTCCACCAGAATGAAAACCCCACCGCATGGTTCCGACCTGGGGGGAGCTTCCACCCCAGGGTCTCTGTGACTCTCCAGCGACCAACAGGCCCAGCACAGCGAGCGGCCAAGGGAACCGGTGCTCAGCGCCCGCGATGGCTCACCGATGGAGTGGAGAGTCACTGGTCACCGCTCCCACAGAGGTGGGCTCTGTCCTTGGACCAGTAGAAGCAGCGGCTCATGGGAGTGGGCTGATTTCCGTGGCTGACCCGCGGCTCTCCCACGCTGCCCGCAGGATTGGAATCGACGCTCACAGGATTCAGCCCCATCTCTGCTGAGCTGGCTCCGTAGTGCCAGGCAGTGGGCCCCTGGTTGTCCTCCGGTGACACATGCGATGGCCACAGCGATGGAGCTGCCTGGACCTTACACAGCGTCTCTCTAACCCCAGAGAGCCCGGCCGGCCGGGGCACCAAACGTCGGTGGGGAACACGAGAGCAGCGCTTTCCTTATCAGCGTGTCTCGCTGCTGCTTCTTTAGCCCAGTTTGGCTGAAAAGACGGTCATCGCTGCCAGAAACCACAGTACGAAGGCAGGCACGGCTCCCTCAGAAAACACCTCTGAGTATTGGCACCCCTCATTGGCACCAAACTGAGAAATGCACAGCTCCAGGGAGCGGCTTTATGCACAGAGACAGGCGTTCCCTGCCCGTGGTGGGGAGGGGCCCATGGGCTGCTGCTCGGTCACCGGCTGCTGGAACCTTCTGGATGGTGACTTGGCAGCCTGTCTCAAAGCCCCCATTGTCTCTGACCCTGTTGTTGTACTTCTTAGGTGTTTATCGGGCTGAAACCATCCAGGCCAAGGTGGGAAATGTGCATGTAAGAGCGTTTCAGCTGCTCAGGTACCTGCCTCGGGACAGGAGGGAGGAGAGGAGGGCGGGGTCTCGGGGACCACCCCACAGCTGGGAGCCACGGCTGCGGGCCCCAGGCCTGGGGCTGATGTTCATGCAACCGTGGTGAGTGTTGGTGCTCTGCCTCTATTTCTAATAACATGCAAGGCCGGTCACGGTGTGTATTACCCAAAACGGAAAATATAAAAACCCTGTCTATCACATGACCCTAGCCCGGCTGGTGTGGCTCAGTGGTTGAGCATGGACCTCTGAACCAGGAGGTCACGGTTCGTTCGATTCCGAGTCAGGGCACATATCCGGGTTGCAGGCTCGATCCCCAGTGGGGGGCGCGCAGGAGGCAGCTGAGAGATGATTCTCTCTAATCATTGATGTTTCTCTCTCTCTCCCCCTCTCCCTTCCTCTCTGAAATCAATACAAATATATATTTTTTTAAAAATCCACAAAAAATCCACGTTGTTCCCAAAGTGCAGGTCAGAGAGGGATGCACGTCAGAGGGCGTGAGCTCCATCAGCCCCTGCGAGGCTGCGAGCAGTATGGGCCTCACCGCGGTGCTCCCAGGCGCACCCCCACCCCCGGGGCGCATGACGCAGCCGGTCCCTACAGCCAGGGAACAACATCAAGAGGCGAGCGCGGGAGGCTTGGCTTCCAAGGTCTGCGGGCGGTGAGCACACGGGGGACGGCTCTGTTACACGGTGTGCAGCGTGAACAGAGGCGTTCACACGTTCCCCACTGCCGCCGCGAGGGCAGACGAGAAACACTTCCTCCTCCACGTGGGACGGGATGCTCCCCACTCGCTCTGCTGATTCTGCTTCTTACGAAGAAGCAAGGCCCGTGGGGTGGGCAATGTGGGCACGGCCACGGGCTGTGTGTGACCGCACCCTGGCTCTGGGTGGGTTAAGCTGGCGTCTGGAAAGTGAAGCTGGGTCAGGGAATGGGCAGTGAGCGCCCTGGATAGTAAGAGAGCTGCGAGCAAGCGCTTATCCCGCGGAGGCCCACACAGCGCCCGGAACACGCATGAGCGCGTGGTGGAGGGACAGCCCGGGTGTCACCCGGGGACCGGCCGGCTCATCCTGCGGCCTCTGGGAGGGAGCTGTGGGAGGGAAGGCTGTGAGGTCACAGCTAACATGTTCGCTGTGCCAGCTCCTCTGTGATTTACGTCGCAGCGCTCTCCGGGGAGTCGACCTGCGACGCCCACACCGCGTTTTATGGGGAGCTGAGAGCCACTGGATTTATGTCCTTGTTCAGCCCTCCACAGCCAATTAGTGTCAGCGGCGGGCCTTGATCGCACCGCTGCTCCCTCCTCCTCACCTTCCCCGCCAGGGTCCCCGCCTCAGAGATATCTGCTCCCGGCCTTCCTGCCTGCAGGGCCACGGGCCTTCCTGCCTGCAGGCCACGGGCCTTCCTACCGGTAGGGCCACGGGCCTTCCTGCCTGCAGGGCCACGGGCCTTCCTGCCTGCAGGGCCACGGGGCCTTCCTGCCTGCAGGCCACGGGCCTTCCTACCGGTAGGGCCATGGGCCTTCCTGCCTGCAGGGCCATGGGGTCTTCCTGCCTGCAGGGCCACAGGACGCCTTGCAGCACCCCTTACACACCAAATATGAGAGCCACAGCCACCCTGCACCCGGTGTCAGCCAGCCCTCACCTCCCAGCTGCTGTCGCTCAGACCTGGGGTGAGGTTTCTGAATACTGACCTCCACCCCCACACCCCTAGGCGATCTCCCTTCCCAGCTGCTCTTGGGGAAGGACCGGAGGGACTCTCAGGTCCCCTTTTCCAGGCCCTGTTCATAGCCTCAGACACGTCCCTGGCCGCACAGCTTACCTCCGCCACCAGCTCTCCTCACCCCAGCGCACAAGAACCCACGCTGTGGTTCTCCCCAGTCCCGCAGGTCGGGACTGGCCCACAGTCTCTCCCTCCTGAGGTCACCAGGAGTGTGGGCAGGGCGCTCCTGCCTGCAGGCAGCGGGCAGAGGGGAAGGGCGAGCAGCCTGGCGCCTCCTGCGAAGCGTGAGGATGGCAAAAGGCGCTGTTCACGCCACGGCGGGTGGAACGGGCGGTGGAAGCAGAGCACACAGTTATTTCCAGAAACGGTGGGCGGTTGGCATGAGGGGCTAGCTCATAGGAAATGGCGAACTTCGGGCCCTGGCAAGAGTCCATCCTATATTTTGATTGACTTCAGTTTAAATGGACTGTTGGTTTTTTAACACATTCTGTGCCCCCCCACTGTCACCACCACATCCATGCTGGCCATCCAGGGGCGCAGCCCTGCGAGCCGGCCTCTGACGCAGCTGATGACTGTGCTGCGACCTGCGCCAGGTCCCCGGGGGCAGAAACGGGGATACAGGGTTCAAAATTCTACTGTGAGAAGATCCTGAGCTTCCCAGCGTTCCTCAACTCCTCTTTTCAGAGTGATTCGTCCGGATGCTGTCTAGCTTCTCCTTACGGTTGTTATTTTGCTGTTGCTAATTCTCGTAGCATTTTGAATGACCAAAGCCAATCAAGAATCAATTATGTTATCAGAACTCCCTCCCATGGGTTACTTCGGGCAAAGATGTGGCCAGATTCCCGAGAGTATCCATACAATGCATATTTTCTTCCTTAATTTACTTTCTTTCTGCAAATATATTTTTATTGATTTCAGAGAAGAAGGGAGAGGGAGAGAGAGAGAGAAACATCAATGATGAGAATCAGTCAGCTGCCTCCTGCATACCCCACACCAGGGATCGAGCCCACAACCCCGGCAGGTGCCCTGACTAGGAATCGAACTGTGACCTCCTGCTTCATCGGTTGACGCTCAACCACTGAGCCACACCAGCCGGCTCACTATCCTTTCTTAATGCTTAGCTGAACCTTTGCTCTGAAGGAAGGTGACTGGACTCAGTGCCACTTAACTGCACACGTACACAGGGTCAAAGGGTACATTTTATGTCATTCATTTACCACAGTAAAAAAGAAATAAATGATTTCAGGCAGAATGTTTGGAAAAACAAATGTAATTTTAGCAGCAGCTCAGCAGCAAACTTAAGATGAAAGATCGTTGAGCTAGAGCTGTGGTGGGTCTGAGCGTGTAATAGGTGTCTTATCTCTGACACCAGCCCCAGGGGTTGGGGGGGGCGGGTCCTCCCGTTCTTCATGCCTGTCTCCCGCTTCCTAAGCAGCTTCTGACACGTCTCATGAAATGAGGAGTTGCCCGGCCAGGAAGTGGGCCCGGGGCCACAGGGTCCGCCGCGTCATCGCCATGTGCCCGTGAAAATGACACAACGTTTGTGTGTGAAAACGACACAGCTTCCTCCTGCCATCCAGAATGTTAAACAAAAACAAATAACTTCCTTGAAAAAGCCTCGTTTTCCGTCTGGTTTTCCCTCGGGAGCAAAGCGTGGCTTTCCTTAAGTGAGATGAAGTTTGCACTTCATTAAATGCCTGGCTCTTTTCATCACGCTGGCCTGTAACGCAAGAACACAGTCTTGGATCACAGAATAAAGATTTCATTAAAGCCGTGGGCATACGTCTTCGGAGCGCCGCGAAACGGGCCAGCTGCGGACGCCGTCTCAGCTCCACGTGGGAAAGCCTTGTCGCCATCAATGGCTACTCGGTGGGCGTGTGTGTGCGCGCGCGTGTGCATGTGTGCGTGTGTGCATGTGTGTGCATATGTGTGTGAGTGCATGTATGTGCATGTGTGAGTGAGTTAGTGTGTGTGTGTGTGAGTGTGTGTGTGTGTGTGTGTGTGTGAGATATGAAACCAAACTTCATCCTCTGGGATGTTTCTGACCTGGAGACGTCTCAAGCTCCCAGGCCAGGGCTGAGTGGGTCTCGGGGGTCACCCGCCCCCTGGCCTAACGTTCAACTCAAACCCTTCTGGTGTGAAGCCCCTTCAGACCAACATTGTCCCGGGAGGCCGACAGCACAAGAGGGGGCGGGGGGAGGAAAGAGGGAGGCAGGTGGCCGGAGCTGTGCTCCACGGACACAGTGCCGCCGTCAGTTCCTGCTGGGACGGGACCCTCTCCAGTCGCCCCACCTTCCTGAAGCCTCCTCTCCTCCGTGGGCCTCGAGGCCAGGAGATCCGGTTGAAGTTTGAAGTTTTCTGGGGGGCGGGGGGCGGGGGAAGCGGGGAGCGTGCAGCGTGGCCCGAGGGCAGGCACCTGGCACAGTTTTGTTAATAACAGGAGGGTTATCGATAACACCTGCCTATACATATGCATCTCCGGGGAGCGTCCCCCACCACGTGGATGGGGCTCTGGGAGAAACCGCTGGGGGTCAAATCCTTTTACAAGGATGACCCCCGGGGGGAAAGCCATCGCCAAGATTAAAAATGGTGGTGGAGTCAGAGGATGCGGCACAGACACACGCCCAGGACCAAACTGGAATTGCAACTAAAATACAAAAATCACCCTGAGCGGAGGCTGTGGGGAGAGAACCCTGACAGCCGAGGGCAGAAAGTGGAGGCCGCATGGAGACAGGGGGGGGGGGGGGGCGGGGCAGAGGCGTGAAAGGGTGGCGGGCTCCCACAGGCAGCAGCTGAAGTCCTGGAGAGAGATGGCAGCTGTGGGGGCTCCCACTGGGAACTCGGGGTCTAATCCCCAAGCTGGGCCCCCAGCAGAGAGCACCAAACTGAGGCGGGTACCCCCAGAATATCTGCTGTGAACAGCAAGGATGACCCCTCGCCCAAGCAAGGGACCCCTCCCCCCAAGGGCTGAGGGTGAAGTGGGAGTGAGAGAAGGCTGTGCCCTTAGAACGGTGTGAGTCAGCGCTCAGAAAAGACCAATGACTGCCTTCGCCGATGTGGCTCAGTGGACAGAGCATCAACCTGTGGACTGCAGGGTCCTGGGTTCAGTTCCGGTCAGGGCACGTGCTTGGGTTGTGGGCTCGATCCCCAGTGTGGGGCGTGCAGGAGGCGGCTGATCCATGATTCTCTCTCATCATTGATGCTTCTATCTCCCTCTCCCTCTCCCTTTCTCTCTGACATGAATAAAAATATATTTTTTTAAAAAAAGACCACGACTACCCATACCAGGGCCCACCTCGACGGAAGCAACAGTCCTCTGAGGGGCCCGAGGCGCTGGGGCTGCTGGCTTGAGCTCCTAATACTGTCTTCAGATATTTAAAATGTATAAGAATCCCAGGTGCCGCACCCCCCGATGGAAACAGAGAGAACAAGAGTGGAAGCGTCTGGTGGCGGGAGCTGGAGGACGGCTGACCCCCATTACGGGGACAGGCTGTTGGAGAGACGCCCCTTCAGCCCGTCCCTCACAGCCTTCTCCAAAGGCAGACATTGCGCAGGCGCTCCTGCCGCGTAACGGGCCCATATGAGCCTGGGCGCACAGGGACACAGCGGGCGGAGCCAGGTCGGAAACAGAAGCAAGAGCTCATGGCCAGCTCTTTTGTTTTTGTTTTTAAATATATCTTTCTTTATTTCAGAGGGGAAGAGAGAGGGAGAGAGAGAAACATCAGTGATGAGAGAGAAT
The DNA here is from genome assembly GCA_036010255.1 of Myotis pilosus. NCBI lineage: Eukaryota > Metazoa > Chordata > Mammalia > Chiroptera > Vespertilionidae > Myotis > Myotis pilosus. Next base: position 2,801,188 of record JASKON010000002.1, read on the forward strand.
CCTGGACTGGCTGCCCCCTGCATGGCCCCCCACTGGGGTTCGAGCCCGCAACCCAGGCCTGTGCCCTGACTGGGAATCGAACCCTGACCTCCTGGTTCCCAGGTCGACGCTCAGCCACTGCGCCCCGCCAGCGTAGCTCTCCGCGCCCGGGCCTGCCGCGGCTCGGGTCAGGGCGTAGGATTCAGTCACCATCGAAGGAAGGAGCCACATCTGGACTCTTCTAAGTTAAAGAGAGCGCTTTTTTCATCCAAGAGCTCATGAAAGTTTTATTTTATGTCACTCCATTATCGAGGGCTTTATGCCTTTTGGTTCCCGCGCAGATCTGGGAGGTGAGTTCCCGGTTAGGATAAAGGCTCATATTTTTACGCCCGAAGCTGGGCGCAGTTACCCAGCAGAGAGCAGCCTTTGAAGTGAAGAGAAAACGTGCGATGAAGCAGAACACGAAACGGAGTCGGGGAAGGGCCCTCAGGCATGTGGAGCACAGAGGGGGCGGCGGGGGCAGGCAGGCTAATGGCTGCTCATGTCAATGACAAACAGACCTCGGGCGACGGCTGGGCCTTCCCCGGGATCCACAGGACCGGGGCTGCCACATGGCGATGTGGGGAAGCCGGTGGGCCCGGCAGGCGGCGGGGCCAGGGGTGGGGGTGGAGGGGGGCGTGGGACTGGGCAAGGGCCGACCCCTTTATTTTTCTTTGGCGTGGCTTATGGAAAAGTCAGAGAAAATGAATTTTGAATGATGGGTCGGAACTGAAGATCGGAAACACATTTTCCCTCCGCGTGGGCTGCACGCACCCGTGGGAATCATTTCAATAACGTGAACTCTATTCCCACCAGCAGGTGTGTTGTTCACAGTAAGAAAAGTACCATTCAGCCCGGCTGGCATGGCTCAGTGGTTGAGTGTCAACCTATGAGCCAGGAGGTCACAGTTCAATTCCCAGTCAGGGCACAGGCCCGGGTTGTGGGCTCCATCCCCAGTAGGGGGTGTGCAGGAGGCAGCCGGTCAGTGATTCTCTCTCATTGTTGATGTTTCTTTTTTTAAAAAAAAAATATATATATTTTATTGATTTTTTACAGAGCGGAAGAGAGAGGGAGAGTTAGAAACATCGATGAGAGAGAAACATGGATCAGCTCCTTCCTGCACACCTTCTAGCGGGGATGTGCCCGCAACCAAGGTATATGCCCTTGACTGGAATCGAACCTGGGACCTTTCAGTCCACAGGCCGACGCTCTATCCACTGAGCCAAACCGGTCAGGGCTCATTGATGTTTCTGACTCACTCTCTCCCTCTCCCTTCCTCTCTAAAACCAATAAAAACATGTTTTTAAAAATACTACTCATTGCTTTCCATGCACATGAATCTTTTAGAACCCTGCAGAGCCGTGGAGGAGTTCCAATTGGGTGTAAATGATGACACAAATTTCCTGGTTTCTTTCCTGTTCTTTTCTTTTTTGCCTTTTAAAGTTATCCCTTCCCCCAAAGCCTGCATAAAAAATGTGTGTGTGGGGGGGAGGGGGGAGTGGGGGGGGTGGGAGGTGCAGGGGGGACCGAAGACGTACATTAAGGCACAGCTGGAAGAGGCAGCGTCTTCCCTCGCCGAGGTTTCTGTCTACGCTGTAAAAATATCCCAAATGCTCACCGAATGTCCGCATGCCCAATGGAAACGCGGACACCGGTCTGGTGGTGAAATCTCAGAGACTAGGCAGATGCGCGAGGCCCGCGTGGGCTGGCAGAGCGGGAGCCGCGGATGCGGGCCCAGGGAGGAGGGAGGTCCCTGCCGTCCGCAGCTCCGGCCACTCCTGGGTGACCTGGTCGCCAAAGGCAGCTTCCGAGGACAGTCACATGTGTTGTATTTTGGCATAAAAGCAAAATCACAAGGAAGAGGAAGAGCTCCCCTCCCCGCTCCCGGTGTGAGCCCTGGGAGGACCTCGTCCTCCGGGCACCTGGGCGTGGGGGCAGCGGCTGGGAATGCAGGCGGGACCTTGAGGCCTGGCTCCTGCAGGCCGCGGTCTGTCCTCTCCCCCAGGCCCGCGTCCCCCCGCCCACACGCCACCCCACTGACCTGGCCTCTGGACTCCTCCGGAGCTGAGCCTCACCTGGTCCCTGAACACAGCAGCTCCTGTGAGCAGAGCAGAGAGGACATCGGAGGACCCGGCTGCCCACACGATCCCACCGAGATCAGGCCCCAGCCGGTCGCTCCAAGCCCACAGGGCGGGCGGTGGCCCTGTTCCTTCCTGTCCTGAGGGTCTGCCTGGGGGAACCTGCTCCCAGGACTGGGCCTGCAGAGCAGTCCCCCTGAACCCCACCCTGGGAGGAATGGTGGGGGTTCTAACCAGAGTCTAACCAGGGTCTAGCCAAGAATTTAAAGTCACCCCAGGAGCAAGCGGGAAGGGACCCCCAAGCCTTTGGGATGTCCTGCCGGACAGGGTCACATGGCCTTGCAGCCTCAGATCAGCCATAGGAGCAGGTGTGGGCACTGAGCCACACCAACCTGCACCGGGCCCTGCCCTCCCTCAGCCCTGGAGCTGCTGTCTGTGTGTCCCTCCCTCCCTCAGGTCTAGAGCTGCTGTCTGTGTGTCCCTCCTTCCCAGCCCTAGAGCTACTGTCTGTGGGCAGGGGGTGAGGGTGGGTGTCTGTGGGCAGGGGGTGGGGGTGGGTGTCTGTGGGCAGGGGGTGAGGTTGGGTATCTGTGGGCAGGGGGTTGGGGTGGGTGTCTGTGGGTAGGGGGTGGGCGTGGGTGTCTGTGGGCGGGGAGTGAGGATGGGTGTGTGTGGAAAGGGAAGGATCCCCGGGGTTGTCTCAGAGTCACAGTCATCAGAGCCTGAGGTAGGGCCCTCCCTCACCTGCCCTTTCCCTCACCTGCCACCAGGTGCTGGGGGAGCTACAGGGCGCCCCGACCAAGGGGCGCTGTCCCCACGGAGGAAGGCTGGCCGTCACTGGACGTACAGCTGCGCCCAGACGCCATCGCTACACCTTGCCTTTTCCTGTCCTGACTCAGGGCTTATCTGAGAGCCTTTGTTCCGGCTCCTCATCGCTCAGTGACTCAGTCGCCCACGAGCCTTCCCGGCGGGGCCAGACAGGAGCCGTGGCTCCGACCACCTGTTCCCAGCCGTTTCCTGCGTGGGCGGCCCGCCACGCGGGTCCCGGGACAGTGCGCGGCCTGGCACTCGGGGCTTGGAAACGAGATGAAATCGCGCTGGGTGATGCCGGGCCAGGCCCAGCCCAGGATCGTCCTTTGCATATATATTAAAACCCGGCCCCCGGTGCACAGGGCTCTGGGTCGGGGCGGGGAACACACCCTGGGGAGGCGACGCTGCGGTGAGAGAGGGGACACGGGTCCCGCCCGCCAGGTCTGCGCCAGCACAGGGCACGGAGGGCGGCGTCCCCAGGCGTGCTGTTCCCGGTTTACAGGCACACACGGGGCCCAGAATGTTTCTAGCACATTCTCAGCCATGCGCTGCCCTGAATGGAGTGCTATGCTCGCCTAGATGATCAGACCGCTGTTCACACTACGCTAACATTGGCCAATAGAGTGGGAAAAAATAAAAAGAAACCGACCCAAGCAGCTCCTGATGTCATGTGGACACAGCCCTGGGGGCTGCCTGGCTGTTTCCGCCCCACAGGGGGCCGGCGTGTAACTGCCACGCGTTTCCACGGATGCAACTTTCCCCACGAGGAAGATCCGTTTTATCCCGGCCGCCCCTCGCGCTGCCCTCTGACCTTGCAGAGGCCAAGTTCTTGGGCGATGAGCCCTTCAAAGTAACACCTCTTTCCTGACGATAAAAGCCACGCACGCTCACTATAGAAAACACCAAACTGTAGACATGTGTGAAGAAAAGAAAAGTTAACCACAGGCCCACAACCCGGGAAAAACTGTATGAACTTCACGTAACCGCCCTTAATTGTTGAGCATTGGGATGGTTTTAATATGTACTGAACATTAAAGCGACGGTACTAGTTAACAGCATTTGAGTATCTGATAGAGATAATATGAAGATTGCCTCATCACGGTGTGCCGGGGTCCAGCCCCAGCAGGTCCATGGGTTCCCCATAGGTGTGGACGGAGTCGGCGAAGAAGGAATGAATGGCACAGAGGCAGTGTTCAGTTCATCAGCATAGTTGGATTCTCTTGTCAGGATCTCCAGCCAGGTTCTGTAGCCATGTTCCCTCGCTAGGTTCTCCAGCCAGGTTCGGGTTAGGTTCTCCAGCCAGGTTCGGTTGCCAGGTTCTGTAGCCGGGTTCTCTTGCCAATTTCTGTAGTCAGGGTCAGTCCAGGATCTTTTGCCATGTTCTCTCCAGCGAAGTTCTAGGTTCTGTGTAGGTCCTGTCTGCTAAGTTCTGTGTTCTAAGTTCTGTGTTCTAAGGTCCGTCTTCTGAGGTCTGCCTTCTGAGGTCTGCCTTCTGAGGTCTGCCTTCTGAGGTCTGCCGCTAAGTTCTGTCTGTAGGTTCTGAGTTCTGTGTGTAGGTTCTAAGTTCTGTCTCTCTAAGTTCTGTGTTCTAAGTTCTGTCTCTCTCTGTCTTGTTGCAACTGTATTTATACCAGTTGATTCTAATCCTATCAATCTCTATTCCAAAGGTTAGGGTGTTTCTTATCTCCATTCCAGGGAGTAAAGATTATGTACTTAAGCATGATTGTTCGTAGTTAAAGTGATTAATTACCCACCTGGCAGTTAAGAGGTTTTATTCCCTCCCTAACTTCAGGGGAAAATCCCTACCTGGGGAAACAACCTTTCTCAGAGAGGTGACCTTGGTTAAAACACACAGCGATAAGGGGAACAAACATATTAAGAACAGTATGCTATATACGCCAGGTCCCTTGAAACATATGCTGTGCAGATGTTTCTTTCCTGCAGCGACTGTGTCAAGCAGCAAGGATGGACCGACTCCCGGCAAATTCCCCCTTTTTTATTTTTTAAATGATCACGCATGCAAATCAGTGGCCACCTCTCAGATTGGGCCATTTAGGTCTCGGAAGAAGAGTGGCAAGCAATGATAGTGAGCATAACTATAAACATAGTGGATGGAGCGCACAAGGAGCCCCATTCCTGTAGAAGGTTGCCAGCCTCTTCAGTCAAGGGATTTCAGCTGTCCTCAAGTTGTTGGTTTGACTGTCTTTGTTGGTCTGGCTAGCGGGCGGCGTCACTGGCGACAGGCTTCCCGAATCGTCAGCAAGTTGAAGGGCTGCATCAAAGGGTCCATCAGGGCCGTGGTTGATGGTGGTGTCGATGTCCGAGGAGGAGTAAGCTGTGCCCTCTGGGTCAGCTGATATGGAAGATGGAGGGTAGTAGAGAGAAAAAGAAGAGAAAGCAAAAGAACTATAAGGCATGGCAGTGTTTAGAAAAAAGATGGAGAAGAAAGTGAAGAAGGCAGCATCCTGACACAGCCCTTTCCTTCAGCTTCCCCTTTCCCTGTGGTCCCAGGTAGAAATGGGAAACAAGTCCTGTTGCAGTGAGAGGGCAGCTGCTGTCAGCCAGTCTCTGTCTTTACCTGGGTCCCGATCTGAGCTGGGCATGGGAAGCAGGAAGCAGCCATGGGAACAGGAGACCTTCCTCAGAAGGGGCGAGTGTTCAAGCCCCTGCACCACTGGGGAGGGGGGTCTGTGCCCCACCTTTGTTGCACCCCAAGTTTTCTCCTACTGGCCCCCGACTGTGCCTGTCTTAGGTTGCCCCACCCTGTGGAGTCTTACCCGTCGTTGACTACCAGCCATCTCTGGGCCAAGTAGGGTGATGTGAGGTTCAGTTTTGTCTCCTTGATAGCCTATGTCCCTCTGGCCTCCATGCCCAGCAACTGCCTTTGGATTCCCTCGCCTGCTGGCGGGGCTCTGGCATTGATCATAGGGAACTCAGGTTTCTTCTCTAGAGAGGGCCCAGCTTACGCCATTGGGCCAGAGACAGATCCATGGTACCAGCCACCATGAGGCTTCAACCTCAGCATGAACAGAGAGCTCAGGCAACAGCTATGGGCAATCGGATTGTAAGAAGAGGGTCCCTCTTGGCACAAGGGTAAGAGGGGCCAATACAGGACAAAGGAGAGTCCCGGAACAGGGCTTTCTCAGCCCAGGATGTCAGGCTCTTGGCACAAGACAACTCCATGTATGGGACATATACCAGACACCCCCTAGTCATGGCAGAAAAGGGAGGTGCCCTTCTGGGAACAGTAGGGTAGGGAGATTCTAGAAAAGGCTGTGTTCAGGAAAGAAGAAGAAAGGCCAAAGAACCAGCAAAAGAGTAGTTAGAGTTTAAAAAAAGAAAAAAGGGTAGGAGATGTAGGGCAAAGCTGGGACATGTGGAAAGACAAAAAGGAGGCACATGTCATCCTCCCAATGGACAGATTGTTCCAGCTCAGGGCTGCACATCTGCTGCAGACGGGCACTGGTCAGGTGTGCTATGATGAGGCAGAGATGGCGGGCGGTGAGACATAAGGTCGGACTAGACGGTCTGGAATCCACACAGGTGAGTCTGCGTCCTGTGGAAATATACAAGCATATCCTCTCCCCGGGTTAAAAGTACATCAGGTCCCTTCCAGGTTCCTGTAAGCAAGTCTCTCCATTTGACGAGGGCTTTAGGTTTAGTTAGATCAGGGTTCCAATGCCTGTACATCGGGAATTTCCCTCAGAATCTACATTTAGTATATTAATTATAAATTGAGCATGTTGTAGAACATGATGAGGAGAGGAATATTTAAACTCATTTTCTTGTAATTTTTTAATTTGTGTTTTTAAAGTTTGGTGAGCCCTTTCTACTATTGCTTGGCCTTGAGGATTGTAGGGTATTCCTGTAGTATGTGCGATGCCGAATGTAGAGCATAAGTTTTTAAAAGCTCTAGAGGTATAGGCAGGCCCATTGTCTGTTTTAAGTGCCCTTGGTATTCCTAGGTAGGAAAAGCATTGGAATAGATGTTGACTTACATCTTTAAAGGCTTCTCCTGTACGTGCAGAAGCAAGGATAACATGAGAAAAGGTATCAATACAAACATGCACATAGCAAAGTTTGCCAAAAGATGGGACATGGGTAATATCCATCTGCCATAAGTCACAGGGTCTAAAGTCCTCTTGGATTAACTAGAGTAGCAGGGCAAGGAAAATGAGTAGGACAATGGCCGCAGTCACGCACCATACTTCGAGCAGCTTCTCTAGATATGCGATAATATAGACGGAGAGCAGAAGCATTTTTGATGGTGAATGGCATGAGACCGTCGGGCTTCTTCTAGAGCTGTACAAAACTATCATGGGCGAGTTAGTAAATCCGCCTGATAATTTCCTTCGCTTAAGGGTCCTGGTAGGCAGGAATGAGCTCTAATATGTCCAATATAGAAAGCCTTTTCTCGTTTATGAATGTAAGTTTGTAGCTGAGTTAACAAAGAGAAAATGGCTGTTCTTCCTTGTGGGAGAGAGGCGGTCTCAATATGAGGAAATAATTTAACTATATATTGAGAGTCAGTGTACAAGTTAAAGGGAACCTGTTGCAATTGTTCAAAAGCATAAATAACTGCCAAAAGCTCTGTTCTCTGAGCTGACGTCTCTAGAGTTTGTTGAACATGGGTTATTGAGTCAATGATTGTTACTGCCCTACCATTCTTTCCTGCAGCGACTGTGTCAAGCAGCAAGGATGGACCGACTCCCGGCAACGGTGCTTTCTACCGAAGTCGCTCATAAGCCTCGCAGACGTTACCTCACCTGTTTTCAGAACACTCCTCACAGGAAGGCAGAGAGAGACCCATTTCACAGAGGGAGAGACTGAGGCACGCCGTAGGAGTGGGGTTGGATTACAGGCCTGGGTGCCTGAGCCCTCTCTCTGGCTTTGCTACTCACTAGCTGTGTGACTGTGCGCCACCTTTCCATCTTTTCTTTTCCGGGAGTTTGGAACAGACATGCCCCAATGTCCCACAGTTTTAATAATCCGTGGTTGTGTTTAGGAAACCGGACAAGAGTCGCGGTGTTAAGGTGGGGAGGGTATAACTGAAACCGTCACTGTAACTTCAGCTTCGGGATAACATGTCTGCGAGAAGCCCATCCAGAGAGACTATTAGAATCACTCAATGTCAGGTTAGAAGAACCCTTGGGTAGCTAGCCAGCTCGGTGTCCCAAAATGCCTAAAAGTAAGAATTGTCGAAATGCTTGCTAAATAGCAAAGATGCTCAGGACCCAACCCAGACGTACAAGATCCAGATGCCCAGGCTGCATCCTGGCAAGTGATGAGAGATACCGGCGGGCACCTCTGAAAACACAGCAACTATGCAGATCAATGGTCTGGGCTTGGCTGCACATGGCAATCACCAGGGAAGTGAAAAATGGGGATGCCCGGGTCCCCCCTAGTATTCTGGTTTCCATGGTTGGGGACGTGTCCTGAGTGTCCAGAGTTTCGACATCTCCCCAGGTGCTTACAACGGCAGCCGAGGTGGAAAACCATCTATCGGGAGTCAACAATTGTAAACAAAGTGTTTCCGTAGAACGTCAGTCCCAGAACATGAGCCGAACCCCAGAGATTCGGGACCAGAGGGAGGGAAGGACAGTTTCCGCTCTATGACCACAGTCTCATCATCTTTGTCATGATCATTCCCAGGCCAGTCAATAGGAGGGTGAACGCATGTGGGTGTGCAAATGCTCACAGTCTCCCAAAGTGCACGTCATAAATGAGCTCAGAAGCACAATTTTAAAGAAAATCTTCTGTTCAAAGGAAATCTTAACAAACCCTATTGGTTGGTTGGTGCACACGTTTCACGATTTAGAGAAGAGCTGCCTGGACTACCAACCTTCAACTCTGACCCCCGTGAAGCTTGTCCCCTGGGCAGGACACACCTTTAACAGCCTGGTCTCTCTGCTGATTAATGGGGACCCGGCGGTGTTCTCAACACAGAACCCGCCCCCCCCACCCCCACCAGAAGTATCTCCAAGGTGCACGCAAACTCACCATAAAATAGCAAAGAAGAAAAACATGCTGCATGAATGAACTTTCAAGTCAATGTGGTAAGTTTTTCTCAAAACAGTCAACATGTGTGATACCTGAAAACACTTTCTCCAAAACCACGTCCAGCCCACAACTCATAGTATGTTCATGATAAGCCTGAGAGAGAGACTGTAAGCAGGGCTATGGAGGCCCTGCTCCCTCCACCAAACCCGCTGGTCTTTCCCAAGGTGGGGAGGGCGGGCGGAGAGTGGGCTGGGACGGGCAGGGGATGAGAAGAAGGCTCTTTGTCTGGAACCTTTAATTGCCGAGGGGTTTTACCGAAAAGCAATTCCTTTCACACACCGTGTCTCGCCGTGCGTTCTAATCCACCGGGGACATAGTTGATCAGTGATGTAAGCCCACAGCTATTTAAGGATAGTGATTCCTTTATTCTCACAGAGGGTGTGCAGAAAATTAAAAGAAGCCTGCAGCCATTTGTCTTAATCTCTCAAGATTGTTGATTGTTTCTGCAAGTCAGGACAGTCTCATCTTCGGAAGGCATATTCCAAGGGAAAAGTTGATAAAAATGATTGCATTGTTAGATGGGTGGGGTTTTTGCAAAAGAGACTCATTGTTGATGGTCTTTTAAGGCAACACCTTGCATGGAGCCTGGTGGTCTTTCCGACGTCCGCGATGGCCAGAGAGTGAAAAGAACAATAGCAGAATTCACCTGCAGGGACGTGGCCGCCGTGGAGAATTCAGTGAAGGCCCACACATTATACACCTCACCAATAGATTCTTGAAGATGTGCGTTTCCCGTGCAAATTCCCTCCCACACATGGCCACAGAGCTCTTTGGCCTTTAAACCACGTACAAAGTGAGAAGTAATATATGCACTTAATACGGTTTCTTTGAAAATTATAGCTTTCCCCTGCGTGTGTGATGGAAACTGTAAAATGATTTTTCCCCTCTTGCTTTATAAAAATACCCCTTGATTGTCAGCTTTTGGTTTTCACGCTCTTTGATCTACCTTGAATGTGAAGGGTGCAGGACCCCCAAACTGGGTGGGTGGCCCCCGAACTAGAGTGTGAGGAAAAAGCTGTTAATCTTCCCCCTTATTTTTTTTTTAGACACATGAGTTTCTTATTTGGGGGAAGTTTTTTTTTTTTACAGTTTGAAACCATACTTTATTTTTAATGTAGCAAGAACTATCCAATAACTATCTATTTTTAAGCAGGACAAACGCTTTACTTTTCCTTCTTACAGCATTACTAGCACAAAGAGAGAACATTGCACAACTGAGACCTTACAGTTAATGCAACCAAATGTTATTTGTTAAGAGGTGTGTGATGCCCAGTACACTCAGCACGATTGTGTATTTTTTTTTTAATGAGGCTCGTTTAAGCACTTTTCCTAGAAAAAGGGTGTTGCCTTTCGCCAAGGGCACATTATCTTCAATATCCAACATTTCCAGGCTAGTTTTTGCAACTCAAATTTTCCACATCTGTGATGGTCTCAGTTCTCCACACTGCAGAGTGTAGGGCTGGGCAAGGCCTCCCTTTCCCGGTAGCTGATGACTCTCTTTGCTCCAGAAATTAGAAGGCGGTCTCCCTCATCCGAAAGGAAGACCCACCACTAAGCACTGCTGTGAGGTCTTCAGCGTCGGCCTCTGTTTAGATCAGCACTTTTCAACCTCCAGATACGTTCTCAGTCGCTATATTGTTTATCGTGTCTAAATGCCATAGAAGACCTTACAAGGTACATCTCCTTGAGCCAAAGTGTTAAAAATCCAGTTATGATGAAGAAACATCAGAAGGAAAGGACTGAATGAGTTCCAGATGGAGAGTCAACCTATTATTGCAGAAGCAGCAAATAAATGATGTGGCCTAATTCCCCAAATATAAGGCCAGCCCTGGTATCTACTGAGGAGATCGCTAAGTGAACCAGGGCCCCAGCCTCAGAACCCAACACATCTCTGAAGGCGAATGTTAAGGTGGTTTGGGAGAGAATGCGCCTGAGAGAGTAATGTTTTGAAGAGCCTGGGTGTGGTTCCCTGGGTTAAAATTCCTTTGGTACATTGGTTATACCAAGAAAAGAGTTCCATACGCTCTCAGACAACCTGATGCCAGTGGGATGCTCGGTTAAGGGAGCCAGACATGTCAGACAGTGCACAATGATGCCTGTCCCTTCTTGTTCCTGAATTCTACCCATCCCACCTGTCTCTGCACTTGGTCCAGAGTAACCAGCACTCGAGTGGAGCCTGCAGGGGCCTCCTGGTCCCCGGCTCTCTCCTGGACCTCTCGGAAGGACAGTCCACAGCGGGTAAAGAGTGGAGGGTTCGGCTTCCTTGATCGACACTGGGTGGCCCGGGGAGGTCACTTAAGAAAACATGATTCCAGAGATATGCTAGGCGTCTCTCTCCTCAGTCCTTTCTTTCCAAAGATTCTTCCAGAGTGATTATGGGATCATACAAGTCTCGGATGGTTATAATGTCTGCCCTGGGGCTTCATGAAATATTCCTGCCCCTCCAGGAACATTGTTGTCCCTGTGGAAAACCACTGCATACGCATTTGGTTTACTGGAAACTTGGTGACCTCTAGACAAACCCCTGAAGGTGAGAGAAGGTAAAGAAAAGAGCTAGGAAATGTCACTCATAGACACAGTCAGTGCGTTCATCTCTTGTTTCTGAAGTGATAACTCTTGAGCCAAGCGTTTAGAAATTCCATTCAGAGCTAGATATTCTTTCAACAGTAAGTGTGTGTATGATTTCCAAGTTGCCCGCTCGGTAGTTCTTACTAAGTGGAATAATGTAATAGTTGCCGTAGGCAAAGTGGAGCATTTGATGTTCATAGAACAAATTTCTGATTCAATATGTGGGTTGTGTTGATGAACCATGACCTTCGGTTGACCTATTGTTCCAAACGAGTCAGAAAGAAAGCAGGAGAGGTTTTAGGGGAAACAGAGTCTGCGGTAAGTCATTGAACAAGAAGGTCAAGAAAGCTGTCATTACTTTTATTCATGATTTTAGACAGTTTCCTGTCTTCTCTGTGTCTTAGTTTCCCACTGTGTTAAAAAAAAAAAAAAGGAAGCAGAAAAATGGCATCTTCCAAGGAGTTGGGTCAAGTAAGCAGCGGGAACTGGATGGGCCCCTCAAGGCCATTGAGCTCAGTAAAGAAAGGAGCCTCCAGAAGTTACACTCTGGTTGATTCTGTTTACATAACATTCAAAGGACAACATTACAGAGATTGAGGACAGACTGGCGCTTGCTGGGGGCCAAGGTGGTGGTGGTGAAGATATAAGAGAGGAATGTGAGTGAGTTCCTTCATGGTGATAGGCAGCTCTGTGTCTTGGTTGTGTTGGCAGTTTCATGAATCTAATCGTAGATAAAGTTGCATAGAATTACACACGCGTGCACACACATGGGCACATGGAAAAAGGTTTGTAGGCTATATAAGTAGCATTATGCCAACATGAACTTCCGGGTCTTGATATTGTACTTTGGTTGCATAAGATGTCACCGCTGTGGAGAGTTGGGCGAAGGACACCCATGGAATGTAGGTGTCATTTTTATAACTTCCTCTGAATGTATACCTATTTCAAAATAAAACATATTTGCAAATGTCATTACATACCTGTCCCAACGTGACCTCTTGACCAATCCATGCTCCCTGTGTATGATTATGAGGACAATGAAAGTGGAAATAATTTTTTAAAAAAGAAAGTGGTGAAGAAATGACAGTTGTTACATGGGGTGGGATGAGTCACAACAAAATCATCCAACAGTTCGTCTCTGGCAACTTAGCTTTGCATAAATGCGAGTACAATGGCTCCTTGTTTAACATGCCTTTGAACTTACAGGCAAGGTTCTTAAGGACAGCTTTTTGAAATCTAAGCTTTTGTAAGCTGAGATGCCTGGGGAACATTTGTTCCATGGGCTGCTTGGTGAAAACAAAGAAATCGGTAGTAAAATAAGTTTGAGAATACTGAAATTAAAAATATTATATCCCTGGATGTCTTCTCATAATAATAATTAAAAAAGCAACAACACACCATGCTTTTGAAAAATAGATTCCAGACTTTTACTTCCTAAAATAGAGGAGAAAGCGATCCAAATCATTTGGACCAACTCTCTGCTGAAGACAAGTAGGAAGTTATGTAACACACACACACACACACACACACACACACACACACACACACATACACACCCGTCTGCCCATCCAGTTGAAGCCAGTGAAGTCTGTGTAGAGATATAGGACCCAGAGGTAGTAGAGCATAGAAACACAGAGAGGTCATCCCAGTAACTGAGGTCCTTTTGACCCTACAGGTGAATGGGATTCTGGGAGAGGGAGTAAGAACTTGGAAAGGCATTCAGAGCTTTTGCCAACCTGACGTGGTGAGTGGGGAAAACACAGGAGTTCAGGACTCCCAAGAGGCAGGTCCTGGTAAACCTCCCCAGTTTAGGGTTGAGACGGATAAGTCCTATAACTCCGGGCGAGGGGACAGGCAGGGAAGTAGAACAGCCTGTCTTAGGATCCTCTCAGTTCTTGAGTTGAGCCTAGAACGCAGGCGCTCCTGGCCGCAGACAGCAGGAAATCACCTCTAGACGCAGCCCTAAGTGAGCGTCACAATGTGCCTCACACAGGCGGGCCGTCAGACAAAGCAAAACAACAGAAACAGACCCCGTGGGGCTGCAGATATCAGAGTCACCACCAGCAGAATCTAAAACAACGACGTTTCACGGTCAAGGTGGACAACTCTGATGCACAGTTGGGGACTGTCAGGATAAACAAGGGGAAGCGTTAGAACTGAAACGTGCGGTGACTGAAATTAGAAACAGTGGGATGACCGGAGCATATTAAAGATTAAGAGAGATCAGTGAATTGGTTCTAGACACTGTGCCTCTCTGTGGTAGCAGGAGGGGCCAGAGGCAACACCTCATCCTTCCCCATGGATAGCACTCCACACGCTCTGCGCCCCTGTCCTAGACACGCCACCGACACCAGAATCCAACCACTAAGTCTGAAGTATTGGCTCACTAGGTCCCATCAGCATAATGTCACCGGCGTATGGACCAGGATGATGCCTCGTAGAAGGGAAAGTGACCAGATCCGACAACCCATCTGCTGACATAGGCCAGGCAGCTGCCATGCCGCTGAGGGGGGACCGTGTCCGTGTGCTGTTGGCCTTCCCCGAGGAAAGCAAACGCTCCTGCTGGTCTTTACCAGCGAATTTCAAGGCCAAGCGTTGGCCACATGGACAGCTGCACCCAGGTCCCAGGACAGGCGTTAATTTGCTCGAGCAGTGAAACTGCATTGGGTGTAGCAGTTGACCCGGGAGTCACCACCTGGTTACGCTTAGGATGACCCACTGTGGTGCTCCAACCTCCGCCTTCCTCTATACAGACCAGGTGGGCGAAGTGAGCGGGGATGGTGTAAGGGTCAGGCCCTGCAGCTTTCTCATCCTCGGCGGCGGACCTGCTTGACTCCGGGAGTCAGTGCTGGTTGGTCTGAGAATCCAAGAGCCCAACAGACATGTCCTGATGTCCCTCAAAGGTGGCTTCTCTAAGGATTGCTTATCCGTAAAGAGTAGAGGCAGACTAGTCTTCATGCATCTCAGGGGTTCTTCCGTCGTTAGGATTTTTGTGAACTGGGTTAGGACAAAGTATATCTTTAGTTTTAACTCAAGTGAAGTATCTTCTTTAATCATAAATATGGACATCCAATAACAGTAGTATTGGAAGTTCTTGACTTTCTCACCAGAATAAACCATAGGTATGGTTGCAAATGTATCAAAATGTTGTGCGTGCCCATCATGACCCAGAAGCAGTAGTCATTCATCTCAGTGGTAGGCATCACTATTTAATGAGTTAATAAAGACGCATAACTGCCACTACTTACAATTAGACTTGAAACTATTTTGATAACTATATTTCAATATCATTGTATTTCCCAGAGCGATGTCTCGGTAAAGTCCAGGGTATCTTACATCCCCGATCACCCTCATACTTATTTTGGTCTGGGGGGGCATCTTCCACATTTCCTTCCTGGCTATGCAATCTGAAATAACCCTCCACGAAACTGATACACTGATTTTTTTTTCTTTCACGTAACTCTCTCCCAAGCTATCTTAGACTTGAGGCACAAGAGTTCTGTGAAAATGTGTACCTTTTATTTCTGCTCCAGCACCAGCTCCGAAGTTTCAGAGTCAGCGGGCAACTATTGAATCTGGTTCCTATTGAAAAAATTTTGCCCTCCGCTGCTGAGCTCCCATCCTGAGCCTTCTTGCCACACATCTCGTTAGGGATGTTAGCAAAAGGAAGAGCTTTCCATCAGGAATAATCACAGGAGATGTTTGTTTATTGTTCTTTCACTCAACCAAGGGTTGTCAGAGCCATATGATGTGCCAAGAAGAATGCAAGGTTAGTTCGGGCTCTAAGGATGATCCCATATGGTTACCATAGGATAGGCGTTTACCTGGGTAAGAGACCCCAACAGGTGAAAGGCCCTGGGGTCACAGATCATGGACTAGACTCTGGCCCAGGAGAAGATGGCTCTGTGGATGAAGGTACATTGAACCTAGTTTGTAGGGATGAGTATAGCTTTGCCAGGTAGAGAAGGGACAGCGGGAAGAGATTGATGATGGAGTCATTACAATCAGAAGAGAGAAGCATGTGTTTTGGGAACCAGAGGTGGTGTCTGTGGGGTTGGAACATGAGCTCTCTGGGTGGCGAGTGGGGGAAGGTATTGCTAGAAAGGTAGCTCACTGTGGAGGCCGAACTTGGATTTCCCAACCGGTCATTGAAACCCATTAACAACTTTAAGCTGGGAATAGCAAGATCAGAGGCAGGCATTGCAAACATGATTCAGGAAATGACACACTGAAGGAAGATAAAGATCTGTGATTCCTTTGAATTTGGGAAAGAGAGAAAGAAAAGAATCCAAGGCCCCTCTCCAATGTCTTACTCAGGTGAGAAGTTCCTTCATGGGGGAAGGTCAAGTGAGAGGCGGAAAGCAAAGGTCTGGGGCCCCAGGGAGCAGGAGGCTGGGAAAGAGCCCTGTGAGTCATCGCATGGACGCGAGGTTATGGCTCCGGGAATGAGCGCTTCCCTCCCAGTGTCTAGACTGGAGACTGAAGAGCTCGGAGGAGGACCCCGGGGAGCACGAACGTGCGAGAACGGAGCCAAGGACGATGAGTCAGCGAGGGGACGAGGAGGAGAACCCTCTGGAAAATCAAGAAGCTCCAGATGAGGCAGAGGCAGGGCAGAGGGTGGGCGATGAGAACTCCAGTAATGTCAGAAACGGGTACGGAGGCCAAGGTCAGAGCCGGGTATGGGGGAGGGGGGAAGGGGGTGACCTTGCCCTGGAGAATGACATCTGTGCTTATAGTCACCGGGGCTCATAACAGAACCCCAGGGGCTGGGTGGCTGGCACCACAGAACGGGGGTCCCAGTCTTTCTGGGGCTGGAGGTCAGCAGGTCTGGCTTCTCCCGGGGCCTCTCTCCTGGGCTGGCAGTGGCCGCTTCTCTGCACACCCCCCCCCCCATGTCTCTTCCTCTCCTGAGGACAACCGTCTGACTGGAATAGGCCCATCCTTATACCTCACGTGACTGTGATGACCTCCTGCAAGGCCCTCCCTTCTGGTAAAGTCACGTTGGAGTTTAGGGGTTCAACATGTAGTTGGGGGGTGCAGTCACTGGTGAGACGGTGGTGGGGAGTGTGATGCGGGATGCAGTGGAAAAGGCCCGGGACTTCAGGGGGCGAGTCAGTTTCTCTGAGCCACACTTTAGGGGCTGTTGCTCGAGACCCTGAGACCCTCCGTGTGAACGGCCATGGACTGGCCATCACACAGGGCAGAGGCCTCCCTCCAGGAGCCAACCACAGCGCTGCCCAAACTACTTTTTAAAATGTTTTTATTGATGTCAGAGAGGAAGGGAGAGGGAGAGAGAGACAGAAACATCAATGATGAGAGAGACTCATGGATCGGCTGCCTCCTGCACACCCCACGCTGGGGATGGAGCCCGCAACCTGGGCATGTGCCCTGAGTGGGAATAGAACCGTGAGCTCCTGGTTCGTGGGTTGATGTTCAGCCACTGAGCCACGCTGCTGGATAAAACTGAATTGCAACTGAACTCAGAGCAAGTGTGTGCAGACTGAGTGAGCAGAGGAGGGAAAGGGAGTGGGGTGGAGTGGGGGTGGGGGGGAGGGTAAGAGTTGGGGGGCTGGGGTCAAACCCAATTCATTGCCAGTGGAGACCTTACAACCTTGTGTGAACTTTTCTTCTGTGAAATGATTCCAGAACCTGCTCACCTACAAGACCCCTGGCTTCCTGTCAAGGCCAGTTTTCTTTTTTTTTTTTAAATATATTTTATGATATTTTAGAGAGGAAGGGAGAGGGATAGAGAGTTAGAAACATCGATGAGAGAGAAACATCGATCAGCTGCCTCCTGCATGCTCCCGACTGAGGATGTGCCCGCAACCAAGGTACATGCCCTTGACTGGAATTGAACCCGGGACCCTTCAGTCTGCAGGACAACGCTCTATCCGCTGAGCCACACCGGTCAGGGCAAGGCCAGTTTTCTTTTGCTCTTTGCTTTCTGTTTCCTGTTCTTTCTTTTTAACTTTTCCGATGAGAGCCCTCCCTGGGAAAACAACAGCTTTCTTTTCCTGGAAGAGTTCAGGCTGCCCTTGCTTACCTTTTGCATAACAAACGCCTGACTGGGATCCTGAGTGGCTGTTCTCTGCCCTGGAACCAGGTGTCCTGGTCGCTGCTCCCTGAGACTGAACTGGAGAAGCCGGAAAAATGCCAGTCACTGGGTTTCAAAACACTTTGTTTCAATTGCCGCCAAAGCCTTGGGGCAAACGCTGCAATCTCTCTCCCGTTCCAACATTTCAGTCGGCTCGGCCTCTTCATTTCTGTATTTATGTTTCACAGTGACGGGCTGTGCTCAAATGGCAGTGTCACTGATGAACCTTATTGATCTGGGAAGCCTCCTATCCACTGCAAAGCAGATCCAATATTGGCGATTGGTACCCCTGACTTCTGAATGGCATAAAAACACCCAGGTCCGGAAAGGTGAAAACTGATTTATAAATAAATAGCAAACACGTTACAACACATCGGTGACATGTCTGCGTCCAGATTAAGTAATTAGGTAATAGCACCTCGATGGAGGAGGCATTGACACTCAGCTGGACATGGGATCTGGACATATCTGACAGGTGCATTTTCCATTCGGAGGGTCATGGGACACCTCTCACGGTGAGAGTCCTGTCACCTCTGATCCCCCCAGTCCCTTACCCTCTGGCAGGGCTGCGCTTGCCAAGAATGTGTGAAGAGCAGTATAGGGTTGCCAGCAGCAGGGACACAAGAAGTCCTCCTACGAATACACAAGACTCATTCATTCAACAGAGATTTCTGAGCTCCCCTATGGGCTGAGCACCATCCTAGATGCTGGGTTTGCAAAGTAAGCCTATATCTGTGTGAACGTGAGATGACGTGCCGGCTCCCTGCGCTGGGATTTCCCCGTAATTCTTCCTCAGCATCTGGACCAGCTTATCCATGGTGAATCTGTGGTTCCTCCTCCCCAGGAGGAAGCTGAAGACCCGGGAGCTTAAGTTAAGAAAAAGAACAGGACTCCAGCAGCCGTGGAATCAAATCCTGACATTGGACCAACTGAGATGGCAAATGA
This sequence comes from Myotis pilosus, assembly GCA_036010255.1. NCBI lineage: Eukaryota > Metazoa > Chordata > Mammalia > Chiroptera > Vespertilionidae > Myotis > Myotis pilosus. The sequence continues at coordinate 2,819,761 of JASKON010000002.1, forward strand.
GTTTAGATGCTTGGGCCTCAGGAGCACCCTGATTCAAAGCCCCTGGGAGGCATCAGGTGGGTGTTCTGGGAAAATGCGGTCAAGGCCGCCCATCGCTGTGGGATGTGAAATGTGCAGCGGCTTTGGAAGGCCCTCAACAGTTACCATGACCCCCGGACTCAGTGGTTCCTCCCCGAGGAATGTACCACCAGCGGGGAGCGCAGCTCTCGCCCCTCTCCCCACCCCGACGTCCTGTTTGTTGGGGAAAGTCAGTACCCCAACGGCACTCACCCAAGTACATGTACATGCATGTTCACAGCCGCTCTCTTCACAGTAACCAAAGGGGGACACAGCCCAGCCGTCCACCCACAGACGAGAGGGTGAGCTAGGCATGGTCCATACGGCCAACGGGACATTCTCAGCCAACAGAAGGAGCGGGGGCTGATACATACCGAACAGGGATGCACCTGGAGAGCATCGCGCTGAGTGAAAGACCGGACACAAAGGTCCACCTTGTATGACTCCACTCATGAAATAGTCAAACAGGCGAATCCACAGCACAGAGAGCAGACGCGTGGCTGCCGGGCTGGGAAGAGAGGCCATGGGTCATGATGCTCAGTGGGCACAGAGCTTCCTTTCGGGGTGAGTATCATGTTTTGGAACCAGGCACAAATGGTAATCACACAACGTTCCAAACATGAATGCCACCGAAAGGCTCACTCTCAGAGTGGTTCAATTTCTGTTTGTGAATTTCATCTCGGTTTAAAAAAATGCTGTAGCTTATAGGAAAATATTGCATGCATCATTTCTCAGTGACTTACGGGGTCACTCAGGTGGTGTCAATTGTGTGGATAACAGGCTACGTGTAGGGAGGTCAGGGAGGGGAGGGAGTGTCTGAAATGTTTATTGGCTCTTTCCTAAGACGGAGAAAAACTTCTCTAAGGTTCCCCTCCCCCCCAACTGCTCATGTCTCAGAGACCGGAACTGGGTCACGTGCCCATTCCTAAACCTAAGTCGCATTCTGGGGTCCTGGGGATTAGGACGCCAACACGTAGAAACATGCCTCTCATTCATCGTCATAGAAAAGAAAGAGCGGGTGGCCAGGCGGGTACTGACTTTCCCCGACAAACAGGACGTCGGGGTGGGGAGAGGGACGAGAGCTGCGCTCCCCGCTGGTGGCACATTCCCAGGCAGATTCCCCCAAAGGGCATGGAGGCAGCTAGAAAGGTCTCGCCCGGCATATCAAATGGCCCACGGGGCACAGCGAGACCTAGGCAACCCGTGAGGAAACAGGTGGCCGCATATGACTCAGCCAGTGAGGAGTCGGAGGAGGCACTAGCCCGTGGTCGGCAAACTGCGGCTCGAGAGCCACAGGCGGCTCTTTTGGCCCCTTGAGTGCGGCTCTTCCTAAGCCTTAGGAGGACCCTAATTAAGTGAATAACAATGTACCTACCTATATAGTTTAAGTTTAAAAAATTTGGCTCTCAAAAGAAATTTCAATCATTGTACTGTTAATAGTTGGCCCTGTTACTACACTTGATCTTAGCCAAAAGGCCGAGAAGCGATTATATTTGGCTCTGTTGACGAACGAGTTTGCCGACCACTGCTAGACAAACAGGCTGTGCCCCTGCCCCGCGTGGAATCCCGTGCCACGGGCGCCCGCTCAGAGCGTCACTGTCACCTGCTCTGCTCCCAGCCGGCGTTGGAAACCCGGTGTGTGAGCATTTCCCACTAACATGTCTGTTTTCAGGGGGACATTTCCAGTCCCTGACTTGAAGGAGCCACCACCACGTCCCTCACAGGGACTGGGACCCTGTCCACCGGGTGTCTGAGAGCAGTTCCCAAATCTGCGGCCTCTGCCGCGTCTGGCTTTGCGCTCACGTTAAGGAAAGTGGGTCCCTCCTCCCGCAGGAAGGAGACTGTCCACAGTCATGTGCGGGGGCCCGAGGGGAGAGCCAGGCCCCAAGGCTGTGGGCGACCCTGTCCCAGGGAAGGCGATCGGGAGCCTGCTCCTGTGTGGACTATGCAGGCCTGTCTCAGGCCCGGAGACATCCACAGAACCTTCGTGAAAATGAAGCCCCTTCGAGGGTTCGCACGCAGGGCCTAGAGAAGACGCTAAGAGGAATGCCAGCATTTCCCCCCAGACAAGCAGAGGAAGGAGGAGCAGACCCCTTACCCCCCGGCAGCTCACTCAGGAGGCGCTGCCCGGTCATGGTCACGCAGCTCCCTCCACAAGCCCAGGGATCAAATAAAACTCAGCTCGGAGTAAACCCGCCCTGTGAGGGGTGTGGAGACCCGGAGGCCACATTAAAGACGGCCCCTACCTCCCTCCGCTCAGGCTGGGCAGCCCGGGTGGCGGGAAGCTGACCTGCCCGGGGACCCCACGGGCCTTTCTCCACCCCCGTGTGCAAGGCAGCCTAGGGGTGTGGCGCTCGCGGGAACAGAGCAGGTGGGCGCAGGTGCCGTACCAGCGGGCATGGGGCCCCTTTTCTTGCTTCTTTCCTTCCCTGGATGCCCCGTGAGGTGCTTCTCGGGGGCACAGGTCACTGGGCACGTGTGTACAGCAAAGGGCTGAGCCTCCCGGTAATGACGGCACCATGACTGCCCAGCGGTACCCAGCAAGCTACACAGAGCACTCTACCTTCATCCCTCCTTCCGCCCGCACCGCCCCCTCAGTGGGAGGCGCGGGGTTCAGCCCCATTCTACAGATGGGGAAGGTGAGGCCCGGGCGCCTAAGCCACGTCATGGAATCCACAGACCAAAAAGCAGATCTTTCAGACTCGGCGGCATTTCTCAGGCCCACCCCCCATGAAAAATGGGGTTCCCAGTTGAGGGAGCAGGGGCGCATTCTAGCTCCCTGAGCCGTCCTGGTTCTGCCCAGGCCTGCCTCCAGGCCTCTGCCCTGCCCAAGCTCGCCCAGCAGGCTGTGGGAGTGCAGAAGCCTCAGCTCCACAGCGCCACTCCCCACCCCCACCCGGGCATATACAACTGATCAGAGACGGAAAGGAAGAAACCAGTGCAGCCCTGATGTGGAGGACATGTGGGAGGCACCTGAGCGGGAGGTGGGGTGGGGGGCGCCGTGTGAGAGCCCCGGGGCTCGGGCACAGGCCGCCGTCTGAGCCCACAGGGGAAGACCGGTCTGCCCAACCCGGTGAGGGGCTGCCATGGCCTAGGGGCACATGGGCTCCGTCCTGGGTCCTGGACCTGCGTGGGCAGGTGTAGGCAGGGTGGGTCCTTTCCCCCTCCCCCTCCCCCAGCCACAGCTGCCTCTCTGCTCCGAGGTCCCTGTGGTTGTCCGGATGCCGAGCGGCTGGCACTGAGTCGGTTCTCAGAGGGGCTGCTGCCAGGGCAAGTGGGGAAGGGGAGCCTCAGAGTCCCCTCTGGGCGGTGCCAATCCAGACATGCCCCCCGGGCCCACCCTCACTGCCTTGTGCAGGGCTGAAGCGTGTCCCTCAGAAAGCTACGCCGCGTCTCACCCCCGACCGCTGCCTGCGACGCTATTTGGAAACACGCTCTGTGGTCTCTTCAGGTGCACAGACTCATGGAAGGTCCTTCTAGACCAGCCGTGGGCAAACTACGGCCCGAGGGCCGAATCCGGCCCATTTGAAATGAATAAAACTATTGAAAAAAAAGACCGTACCCTTTTATGTAATGATGTTTACTTTGAATTTATATTAGTTCACACAAACACTCCATCCATGCTTTTGTTCCGGCCTCCGGTCCAGTTTAAGAACCCATTGTGGCCCTCGAGTCAAAAAGTTTGCCCACCCCTGTTCTAGACGCTTCTAGACTTTCTACGATGATGTGAAGGTCTCCAGAACAAAGCACTCGGAACTGCCGAGCGGACCCTGTGCTGTCTCAGGTCAGAGGACTCGGGTCATAATGAACCTGCTGGGTCCAGTGGCCAAGGGACACGTTCCAGTGACAGTGGAGGGCTATTTGCTCAGCTATCAGAGTGGCCTCCTCAGCCTGGGCCAGTGGCTGGGTGCTGGTTGCTCCTGAGGGCTCCCTCCACCTCCCAGCCTCCTCCCGGGTGCCCTGCACACACAGCTGGGCCACCTCTGGGGCGTGACTGCGCTGCCGGCGCCTCGCCCCGGCCTGGCGTCCATCGTCCCGGGACGGGTGGGACGGGGTTGCAGGGCTCCAGCTCCCGTGGACGTCCCTCTATGCAGCCCGTGCTCTCCGCAGACCTGAAGACACCCCTCCTCTCCTCCTGCAGCCCAGCCATTGCTGTCCCGGGCATCCCTGTTCCCTTCGGGTTCCTAGACTCACCCGTCTCCACACAGCACTTCCATGAAATCCACCCCCCCAACTTCCCTCCCCTGGCGGTGGGCACCCCTTCCTGCGAGGAGTCTGGGAGCTCAGAAGCTCCGGGAGATGCTGGCAGCCATGCCTCTCCCTCTTGCTGTCCGTGGCCCACACTCTGGAATAGCCAGCGAGGACCTCCCTCCCTGTCCATCTGCAGGTGGGAGCCACAGGGTGAGCCTTGTGAGTGGGAACCAGCATCCACTGGGGGAGCCGGGGTTCCCAGAGTGCCTTTCGTTTTTCAGAGTCTCCCTGTCTGCCCGCAGAATACTCCCAACACCCCGGCACGGCCTTCGCACCCCCCCGCTCGCTCACACCCGCTCCCAGGCCTCCCAGTGAGCGATGCACCATGGACCCGGGCTCTCCTCGGGGTTCTCCTCTGTGTTGAGCCGGGAGCTCTCACTATGGATTGTCCTTTCTCCCCCACTTTCCGCTGGCAAATTCCTGGCGTGGAAAATCCAACCAACACTCGCCGATGCCACGGGATGCGCCCACTCATGTTGCAAAGGTTGCTCGCCGAGTGGCATCTGTGACGCATGCGGCAAAGGCTTAGTCAGACCAGGTGCTGTGCGAATAAGGACGGGGTAAATGGAGCATGTGGGGGTCGCGTCCACAGGCGCCCGTCACTCCACAGGCCCCATGTCAAGTGGGCAGTGCCCGGAGATGCCAAGAACTCTCATGAGTGACTACAAAACGGCCTCCAGCGCCAGCCGCTGCGAGACACACTCAACGTCCAAGTGCAAGTCCACGTCCAAAGCCAAGTGCAACTTCCATTGCAAAAGGGAGGCCATGACCGCCCAACAGGAGACGCACAGAGCACCCATCTTGCCCTCCTGCTACTTGTGGAGGACACGAGGGGCACAGAGGGGGAGACCCACTGCCAATGGTGGGAAGCGCTCTGTTGAAGAGGGAGCGGACGGAGGCAGGTGTGACAGGAGGCACATGTGAGTTCCTCTTCAGGAGAATTCTGCGTGGGGGTGGGCATGGTGACTCCCCCAGATCCCAGCAGCAGCAGCAGCGTAAACCCCGATGACAGAGCTTCTGGGGGTGATTGTTCCGGGTAGAATGAGAGGGAGGCGTGTTTGCGTGAGCGAGTGGGCGCTGCTGGGACGGGTGCCCCCGACTTGGTGGGGTGTGGTCTTGCTCTGTGTCTTGGTAAGGGGTGTAGTATACGCCTGTACACCTTTGTCAAAACTTATAGACAGGGACTCATGAGATTTATGCATTTCCCTGCAGACATGTTTTTCCTAAAAGCACATGCTGACTCCTGCCCATGAGGTGCACGCGGAAATAGTTACACACGGGCTGCACTGATGTCCCCAACCCGCTCCAAACGCATCAGAAATAGCAAGGACTGATGGGCGAGTGAGGAACAGTTCCATAGACGTAGGAGGAAGCAAATACAGTGACCTATTGGCTGTAGAACCCAGGCAGTGAGGTGGGTATTTCTGTACAATCCTTCCATTTTTTTTGTATATTTGAAATTTTCATTTAAAAACCTAAAATGTTGGGAACTGACACCAGAAATTCCAGGGCCTCCCCTGGAGCTGAGGCTATTTCAACACAGGTGGCACCAGGCTGTCCAAGTATGGAAGCATTGCGTTTAGCGATGCAGTGCGCCCCACGAGACAGGACACAGGGGTTTCAACACAAAATCAAATTCACCTGAACGAGATCCTGTCATAAAAGGAGGACACCCAGGGGTTGACGTGGACGGAGGCACAAGGAAGGTCCGAGTGCGTGAGTGTAAGAGGCTGTTCACGAAAAAGCACCTTAGTGCTAAAGGCTGAATCGGTCCCTCCCGCTGCAGGCCCGCCTTCCATCCTCACCTCCCACTGACTCACGGGCCGCAGGTAGTCAGTTTACGGGCCGAAGGTAACTGCTGGACGCCCTGCAAAGCAGGATGGAGAAGAATGCACAGACTCGCCTTCAGCTACTGACACACGTAGTTAAAAATCTGATTGGCCGGCCGGGTGGCTCAGTGGTTGAGCATCGACCTATGAACCAGGAGGTCACGGTTTGATTCCCTGTCAGGGCACATGCCCGGGTTTTGGGCTCCATCCCCAGTAGGGGATGTGCAGGAGGCAGCTAATCAGTGATTCATTCTCTCTCTTCATTGCTGTTTCTACCCCTCTCTCTGTCTCCCTTCCTCTCTGAAAACAATAAAAATATATTTAATAAAAAAAAAAAGGAGAGGACAGGTCTTGGTTAACGGGAGATTCTTAAAGCGCTTTCCCGCTAAGGTCTGACGTGTGAACCAAAGCTGCCGGGTAGGAACGGCCTGGAATGTAGTCTGTTTTCTTTGACAAGCTGAGGACAGGGGTGGCAGCTTTATCTCCCCCCAAATATCAGAGCCCTTTGATGTCGCGCGTGAGGTCGAGCGAGGCTCAAGTGGTCTCTCCCGGTTCCTCGCGGTCACGGCTGCTTTGGCTCCATGGCAGGCGACACGCACATCCCGTCCCAGCCTGTCTGGAGGATGGGGACATTTTATGGGGCGCCCGGCCCTTGTAAACCAAGCTGCGCTCCTCCAACTCCCGCTCCATCGGGGAGGCCACGTCCCGCATTCGGTGGAAATTCCGTCTTGCTCGTCAGCCTTTTAGGCCGATGGAAAATTCCTATATACTTTTTATTGAAGTGTTAAAAGGAAATACTTGTCATGTAAGCCCGAGGGAAAAAGCAGGCGTTTTTGATCCTTAAAGAGACACAGACGTGAGCGAGAGCCTTCCCCACAGGGAAACCCTTTCCGGGCCGGTACAGCTCGCGTTTTACGTTTTCTCCTGGGGCCTCTTGCCTCTCCAGCCACGAACCTCACGGATTTTGGTTTTTTGTGTGTTTTGTTTTGTTTTCATTTAGAAATGGGGCCGGTGACCAGCCTCACATGCAGAATGCAGATTTATCAGAAAACCCGACAGAAACAGTTTCCTGCAAGGCCATTGCCTACATAAGCCTTTGTGAGCTTACGTTGTAATAAGACATGATCCCCCAAACCTGAGAGGCCCTAAGAAAGGAAGTTCGTTTTCCACCCATGTCACCGGTCGCACATCTGCCATCCGGGGTCTGAATTAGAGCAGCCACATTCTTTTCTTTTTTCTCTCTTTCTTTCTCCTCCTCCTCCTCCTCCTCCTTTCTCCTCCCTCTTTCTTGCTGAAACTATAACTTTATATTCTTGTTTTTTTTCCATTTTACATTATTCTTTTTTTAAATATATTTTATTGATTTTTTACAGAGAGGAAGGAAGAGGGATAGGGAGTTAGAAACATCGATGAGAGAGAAACATCGATCAGCTGCCTCCTGCACACTCCACACTGGGGATGTGCCCGCAACCAAGGTACATGCCCTTGACTGGAATTGAACCCGGGACCCTTGAGTCTGCAGGCCAACGCTCTATCCACTGAGCCAAACCGGTCAGGGCTACATTATTCTTATTATCATTTAATCCTTATCTGATGATATGTTTTTGTAAATTTTTAGAGAGAGAGGAAGGGAAAAGGGGAGGGGGAGGTAGGGAGAAAGAGAGAGAGAGAGAGAGAGAAAGAAACATTGATGTAAGAGAGAAACATCAGTCAGTTGCCTCCTATATGTACCCTGACCAGGGATTGAACCCCCAACCTAGTATATGCCCCGGTCAAGGATCAAACCCGCAACCTTTTGGTGTATAGGATGATGCTCCAACCAACTGAGCCACCTGGCCAGGGCCCACTTCCATGATCATCGAAGCGTCATTTCAAAACCTTTTCGTGAGCTCCCTCTGAGTGGCGTGTAGGGTTTTCCAGCTTTACTGAGGTGAACTGACACAATAGTGTGTATGCAAAGTGTATCCCTTCGTGCTTGGATATGTGTACACCTCACGAAATGATCGCCACAATCAAGCTAACCTGAGGAATAAGACAGTGACTCTGAAGCCACCGAGGGCTCCGAGGATCCTACACGGTGCCGAGATGTGTGTGTCTCACAGGCACCCACCAGCCAGAGTGGAGGGTGGCAGGATGGGTGCCTCCCGCAGGCACCCACCAGCCAGAATGGAGGACAGCAGGATGGGTGTCTCCCGCAGGCACCCACCAGCCAGAGTGGAGGGTGGCAGGATGGGTGCCTTCCACAGGCACCCACCAGCCAGAGTGGAGGGTGGCAGGAACTGGAAATATGAGTCCAGCGTTTTGCAGGATCTCCCCGTCTCTCACACTCGGCTGTGTGACAGCGCAGGTGGGCCCGCAGGTGGGCCCCTGACCCTGGCGTTGTATACGGATGTGCCAGCGGTTAGGGCCAGGAGGCCGGAGAGACCCTCCCGCCAGGTGACCATGCTGTCAGGTCTGGGCCACAGGCCCTGCAGCAGCCAGGGAGCTCAGCAGCTGGGCTCTTCGCCGGGAGGCTTGCCGAGACGGCCAACATTTAATGAACATCCCCAAGTTCAAAGAGCTTCCCCTGCGCTTTCTGCTTTGATCCTCGAATCAGCCAGATAAGGCGGCCTGTGAGGCTCGCGCTTACAGACGAGGAAACCGAGGCTCGGAGATGAAGGGCCGTGATAAGGATCACACACTTAGTAAGTGGCCGAGCCTCGGTCTGATCAAAGGCCGTCTGGTTTCAGGATTAATACCGTCCAATCATTGCCGTTCCTCATCGCCAACCTGGGACATGACAAGGGCCCGGAGCGCCTTCTGAACCACAGGGGAAGCCTGGATGGCAGAGAGGTTTTGTTACAGCCAAACTGAGCTGTCAACACGCTCTTTCTATAAAGGGCCAAAGAGTAACTCTTTCAGGCTTTGTGGGCCTCAACCCGCTTCTGTGGCCCATTCTGTTATGTTTATCGCCCTTTAAAAATGTAAAAGTGTTATTAGCTCAAACAAGGCACGGGCCCGATTCGGCCCTCAGGTCATCGTTTGGGGTCCCTGGTCACTCATGAAGCTCGATACACCGATCTCTCTGCCAAAGGATGTGATGAACCGGACGGTCTCGTTTGCAGCTGCGAAGCAGCGGGAATGACAGAGACTGGAAGGTGAGCTTGAGTGTGCATTGTCCACATGCCACGGACTTGCTTTCTCGAGCAGCCTCAGCGTGGAGCCAGGCTTCCCGAGAGCCCCAATGGCACCTCGGGGCGGGTGGCACCCTTCTCAGGCCCCCGTTCTGCTGCAGAGAGTGGCACCAGGTGATGCTCTGTGGATGTGCCATTGTCCTTGACAAGGTCAGTTAAAAATACCAGTGGGTTTTACCGACATTGGGAGACTGTTTCCAAGCCTCCTCTTTCTCAAGAGACATCAAAAACCACAACCGAGAGTACTGGCGCCAGAATGCTTTGCAGAGCGACACCATGGCCACGGAGGACGCCTGGGTCCTGGCATCATCATGCTGGAAATCGGCTCAGGAAGAAGGAAGGTCAGTGTTACTGATAATTGGCAGTGAGAGCTCCGTGTGGCCCAGGCACAGCCCAAGCTTCATGCGTCATAACTTTGCTCCTCAAGAGAACCCCAGGAGAACCCCACTTTTCAGGTGGGAAAGGGGCCCAGAGAGCCACATAACTCTTCTGAGGCGTTTACTCAACAAGCACATGGTAGGCGCAGGATTCGAACCCAGGCAGCCCGGCGAGCCAGGCAGACGGACGTTGGCCACTTCCTGGCACCCTCCTTCCCTGGTGGGAAAGTGATTAGTCTTCCAGGGAAAACCTGCTACATGGTGACAGGATTTAGTTCATGAGCGAAGTGCATTACATTAAGCCATTCAAGCCACTCACGGCCAGTGGGGGTTACTGGGTCCTAATTCTGTTTTTCCAGATCTTCTGATCAGTCATGATGGCCCCGGGAACCATGCTGGCAATTTTATCGAATAGAAAAGGGCCGTGCCCTTGACCAGAATGGAACCCGGACCCTTCAGTCCTTGGGCCGAGGCTCTAACCACAGAGCCAGCCGGCTGGGGTGAGGCTTGTTAGTGCTCACCGTGACCGTTTATGTCAAAGCCAGTCAGAGAAAGAGAAGTCTCACATGACCTCACTCATATGCGGAATCTAACGACCAACATAAACTGACGAGCAAAAATCAACCCAGAGACATAGACGCCCGGAACAGACTGTCAAACCTCAGAGGGGAGGCAGGGGAGGGTGGGCAGGTGGGAAGAGAGCAACCAATGAACTTGTATTCATATACGCATCACTCATGGACACAGACAACAGGGTAGTGAAGGCCTGGGGTGGGGCGGGGGCGGGCTGGGAGAGGTCAGTGGGGGAAAGGGGACACATATAACACTTTCAACAATAAAGATATTTTTTAAAAAAAATTTTAATGAAGAAAAAAAAGAATTAAACAGAAAAAAAGATGTTTTTCTCCAATCGCTTTGAGCCCCTGCCCCCGTGGGCATCACAGCCAGGACGGAGCCTGCGGCATTGCAGGCAGCACCAGGCCCTGGTCGGGGAGGTTTATCTTCAGACATCAGTCTCATTCACTGAGTCTCCACTCAGGCCAGAGAGCAGGCTCGTCTGCATGATGAAAGGGTCCCGGGCACCGCTAGGGGACAGCTGCCCTGGTACTGCGGCTTCGTAGGACAGCACTGAGCGGTCCGTGTGCTGGGGCCGAGGAAGGTCACGGAGGGAAGCCTTCCGGACACCGCGCTCACAAACATCTCCCTGGCTGCGGCTGCCGGGGACACACGATACTTTTTCATCAGCTACAGGATGAGAACGTCCTTACGAGCAGATTAGCATTAAGAACAATCTAGTGTGATAATCACCATGTAACCTCACTGCACAGCACGGGAGGCAGAGCCCGGGGGAGGAGGGGGAGTAAGCTCACCCCCCCTCCCCCTCCCCCTCCATGGAGAGCCCGGATAAACATCTCCAGGTACCTTCAGATGCTCTAATCCGCTTTGAACTTTGGCTCAAGTATTTCCATGAACATCCTCCGTTTCCACGGGCGGGGGGGTGGGGTGGGAGGAGATACTGTATGAGGCAGAGCCTACAAATCACTTTGTTTAAAGTTGCTGAAGAAAGAGGGGGGCAGAGAGCCCAGCGCGGAGTCTGCTGCTAATCAGAACCAGCCGCTGCGGGGATCTGTCTGGGGCACCGCGGCCGGCCCGTGGCAGCTGCGCATTCCTTCCTGCCTGCGCGTTTGAACTGGGTCCAGGCGCGCCGTCATGAAATCTCCCATGGCTGTTGTTTCAGGGGGAGACGGGGGAGGGGCGCTGCTCGTTTTCAGGAAGAGAGGAAGATGAGTCTCGTGTTCCCTGAAAAAGTTGGGGTCGATGAGGTAATCTTCCGGAGGCCGGGTTGGCCCGGCCTCTGGTCACTTTCGGGTGGTTCACTGACACTTTTTCGTGGCACAGCCGCCCAAGCCCCCCTGCCCCCTCCTGTGAGGAGGAGGGGAAGTCTGAGACACCTGGTCTTGCTCAAACAAGGCTGGGGACAGGTTCATTTCACAGTTGAAAGCTTCATAGGGTGGAAGACATTTAAATGTTTGCTAATAGATGAAGGACTACCAACCCAAACCAAAAAGATCAAGTGGCTTCAGGGAAATTGCTCACAAGCAGAACAAATTCTGTTTCATCCCTGAGTTGGACAGACACTGGATGGTTCGGCGAAGAGAGCTAAGCTGTGTATCTTCAATCCCAAAGCAACTGCAAAAGACACGCGGGCGTTGCAGAATGTTGCGAACTTGCATGTTCATGCAGACCCTAGACTTGGGGTGTTAAATGCTTTATAAGCAATACCCTTTCTAAAAAGCCACTGTGATATGCCTGTGTACTTCTGCATATAGGTACATACATACATACATACATACATTAGATAGATAGACAGATTTACTGTTTCAAGTTATATTTCTGGTCAAATTGCATTCTTGAAGTTCTGTTCCCATACAGCCTCATCTTCTACCAGGGGCGTTTGGGGGTTCGGATGAATACTTCTGCCTGTAGGGGTAGCTGTAGGGTTCTGGCACCATCTTAGGACTCCCCTTTATTTCTGATGGAACTAACACCCCTCGCCTACAAGCGTGACCCTGTTCTAGCAGGGCTTTTTCAGAATGAGACGGTCTTTTTGCTGGGACCCTAGACTCCCGGGGCCAAGGTTTTCAAAGGCGGGTGCGAAAAGGGCCCTGGCTAATTCAGCAGCGAGTCACTGTCCCCGGCTGCCGAGGCCTCTCGGCTGGCAGAGGCCACGGGAAGTTCCGGGTTGCACACAGCTGTCCCAGGCCATGCCGGCCAGCATCACCGGAGATTTCCACATTTCATTTGATTGGGGAAAACCCAGCAACATTGCTGACAAGGCCCCGCACGCCGGCTAAACATCGCAGACGGTCATGGCTGGTACCTGAGGGGACTTCTCATGGGGTCACTGCTAGAGTCCAACCCAATTACACCAGACAGACTGTGATGGGAACAGACCTGACTGGTAGCAAAGGCCAACTTACCAAAGCCATTGGTCTCACCAGATACGAGAAATATGTGGCTATGCCCTGGCTGTGGTGCCTGTTAGTTGAATCAACCTCTTAATTGAAATTCGTTGAGATTGCCCCTGGAGAGATGAGTAAGTATACACCTGTCCAGGTGTAATCCAAAGATTGTTCCATTTGCCTCCGATATTGAGGCTCATAACATACAGATACCTAGGAAGGGCTAGTTTCTGGGGCAGCTGGATGGATCGAAAGCTAACTTGGTTGTTTACACCCCACTCTTCCCGCCATCCGCACTCCTCTTTGCTCACAGAACTCACCTCCACTGGAGTGTCTGAAACGATCCGATGTTAGAGTTCCCCACCCCCTTACAGCGAGGCTGTGGCATTGGCTGCAGACGGGCACTTACGGGGCAGCCATCTGGGGGACTCATGGGGAGGCCTGTCCTCCCTGATTACAAAGCAGCGCTGGGCGGACATGGCCCTCCTCCGGCCAGATGTGGCTGTGTCTCCGAGTGCTCTCTGCCGCAGCTGCCTGCGTCCTGCAGCCCGAGGGTGGCACGCAGGGAAACAGAAAGCGCCTCGGTCTTTGATGACATCAATAAGCCACCAGACTGACCCTGGCCCAGCTCCCTCGTGAACATCTTACCATGCGAACGTAGTGCGCACCCGAAGCCATCGTCCATGGGACAGACAGGGTCAGTAAGAAACGCTTGATCCCTTTCACAATCCCCTGCGCCCACAGATCCAAGACACTGCTCTTCGCGTTCACTACACACAGCAGCCCTCAAGGCACGAGCGCACGGGGGCCCGGCTACCAGGGACGGAAGAGAGGGGCAGAGTCAGGCATCAGCAAGGTGATAGGGCCAAGAAGAGGAAAGAGATTCCCGCGCTGGTTGGAGGATGGGCCCCAGATTCTAAGTTTCCTTCTGCTGGTAACATTGCCTTGATGTTTAGAAACAGACAATCCACTGAGGAAATGCCAAAAATTAATCCCTTCATGAATTTAAACATTCCCTCGGCTCCCTGGTTTTTAAGGACGGCTGAGCTACAGCTTGAGTTTATGGGTAACAGACTTGAGAGACAAGAGGGTAAGCAGATCTGTCAACTTCCCTTGCTTGAGGGCCTGTCCGTGGCAATGAGACTTCTGAGCTCATGTAAATGGACAGGCATAGAGTACAGAGGCCGACTCCGGTTCACACCCAGCCTGACCTTCAATAGCTTTGTGAAATGGGTCATTCGACCTTCTCAGCTTCAGCGTCTTCATTTTAAAAATGGAAAAAAAATAAAAATACTTGACTGTCTAGAGGTGACGATTAAGTAAAATAATGCCATTTAATATGTTGGACACAGAACACATGCAGAACATGTAGCTACAGTGATTATTTTATTCCCTCTTACAACTGTGTAAGACCCCCCTTCTGAAGAAACTGGCATGGCTCCTAACTCGGTCCCCATGGTCAATAGAAATCACAATGCCAACAGCTACTACATTCCTTACAATAATCATTGCTTTTCTAGAATAATCCATTTAAACTTATATTTCGGGAAGTAATTTTAAGCAAGACACCTGAGTAGCATATGAAACTGTTTAGTGTTCTCACACGGGATCTGGCAAAGTGCTGATTTCTGCATAAAACATGAGGATTTTGAATTATGAATATTGAATAATAATTTTTAAGATGATGGACAGATTAAATATTTCCATGTTCTCACTGCTTCTGGGTATATCTGGTTTCATATCATCACTATTTTAATGGGCTACTTTGTGACTGAATGGTTTTAACATGTGTTCAATCCTCAATAATCACTCATTAATCTTACATGACAACCAGATTTTAATATTTATCAGTGTGCTATTGTTGACAACAGACATTATGCTATTCATAGTATCTGAATTTTTTTTTCCAGAATAAAGTTACCTACACACCAAACTACTTGTCTCAAAACCATGAAAACTAGATGCAACCTGAGGCAAAACTTTTTGAAGTATATGTTTTTTATTAAAACCAATCTTGATAATTTATTTGAAAATAACTGACAGGGTCCGGGAAAGAAATCTTGTAATTAATTCTTTAAAAGTGAATAGATTTCATAAATGCGAACTTGGCTAGATCACGTTGGCTTCAATAGAAACATACACTGATCATTGTTGAAAGTTTTGATGTCATTATTAAACTTGCTACGGAGAGGATGAGATCTGTAATTGGCTCCATTCATGTGGCAATGAAGACAAGACAAAGGACTTTAATGATAAAACATGACTTTGGTCTGGTGAGTGGTTTATCTCCTCTCTGAGCCTCTGCCACTTCCCAGCAGCACCTCGAGAGAACGCTGACCGTGTTTCCGGAATGTAGGTGTCAGGGGTGGGATGAGGACTCTCTTTACTTCCCAGAGAGGCTTCCAAGCTGCTCCCCAATGCCCTTCCATTGCTCCACTGAGGTTAATTTTCTTCACATTATCCTTTTCCATTTATTTCTGTCTCTTTTAAGCCAATCTGAAGCATCCATTAATGTCTGGCACCTCAGAAAAAGTTTGCCTCTTTACTCAGATGCCACTGACCCACCATCACCTTTAGTGACCTTGGGACCCTGACTTCCCTCCTTTCTTCTTAACTTCCGACTCTTCCAATAGCCTTCATCTCTATTCCCTGTCAGATGTTCTCTCGAACTTAAACCCTGGAATTTCCCCATCCTTGAATTCTTAAACACAAATGTTCTATCTTTAATAAGAAATGTGACTCATTCGTTTTCACCACCCTTCCTCCTACATGACCTCATCTTTAGCGCTACCATGCTGTTGGTTACCTCATGCTCTTTCAGAATTAGCCTCTTGTGACTTCTTTACTTCATTGGACCCTAGCGTCACTATCACAGGACCCTTGATTTCCTCTCACCCCCGATTTTCCCATAACGTCCCCTCCATAACACTCCAGTATTGGATCCATGCTGCAAGACACTCTCTTGGCTCCTGGGCCACGGTGGCTGAGGACGCTGCAGAAAATTTATGATATTCCGTCTCAGCTAGCTTCTCAACATCACCTGTCAACTCTTTTGCTTATTGTTGGGCAACTAATGCTCCAATGTCCTTCAATGTCTGTTAAAAACCTACATGATTTGCAAGAACCTTATCTCAGGGGATACTGCTCAGAGGATGGTCAGCGAGGAATCTCAGGAGATGGCCTTTGCATTAAGTTGGGATGATAAATCGGCCGCTCAGAGGGCTGGTGTTGGGAGGGTGGAAAGTCCCCAAATTGGGAAAGAGGATGAGCTTGAGGTACATGTGTGTGCAGGAAAGAGGTGACAGAGCAGGCCCGGGGCCGCTGTCCTCAGAAAGGCCCTCTTGCGAGGTGGGCTGTCACTAACGTCGGGAAACTTGAATGTCGGTAGAGTTCCCACCTGTAACGGAGAAAGACGGTTCACGGTGCCTGTTGTCACATGACGTGACTTCTGCTGAAAGCCTGCTTTCCTCTCGGGGTCTGGAACTTGGTACACGCTGGGGAGAGTGCCCACGCGACCAGCCCCAGGAAAACCCTGGTGCTGAGTGTGTGATAAGCTTCCTGGGAGACAGCACTGCCCACGTTGTCACGGTGCGATGGTGGAGGAGTTAAGCGTATCGTGGGAGACGCCCCCGGGAGCAGATTCTAGAAGCCTGAGCCCGGTGTCCTCTGAATTTTGCCCATGTGCTTTTGCCCTTTTCTGATTTCCTGTCTCCTTTCACTGATGTCCGCTGCAGCCGTGAGCATGACTATGCGCTGAGCCCTGCAAGGCTCCCTGGTGAATCACCAGGTCTGGGGTAGACTTGGGGATGCCTGATGCAACATGCACACTAATCTCACAGAACTCGGGCCGTAGACTTGGAGAGAGAGGTTAGAATGCACAAAGGAGTTGGTTTGAAAGCTAAAGGCCGACAGAACCAAGGAATGGGTGCGGGAGAGGGGGGCTTACGAGATGAGGGCCAGTGAGACGGTGCTGCTGAGACCCAAGGCAGCTTCACTCAGCTGCTTCAGTTCCTTCCAGCATTCCTATGATGTCCTGGTCAGATCTATTTTTTGCACGTAACCCCAAGATTTAGGCACTTACCTACATTCTCGGGTATTGGTCTAAGCCCCTCCCTTCCTAAGATGGTTTTTCCATATTTACAACCATAACAATTCACAAAACACAAGCGAAGGGTCTCCACCATCCCCAGGATTCCATAGCCCGTCATCTAGGACACGTTTGTCGGGCGGCACAGTGTTACGGGGCCCTGGCGCTCCAGTGTCACTGGGGACTCCAAGGCGACCAGGGCAAACCTCTCTGCTTCCCGAGGCAGACACGGGCCGGAGGAGGGACAGGCAGGAGGGCTCTGCTCCGATCACAGCTCTGCCGCTGCAGACACGTCTGAGGAGCGTCCTGGCCACCCCAGGCCCATGTGCCGGGCCACAGCCACGCCCCCGACAGGTGAGCCCGAGGACTGCGAGGTGAGTCAGCGCGTGGAAATGCTGGGGATTCCTGAAATAGCTCTGAGTCACTGGTCACGGACACCCCGCTCAGCCCGCGCAGCAACTGGGAATGAAAAAGCACAGAAAGTGAGCTCATGGTGAGAGGATGGAAATACCCCGGGGACGTTTGTTGAGTCAGTGAAGACGTGGAAAACTGCAGCCGTCATGGATTCAAGTGGGAGGAAATGAGAAGAGAATGTTCCAGCCGCTTGATCTCCGAGTGAAAATTCCTGGCCGTCACCATTCCTCCAGGTTCTCTTGGGAATGGGAGAAAGGAGGGAGAAACGGAAGGTCCTCCCACCGCAGGGTCTGGGTTTACACGCTCTGAGAAGAGTACACAGCCGTGCGCGATCTGGAATGGACTTACACGAGGCAAATGGTAACATAAGGGAGAGGAGGGGGACATAAAAGAAACCAGCCTGAGACACGGATGGGGGTGAGATATGCCTCGGACGTGGTAACACACAACCCAGACCTTTTAACGCGATGGATACCTATGTGTGAGCTGCTCCGAAATAGTGAGTGTTGGCAAAGTTGACTTTAGAGAAAAGTCACAGTGACAGGGAACCTCTTATTTAGTGAAACTTCCCACTAAATTTGAAGCTTCCCAAATGCGGCCATAGAGTGAATTTCTGAAAAGTGTGAGCAGATTTTTCACTGATTCCCACCACAGTGTCAGGAATGTGCTTTGTTTAGAAAGCAAACTTCTCCCGTCTGTGCATGCAAAACACATAGTTAAGAACACAGCAAACTTTAAAACCTCACTTTGAGGGGGAAAACCCACTTCTAACAAAATGCCATTTTTCAAAATATTAACACTAATGTCACATACCAATGAGTAATAAAAATGGAGAACATCGACCTGCAAAAGACACACCGATGGGTTGCCCCCTGCACGCACGCACCCTGCCAGGGGCAGGAAGTGAACCCGCCACCCAGGTACATGCCCTTCACTCATATTCTTCTCCCTTCTCAGTGAACGACTCTCCTTTGCTCCAGTGACACCCGAGGGACTTCGAAGGGTGCCCTCACCTTTGTCCCCCCAGCCTGCCCTCTGGTTCTGCCTGCCAGGCCTCCATGCCTCTCCCATTCCCCACTTTCCCTGCCACGGGTCTGGCCCTCCAGCAGCCAGCAGATTATCACAATGGCCCCTCACAGCCCTTCCACAGCGATGCTTCCAGAACACTCTCCCTAACAGGGAAACATGACCACACCTTCCCTAGCTTAGAATTCTTCAAGGTTCCTCCAGCAAAAGGATAAGCTCGCCTTTTGTGCCAGCCAGAGAAGCTACACATTCATTCATTCATTCATTCATTCATTCATTCAGTTCAACTGATATTTAGTGAGCACCTACTATGTGCCAGGCACCCATTCGGTGCTGGGGATACTGCAGGAGAGCAAAGTGCATGTTCTTAGGGAACTTGCATTCCACCGAGGAGACAAAATAAGTCGTGTGTGTGTGTGTGTGTGTGTGTGTGTGTGTGTGTGTGTGTGACGTACACACACGTGAGGGTATGTACATCTAGGAGTGACTTACGGAAAAGGTAGAGACGGGGACTTGGAGAGAAACGCAGCGGCAGGGCTCTGTGGAAAGCTGGGAGGCTGGGGAGTGGAGGATTTTTATCAGGATGATCAGGGCAGCCTCATTAGGGCACTGTCATTTTGACAAATATGTGACCGCTTCCCTCTCTGTGCCTCTCCCTGCCTCCTCTCTGCTCACATTTTATGTCCCACAATACCGACCCTTATTTGTCCCCAGATCCACGTCTCTCTGACCCTACGCCTTTGTCTGACTCAACTTCCCCTCGGACATTGACCTGGTGTCTCGGCCGTGGCTCCCCTGCCACCCTCCAGGCAGGTGTAGGCCCCTCCCTGGGGCCTTCAGCTCCACCTGGAACAAACCTCCCAGAGTGACTGTCACCTGCACCATAACTGCGCCCTTTCCCTCTCTACATAGACACGGGCCACCAAGCAGGTGCGTACATAACGGTTAATGTATCTAATTTATTGATCTGACTACACACGGCTCTGTATTCCACATCACTTCTCATCACAACCTAGCGAGGTGATAGCACCCC
The DNA here is from genome assembly GCA_036010255.1 of Myotis pilosus. Classification (NCBI taxonomy): domain Eukaryota; kingdom Metazoa; phylum Chordata; class Mammalia; order Chiroptera; family Vespertilionidae; genus Myotis; species Myotis pilosus. Next base: position 2,838,971 of record JASKON010000002.1, read on the forward strand.
CATTTTAGGGTGAGGAGTCTCACCCGTTCAGCTCTAGGTACTAATGGAGCTGGACCCAACCCTCTGACCCCGTGGCCTCCCCTGTCCACTCCCACAGCTTCCTCCAGGGACTAAGCTACCTCAGGGCGCAGTCTGTATCCTTGGATTTGTACCCTTGCACTTAGCACAGTAGCTGGCACCGAGCACGGGCTCAAGACATAGTTATGGAACAAATACAGTTTTCTAATCCTCACCCTGAGGATATTTTTCCCATTGATCTTTTCAGAGAGAGTGGAAGGAAGAGAAGAGGGAGGGAAGAGAGAGAGACATCGATGTGAGAGAGACACATTAATTGGTTGCCTCCCACTCCCTGCATGCGCCCCAATGTGGGGGGGGGCAGAGTAAAGGGGTGTTGAGCCTACAACTGACGCACATGCACTTGACCAGAAAGCCAACCCAATACCCTTTGGTCTGCAGGCCAACGTTCTAATCACTGAGAAAAACAGGCCAGAGTGAACAAATGCATTTTAATTGTAGTCATTCATTCCTTTCTCAGTCACGGTGTGCAAGCATCTATGTCCTGTTCTTTGGGTATCTCCCCGTAGGCCCAACCATTCAATAATAATAAGAGCAATGTTGTCACAGCACTTACTATGGGACAAGAGCTGTTCTAAGTATGATACGCACTTCTTTATGCCGACAACAACCCCAGGAGGTAGGTGCCACTTTACCCATTTTACAGATAGAGAAACAGAGGCACCAAGCGGTTAGGTCACTTTCCGAAGCTCACAGGGCCCCTGGGTGATGGAGCTGAGCTGAGGGGCCTCTGCTCTTCACCCCGCATCGCCCTGTCCTCCGGGGGCCCAGCTCAGGTCTGAGGCCTAATGCGTGGTGAGTGGGCCTGGCCTCTGTTCGAGCTCTGAAACGAGGTGTCGCACGGACACTCCTCTGTGTTGAGGGAGTGGAAGCGGGTCTCAAAGCCGGCTCTCCCGGGGACGGGGACTTCAGGGACATGTGCCAGCATCTGTGACCCCCGGAGGCCGGGTCACCCCAACCCGAAGGAGCGTTTAGGAAAAGCAGTGGGTGACGTGGAGGGAAAACAACACAAAGGCCGCGCTGTTTGCTTCTCTAGAGCCAGGAAGTGCTGGGCACGGCCGTGGAGGGGTAGACGCTGGTGCAGGGAGAGAGTCCAGCACAGATGCAACGCGCCTTTTAATCAGATGTTCAGAAACCCACAGACTGGCCCTGCGGCCAGGATGGAACACGCTGTCACCCCAGAATTCTTGGGTCTGGAGAGCGCCTCACTTTCCCAAAGTGGCTGCGCGTGGGCTTGAGTAGAACCGCATAGGAGGAACAGAGTTCAATGGGGTGCCGACCCCTCCCCGAGGCCCCCCACTTCCCGCCGCCTGGTGGAGGGGCAGAGCTTTGGCCGCTCCTTGCCTTCCCGCTGCTCGTCTTGCAAAACTGCCCCTCTGACCACGGGCTGATCCCCACGGCAAACAAGCACACGCCTCCTGGGACCCGGAGAAACGCTGGGCAGGGACTGCAGAGCAGCCGTGTGGGGTCCCGTCAGCATTTCACGGGGGCAGGTGGGGCAGCAGCTGTGGCGGTGGAATTCTGAGACGCCGCACACGGCCGCCTCCAGTAAATGTTTATGGGAGCAGAACCCAACAGGAAAACACAAGCAGCGAGCTGCGTGACTCACAGGCTCTGCGGCTGCTAAATAAAACCCTTGTCAGCGTTTCCCACGAGGTGCCCCGGGAGCGAGCACCAGACTCGATGTTGGTGGGAGGGGGGGAGAGGGAGGGGCGCTCCCTAAACACAGACGGCGCGCCCAGACAGTCATCCCACGCTTCTGAGGTTGAAGACAACATGTGTGGAAAGCGGGATGCCGGACATGCATGCAGGGTCGCAGTGCACATGGGGACCAACCCCTGACTGGGCCACTCCGCAGGGGATGGTGGGTGCTGTGCAGGCGGTCCTCTAACAGAGCACTGTGAGCAGCAAGAATCAAGCCTAATCTATACCAGTAATAGAGGAATATGCAAATTGTCCGGATGCCGTCACAGTAACAGTAACAACCGAACAGCAGGCTGTGTGGGGTGACCAGGCCAGTGGTGGGGGCGCGGGGGGGGGGAGTTGGGAGCAACCAGGCTGATGGGGGGGAACAGTTAGGGGTGACCAGGCTGGTGGGGGGGGACAGTTAGGGGCAACTAGGCTGGTGGGGGGAACAGTTAGGGGTGACCAGGCTGGTGAGGGGGGACAGTTAGGGGCAACTAGGCTGGTGGGGGGGAACAGTTAGGGGTGACCAGGCTGGTGGGGGGGGACAGTTAGGGGCGACCAGGCAGGTAGGCAGGTGAGCAGTTAGGAGTCAGAGTTCCTGGATTGTGAGAGGGTGCAGGCTGAGCTGAGGGGAACCCCCCCACCCCACCCCATGAACGAATTTTGTGCATCGGGCCTCTAGATTTTAATAAATATATTTTAGTTGACTTCAGGGAGGAAGGGAGAGGGAGAGAGAGACAGAAACATCAATGATGAGAGAGAGTCATTGACAGGCTGCCTCCCACATGCTTCACACCGGGGATTAAGCCCACAACCCAGGTATGTACCCTGACTGTGACCTCCAGGTTCATAGGTCAATGCTCAACCACCGAGCCACGAAGCCGGGCGGGTATTCTCTTTAGAGCCTGCCACTGGCTGAGGGGGCGCCCCGTTCGGACACCACAGCAGCTCCCGCTGCCCCCAGGTCCAGGCCAGCGGGGGCTCCAGGGCCGTGATTCCTGAAGAGCTTCCCGTCCTGTCGCTAAAGGGCGAGGAAGCACAGTGTGACCAGGGCAGCTCTGGCCGCCGGGCCCATGGCCTCCACACGAGGCCTGCAAGCCCCCTCCCGTGGGGTCCAGGCAGCAATGGAGCCGGGGGTGCCGGGACATTGGTCCTTGCCCGAGGGCAGCCTGCCAGCAGTCCTTGCTCACCACAGAGCCCCCCTCTCAGGCAGAGCCCTGACAGTGCCACGTCAGAGCATGCACGTGCTGTAGCAACGCTCCCGGGGGCACCCCGCACCCGGCGTCCAGAAGCCGGCGCTGTTAGCGGTGCTGGGCACAGCCTGCAGACCGCCGTCTGGGGGAGAGCGAGCAGGTTCCAGGGCTGAGGTGCGGGAGCTCCCCGTGGAGGGGCCCGCGGCTCACCGTCTCCTCCCAGACCACCAAGGACTGCTCGCCTGGGAGAAGCTCCCTCCGCAGCTCCCCAGGGGGACGTGGACACAAGGGGACCCAGAACAGAAACAGAAACCCCGACTTCTCACTTCCTGTTCCCCCTATTTTTATCTCCGCAGCTCACTCGCTCGGTCTCGTTTCCCTTGTGTCGCTGGGATGCGTCCCACACCTGCCCGTCCATTCGCCTTGAGGACGGGGGGACCTGGGGCCCAGGGAGGGGGAGGACCTGCCTGGGAGCCCTGGGCCTTGGGCACCACAAGGGACAAAAGCCATTGGCAGGGTCGTCCCTGGGGTGATGTCGCTGCCCACACGACAGGGCACCGAAGCTTGGAACGTGCTGTCCTCCCCCTACGAGTAAGATAATTCACACACCAGGCGCTTCTGTAACTGGAAAAACAGACGTGAAAAAGTGCCCTGAGGACAACAGCATCTGGAACGGGCAAATGCCCGCACTGGGCGTTGGGAGCTGAGAGAAAACCTGGGGCCCTCACAGCTCCTGGGGCCCGGTTTTGTGATTTATTGTCTGGGGATCTGGCTTCCTGTCCTGCGGGAGCCGCTGAGGGGAGGGCCGCCTCGGCCCCGCACAGGCCCCTGCACCTGCACCTGCTCCTGCTCCTGACCGTGTGGCCGTACCGCGGGAGATCTGCGAGGACGCTTGCCGTGGGCATCTGCGTGCTCCTCCCAGAATTATCTTCCACTCGGCACACGTCACAGCCTGAAACCCAGAGTCGCTCCCCAAAGGGTTACGTCAGCTGTCAGCTGCCACCTGCGCTGCCATTCACCTTCCGCCAGCAAAGCTCTCTAGGACCGACCCGCAGGCCGCCCTCCTGCAGTGTGGCTTCCCTCGTCCCCGATGGACTTCATGGGGTTCATTGAACTGGCGGACTATCTCTCATGTGAGAACTGTTAGCAGTTTCCGTTTCAGAGAAAGGGTGAGAAGCCCATTAGACCTCCATGGGACCAGGCCTGCATTCACTTCTAATGCGATCCTTCCACCTGGAGCACTTGGACCCTCTGGAACCTTCTGGAATTTTCTGGAACCTTCTGGAATCTTCTGGAACCTTGCACCGGCTGTCCAGCTACTGGCACCAAACTCAGTCAAGACATTTGCTCAGTTCATGCAGTCTTCAGCTGTTCGGGTGCTCATTAGAAATGGCTGTACTCTAAAGGCCTAAATCATTTCAATAGAAATGGTTACATTTAATAAAAACAATCTCCTATGGGATTGCTTCAGGTACTCTTTGCTGGTTCTTATTTATTTTCAGTCCCAGAAAATCATGAAATAAATTGCTGGTGCATAATCAACTTCAAATATTTTGAGTCAAGCAGATTTTGACGACAGAACAATTTTTTGAAGTAGTTTTATGATTTTCACAGCACAAGTGATTTTATAAGAAAAAAAAATGTTCCCATATAATAAAGTTGAAAAGTGCTGGCAGTGTTGTTGGGTTCCTCCAACAAAAGCACCCACAACAGTAAAGCAAACAAGCCCACAGTGGAATGAGATGTGGTTTCTGGAATTCTCTCAGACCTTGGCTCACTTCGGGGGGCTCCCAAAGGACAGGATTACTTCATGTCCAAGCAAAATCCTCCTGACGCTGTAAACAGCCCACAGTTCTGGGAAGTACGGATAACGCAGAGCAGAAATGATGTTGTGTTGCACTTGGAAAGGCTGTCTGAAACCATGAAGGTTTAGTCCCGTGGGAGCCATCTCTGCTGCCTGGGGACCTCAGGGTCCTTCTCTTCCTGTGGTCTCTCTCTCTCTCTCTCATCACCTTCTTTCTCAGAACAGCCATCACCAAACACAGAGCACCAATGATGACGTCACAATCAGCCTGGGAGACCCGTTAAATCCTCATTCTTCACTGGAGCTCAGGCCCACCCTGCACGGCCGCAGGGACAGTTCTGCGTTTGCGGCACATACACAACTTGCAAAGTGGAAGACGAGAGCCACTGGATGCCTCACCTCCCACCAGCTTTGTGGTAAAAACCAAACGGATGCTCTCCTTTCTCCTCCCCACCACACGCTGAGTCTCGTTTCGTGCTACGGTGAGCAGAGGTGTGAGCACCCGACTCTCACTGAGGAGAGCCTACGGTTCAGTGAACAGGGAACGAGTGTGAATTCACTGTGATCGCCGCTGCAGGAAGGCAGCTGGGCACAGCAGAGTCCCATCCCTGGAGACTCAGAGCTTCCTCTCCATTCCCAGAGCCCCCGCCTGAGCTGAAGGGCTGCCTGGCCCCCAAAGAGCATGGGCTGCAGAAAAGTTATGTCCCGGCATCTAGAGGCACCTAATAAACTATCCAGACATCGGGGATTAGGGCTTTTGGCGGACGCGGGCGGTTCGCCTCCCCTGGAAGCGAGGGAGCTCGAGTCTTCTATCCGCTCCTTTGGCCACGGGGACCTGCCCCTGTTTTAAACCAAACAAACGCTGACAAGGAAGCCCAGCTGCTTTTACACTGAGTAAACCCATGACCTCAACTCCTTGTGCAGCGCGGGGGGCTTGTTCGCGCCGGGGTTCCTGTTTCCTGGACGTGTTCAGCATGCTGTCCGTGCAGGCCAAACAGCAGCCCCAGATGTGGATGAGAACACGGCCCCCTGGCGCTCCAAGTCCAAGGTTCGGTGGCCAGTTACCGCTGCTGTTGAAAATAGTAACAACGGGACCAGCGCTGGGCCGGCGCTGCTGGGGGCTGGCTGAGCCCCCCGCACAGTGGGCCCCGGGGAGGCTGGACGCAGGCGCAGTAGGGTGGGAGCCCCCCCAGTTTCGACTCAAACTGAGCACCAAGAGCCTGCCTTGTTGCAGTTTCCATTGCGGCAAAGACAACCCGATCGTATTGATCCAGGGACCACTGACCCTCAGGGTCACTCAGTGCGGCCCACAGAACGGCAGTGAGTAACATTAATTATGTCGCAGGAAGCGAATGAACACGACAAAGCTTAAAACAAGAGGAACGGGGGCGTTGCAAAGGTACCAGCATCAGGCTGCTCCGCCCCCTCTCTAGCCCACCCCTCCCTTCCAGGTACTGGGCAGCAAGCGCCCAGCTCCAGGCTCTGGTGTTCCTAGGCCAGGCAGCCACCTGCGCTCTGGGGCAGAGGTTCAGGTCTGGGGAGCCCGGCAGTGGGAGCAACCTCCACCTTAGAACTAGCAACCCGGTCAACAGGGAGGGGCCGCCACAGAACCAGCCACAGAACCAGCCCGGAAGCAGCTCCAGAGCCGGGACGCCTAGAGGATTTGCCGGAGAAGCGATGGCTACACTTTGAAAAGTTGCCTGCAGGCTACTCACTCCTGCAGCCTGGCCCCGCCCAGTCCAGTCTCCATGGAGTCTCAGACTGCTCCTGGGTTGGTCTCGGCTCAACCTCTGGTGAACTGAATGACCTGAGCACGTTCTCCAAGGCTCTGAGGTATGACAGGGGACAATGACACAGTACCTGCCTCTTAGAACTCCTTGTGAATATTCAATGAGACAGATGATGCAGGAAACACACTCTCAAATGGCAAGTGCATATTCAACACTCCATCGATGTGGGATGTGGAGACTGTAGAGAAATCGCACCCATGCAGACACACACACACACACACACACACACACACTGATACACACATGTGTGACCCCAACCATGACTGCACTGAATCAGACGTGTGGCAGCACCGCCACCTCCCCCCGTTCTTGCAGCAGGAACCGTCAGAGCCCGCCGTTCCAGACCCACTTCTGGTGTGTGTGGCTCAGACCCCGTGGCTCAAAGGCTATTTCTGACGCGCAGCTGCTGCGCCGAAACATCTGAGAGTTCCCCTTCTCCTGGCGGGCTTGGTGCGAGCTGCCAGGAAACGATCATTTGTTTCGGTTCTTGTGAGTGAGGAGACTGACATTAGAGAATGGTCCTCCCACACATGCACTTTTCCTTCGGCTTTTACCCTGAGGCCCCAGGCCCTGAGAAACCAGGCAGGACTGTTCTCAGGCGGCTGGGCATCTGTCTGAGGCCCCCGGGGCCCCATCTGGTTGACTGTGTCTGGCCAAAGGGGAGGACGGGCCGGTCAGCGCCCCTGCCCTCCGCTGAGTCCTTGCTCCGTGACGTTCATCTCCTTCTGTGTCTCCCCGTGGATCAGAGGCTCCTGGCTATGAGTCACTGAAGTCCGCGTCTGTGTGCTTGGAGGCCATTTAGTGAAATGCCCAGCTCAGGGAAAGGGGTGATCAAAATCCTATGTAATAAAAGGCTAATATGCAAATTATCCCCTCGACCTGGAGTTCAACCTGGAGACCTGGAGTTCCACCAGGGGGCGGGGCCAGCCTGGCCCCATCAGCCCCAATCCTCTAGTCTTTAATAAGGAATTCGTGCCCCGGGCCTCTAGTCTTTAATAACAGGCAAGAACTACCAACCGCTAAGGGCCCAGCATTATCCAGGCAATGACACTGGCACAGAGTCGAGCAGCCCCGAGGCCTTGCCCTGGGCGCAGGGGCTCCAGGAAGCAGCTCTTCGCCAGTTGGCATGGGAACGCAGCTCCGTGTCTCCACAACGGGCAGGCGTGTTCCCGGGCGTGTCTGTGGAGAGAGCCGGCCTCGCCTGCCCAGTCATCTCGTTCACGGTCCTCTGGTGTCTGTCCACCTTGCTGACATGATGGCCCACAGCTGGACACTGCTCAAGGCCAGAGAGACATCCCTACTTGCCAGGAGCCCGGCGGCCTTTGTCCAGGTCTACAGACAGAATCATTTAAGATCATTAAAAAACCGCCTCAAATTGTCAGCATGTGCCTACCAGAGATTACAGTAACACAGATGCCAGATAGTCTCTGATTCTGAGGAAACTCAACTCAGTTGAAACCTAGTGCCACAGCACTTGCTACAAAGACCCTGATAAAACACAGGCTGCTCCCGGGAAGTGCGACGCTGCGTGCTGCCTGCCCCCCGGTCCCCACCTGCTCTCCGCTCCTGCTCTGGCCACCTGCTATGGAGGACATGACATGCCCGCGAACATATCCATGGGGAGTGTGTCCTAGCAACATGCCACATGGGGAAGACTGATGGGTGTCTCGCTGTCAGTGTCATGAATGGTGCCTTCCATTTTGCATAGCTGGACGAGGAAACAGGTCTAGCCTGGTTGCCCTAAAGGGACGAAATAGTGACAACAAGTGAAAGTTAAAGGGAACTAGCATCAGGGGCAACATGCGGAAGAGTTTTAAAGGAAAATGAGCTACATAGTCATGAAAGTTCACTGTCAGTACAATTCAACCTACCCTGCCCCATTGATGTAGTGAACATAGAGACCATAGTAACTTCAGTCCACTATGAAATACAGACACTACAATTAATAAGAAAACATCAAGACACTGTTATAAGACTCCAAGGAATGCAGCGAGGAAGTGATTAATTGTTCCGAGGGCATCAGGGAAGTGTCTATAAAAGAGTGAGTAACAGATCTAGGTTTAAGAAGCCCTGTTTGCATAAGACCAACAGACAAGAGGTGGAAGAGTATTCCAGTGGAGGGAACAGCATGTGCAAAGCCCAGGGAGGCCCTTCACGTTGTGCCTAGAGGACCACAGAGATTGGGAAGCGACTCTTCACTGACATTCTCTTGGGATGTCCTGCACACACCCAGTGAGCCAGAGGGCAACCTCAATCATCCGAAGCGTTCGCTTATGATCCTACATCTGTTTGGTTTTCCTCGTTCAGTAGATCAGCTCCTACAATCACTCTGTGAGGGAATCATTTATAAAAGGTTTTCTGAATTTAAGAATCGAGACATACTCAAAGCTGAGTAAAATTTAAATTGCTTCTGGATTCAATTTAAATGTGTATGTGTGTGTGTGTGTTTTTCCATTTGGCCTCTGCATAGGAATAAATTTTTACTTTGGCTCGGCCAGTGTGTCTCAGTGGTTGAGTGGGTGTCAACCCATGAACCAGGAGGTCACTGGTTCCATTCGCAGTCAGGGGACATGCGCAGGTAGAGGGCTTGATCCTCTATAGGGGTCTTGCACGAGGCAGCTGATCAATGATTCTCATCAGTGATGTTTCTATATTTTTCTCCCTCTCCCTCCTCTCTGAAATCAATTATATATATTTTACTTTGATTTGCCTTGGAGATTGTGCTACAGTTCTAAAAAAGACACAGCCAGTCTTCTTAGAGGGTAGGTTGGAGCTCTGTGAAACAGCTGATGGTCTGATAGAAAAAAATGGAGGATAAATCAAGGGTAGTACCAGTTTTAGTTAAAAAAAATAATCTGAAGGCCCCAAACTCAATTTGATATTTAAAATATTTCAAAATTGCCTCAAGCCAGTGATGCATTATACGGATTTTATAGTCAAGCCTTGAGTTCCCGGCCCTCTGTTCATGGGGCTGGAGAGAGAGGAGATGGGAGGGCCTGGGAGGTGAGCGATGTGGGGGCCTCACCCGCCACCCGCCAGCCACCACGCCAGGAGCAGGCGTGGCTCAGCTCTGGGACCCCGTCACCACTGGGTTTGACAGGCGCACACCAGTCCTGTATAAAGTGAGAACTACCGCAGGTTCCCAAACCACAGGCCGACAGCTTCCCGATCACAAGTGAACGTCTTGGAATGATGGCGACCCCATACCCCGCGTCACAGAAGCGTCGGTTGAGTTCACTGCCAGGTGCCACGCTATTGCTTAACCAGAAATGTCTCCATACAAATAACACGCCCCCCCCCCCCAGTGGACAGGAGCCGCCACATGGAGGGTCTATTTGTGCTTCCATTTCAGACATTTGTGGGGAACGAGCGGGATGGGCGGCCTGCAGCGGCAGGTGTACCCCTGGAGAGAGGAGGGGGTGAGCGCTTCAGTGGGTAGAAATAGATGACGGCCTCCACTCCATGAACAGGGCTTCCGGGCCTCATGCTGACTGTTGCTCTAATCCGGGGTGGGAGCGGTCCTTCTCATGCCCCGCACCGTCTTGTAATGATGAAACTTCAGGGCTGAGGTGTGGTTGGCCTTCCATCTGCCTCCCATCTGCCTCCGGATGCAAATGCCCTTCGAAGGCTGCTCTGTGCCCGACGGCCTGGCTCAGCGGTTGCTCCAGGGAAGGAAGATGGGAAGAGGCCAAGGTCACAGGCTCTCCTCTCAGGAGTCCCCCGCCCCCTCGGGCCGCTCCCAGAGCCCTGAGGCCCCGCCAGGCGCCGCCCTCACCGGTCAGCAAGGCTGGCACAGAGGCACTGGACCTGCCCGCAGGGAGCCGGAGAGAGCGACCGGCGCTCTGCTCTTTGGGGTAGAGAAGTGACGCCGGTTCACTTCCCCATGCTGACCATGGACCAGCCATGGCCCCTGAGGGAGAGGACTGAGTGGGCTGACTGCGGGTTTGGCACACTGGACGGGAATGTCCAACCCTAACCTTGGGGCCCAGCGCCTCGGCAGGGCCGAGGGACGTCGCCCCAACACATTCAGAATTACCCACGGCATTGGGGGGCTGCACACGGGTGGTTCTGTGACAGTGAACACGTGCCAGTGATTGCTCACTCCAGAGACATTTCACACGCATCCTGTTAGGGCACTTGACACATGTGTCATGTACTGGAACTGTGAGGCCCATGGAGACCTGTAAGGACTGTGTCTGTCCCTACACCCTTAAAGGGCTCCCTTGTTATTTTCAGAGAATATTCATATATGTACACACACACACATATGCTCTCATATGAAACATGCATTCTCTTCGTAAGTTAACGGAGATTGATCGTATGTTTGAAGAGGTCGCTGGAGGAGGAGGCCTGGTGTCATCTGCAGGAGGAGAAGCCTCACCCTGGTTATTCAGGGGACACTGGGCACCTGTCTGCCTCCGTCACCGCGGAAAACCCTCCCGTGGGCGAGGATGGGCTGCGAAGGGAGAACCAGGTTTCCGTGTAACAGAACCAGCGCTCCACCCTCCTCACCCGGCACCGGGCGTGGCTCCCGACCAAAGGCCCAGTTTCCCAAGACGACATATCTGTGTCAGGACTGGGTGAGGGTGGCATTTCCTAATGCCTGGTCCGGTAGACCCTGTCGGCGTCAGCTCTCTCCCAGGGTCTTTTCCGTCTCGTGCTTCAGGGCGATGGATCGGCATCAGATGAGTTTTCCTACATGGAAGGTTTGACCGCCAGTGGTGGGCTTGCAGGAAGCCCAGGGCAGCCGGGCCGCAGGAGCATGGCCTCCTGGGTGGAGCAGGTCAGAGGTGCTGACCGATGGAGAGGCTGCCCATGGTGTAGGTGACCCCACATAAAACTAGGGTCTCCCAAGACCTGTGCCCTCCGTGAAGGGATGAACCCGAACAGATTCTCCCACGAATGTAAATGGCCAGGGCACAGGCAGGGTTGGTCCTGGGAAGAGGGTAGGAGTGTGCTTGAGGATTTGTGACTCACATCCCAGCAGCTCTGGGCATCCTCACAGCGGGCCTCGCATGGCTTTCCTCTCCTGATGGGAGAGGACCAGGGGCCTGCATGGACATCCAGGAGCGAGGTAGCCAGCGGGGGCTGTGGCCACTGCGACTACGGGTGTCCAGGACAGCCTCCTTGCCTCTGGGAGGACGGGGAGAGCAGCGGGACAGACCCCCGTCACAGCCCAGAAAGACGGGGCCCTCTCAGCCCCGCCCTTACCTCACGTCTGCCCAAACCAGGGAGCCTCGTTTCCCCTCCAGCGTCCTGCAAGGTGGTTATTTGTGAGAGCAGGTTACGTGGGGGAGAAAGGGACAGAGGGACAGCGGAAGTGGCCGCGCCCAGCCCTCCCTGGGACAAGCCTGCATCTGGCATCATGGACCCTGAAGGCTGGAGGGGCCTGGGTGGAGCAGATGGTGGGAGTGGGAGCTGCCGGGGGTGGGGGTGGGAGGATGGACAGGACCACAGGGAGGGGCTTCTCCGGAAGTTGCTCCTACATCGGCCGCCCTTTCAAACCCGCCATGCCTCCCCCCATCACATGCATGAGCGCTGGGCTGTTTTCAGCTTGTCCTTAATTGTGCCCTTGAAAGCCTGGCTTCATCGTGGTTTCCAAGTGAGAGTGCCAAGCCCGTCAGGCGCCATCAAGCACAGGCCTGAGTGGGGGCCGGCATTTTCCCTGCGTCCCAGGGAGAGGAGGCAGGGCCTTTCCCAGGGACAGGGCCTCCTCCTGCTGAGGCTTCCTGCCCCCCCACCTCTGCCCCCACATGGCCTGCCCTGCAGGGAGGAGGAACTGAGCATGCCTGCTGGCCTCCTGGGCTCCTCTTAGTGGGAAAACAGTCCTTGAGCTAAAACGCAAGCTCGGCTCCTGCAGGAAGCCCAGGGCAGCCGGGCACAGGGCGTGGCCTCCTGGGTGGAGCGGGTCAGAGGTGCTGACCGATGGAGAGGCTGCCCATGGTGCTGGCACCTCTGCCCCTGGGCACAGGGCCTGCGCTTCTGCCAGTGGCCACGGGGATCTGGTTACAGCTGGGGGGGAGGGGGGGGGCGGCCGGGTCAAGCCAGGCCGGAGCCGTCCGGGAACTCACTTGCCCTAAGGCCGCCCTCAGCCAAGTGGGACAGGCGGACCCTTCCTCACCTCTCAGGCCGGTACAGCACCGTCCTGCCATGTTCTGGGGACCGGCCACCGAGGAGGCCTGAGAGAGGGGGATGTGCCGAGTCTAGGAAGGCCGTGCGCGGGCCTGCTCCTTCCAAAGCGGGCCTGCTACAGAAACTTCCATGTGCGCCCCGTTCCTTCTTCCCCGAATCCTTTTGTCCCCCCCGACTATCCTGGGCAGCGCCTCCTCCTCATCAGACTCAGCACGGGGGCTCCCCCAGGCCCTTCTGCTGCGGTGAGAATGCCCCCCACGTGGAACAGCCCCCCGTGTTACACCCCTCCCCGCATGTAGCACCCCTGCTCCGAGTGTCCCCCGGCCTGCTCTGTGGGTAACTGCACCCCCCGTGCCCCTGCTGCATGGACATTGCTCCTTTTCCCGCCTCGCTCCTCCAGGAGTCACGCGCACAGCGAGGCACAGCATCCCTGCCCAGCACGGGGCTGGCACCGGCAGTAGCTGAGCTGGCCCTGCCCGAGCAGGAACTGCCCACAGGGAAGGCACGGTGGGTGTTTGTTTCTCCACTTGCGGGAGAAACTTCCAGAGGACCAGAGAATGGACAGGAGCAGCCTGGGCGGGATGCGAGAGGTCAGAGACCCACACGGAAGCGGGAGCACCCGTCACAAAGGGCGCCCTCCTGGCAGATGAACTGAACAAAAGACCCATCCAGGAAGACAAATTCATACCCAGACAATCACCAGGGAAGACAAACGCCGGACAACAGCCCGGCAGCGCCTGCCTGCTCCCCTCGGAGCCCTCTGAGCCCTTCTGTGTGGTACTCAGATCCTCCCGCCAGAATGGCGGCCCTAAAGGACCATTAAAGTCCCGGGCTGGGCTCCTGCAGGCAGGGCTCGGGCAGGCGTCCTGCCTGTGTTATTCCATTGAATCTCCGCCTCCCCTCTATGAAGGGTCTCATTCTCCCTTTAACACCAGGTGGACTGAGCTCCAGGCTGCCCAGCTGCGGGGGAGAAGCTGGCTTCTGGGGCGCTGCTGACCTACACCCCACTAGGCCTCAGAAAGCCAGCGTGGAAAGACACCCACATACATGCGCAAAAGGATCTGATGGCAGGGGAAGCACGTCCACGGAGAAGAAAGTGACCGACCTCAGAAAGCGGGAGGCTTGAGGGTGAAGGGAGCTGTCAGCTGGACACATTGCAACAGGCTGATGGTGAGCCCAACAGGTGTCTGCTTTCCGAGAAGGAGGGAGGGGGAGGGCGAGGGGGAGGGGGAGGGGAGAGGGTGACGCAGCAGCACCTGTTCTCCTGCTGTGTCACTGCCAAGGACTTCGAGACAGTTGGCAAAGATCACAAGACAAAAGGATGGGCAAGCTCTGGCCTTAGAGCCTGAGTCTGTGGCAGATAAAGAAGAACAAAGACATCCATTGGGCCTAGAAAACAACAGAGATGCAGCAGAGGAAATGCCAAGCCGTTAAGTTTGCAAATGAAAGAAGAAAGGGGCAGGTGGGGAGACTGTGAGTCTAGTAAGAGAGGAGGTGGAAGCCAAGGAGAGAAAAAAAAAAAGATATTTTCAATCCAGTTGTTGAGACAAAGCCGCCCATAAGTACAGAAATGAATGGTATCTGGGGAGAAATATAGGCCTGTTTGTGAGGAATATTGGGGGAAGCTTGTTTAGTAGTAGGAAGAAAATTATAAATATGCTTAATGTAAGTATATATCTATATATATAAAAGGCTAAGTGACCTACCATACATCACTCCAACCAACCGACCGGCCGGTACAGATGACGTGCACTGGCAATTTAAAAATAAAGGTTGACTCGTGCATGTGTGATACATATAAAGCTCTAGCTGGCGCCAATCTAGACAGAGTAGGAACATTCCTACCTGAACCCATTTTCGGACATGGTCAGTTATATGTTACTTTCTCTTGAGTTTGAAGAGCGTATGAGGTTAAAATTAAAGTTGTAAATACTTCATCATAAGGGAAATTAGTCAAGCACTCTGAAAGTGTTTGTACTCTTAATGTGGTGTAAGGGAGATGTTAGAATAAGTTTAATCAATTTATCAGTCATTGTTTTTATCAATGTTGTTTTTATATCATGTCTTTATTGTTGTTATTTCATGTTCTTATTGTTTATTTATTCATCAGTTTATATATTATTTTCATATGCACTTTACTAATTTTCTTTCATCCTTGACACTTCTATTATAGAGAAAGGGCAAATAGCAATATTACAATATTTCTTCTGATTAATTTCCTTTCAATGTGCATGAATCCAGTATAAGTACAAATATCTTATACTTAAAAAAAATAACCTGCTAGAAATACATTGAATAAGTAATGAACAAGTAAGGCTTGGTTCAAATCTAAAGTACAGAGGAGACCATGTATTTCCCACATAATTATTAAGCACAGTCCATGTGCACAGTCCTGTGGTAGAGCCTGAGGCCACCAAGAAGAACTGGGCATCAAGTTTGCCTCCAAGGGCCTGCACCATAGCTAGAAGTAGACAGTGCTGTGCCAAGGACAGGCCGTGGGGTGCAACCCAGCTTCAGCACTATGGGGGTACATTTTCTGTAGAGAATTTGAAAACAATAATAAAATGAAAAGCCAGCGATTCTAAACAAAGTCAGTGATAAAAGACTCCTCCTCCCAATGAAGTCTTTTGTTGGCCAAGTCAGGATTTGGCAAAGGACAGCCCTGGGCTAAATGCAGCCAACTGTCTGTTTTTGTAAATAAAGTTTTATTAGAACACAGTCACATTCATTCATGCATGCATCATCCATGGCTGCTTTCTTTCATGCTACAATGGCCGAGTCAAGTAGCTGGGACAGAGACCAGATGCCTGCAAAGAATGAAAGATGTACTCTCTGGCCCTTATGCTAAATGTTTGCTGACCTTGGTCTGTTATAAACAATTACAGCAGTTAAGGGTGAATTTTGATCATAGATATATCTCAACTTCAATTACCACATTTTTACTACTCGTCCTCTAATGAGCATGAGTTCTATAGCCAAGTGCATTCTACAGCCACAGGCCCATGGCCCAGCCTGAGAACCACGCTACGTGCATTTGTGTTGACCATAAACTTTTTTGTTTAAATATATTTTATTGATTTTTTACAGAGAGGAAGGGAAAAGGATAGAAAGCTAGAAACATCGATGAGAGAGAAACATCGATCAGCTGCTTCCTGCACACTCCCTACTGGGGATGTGCCCGCAACCAAGGTACATGCCCTTGACCGGAATCGAACCTGGGACCCTCTATCCACTGAGCAAAACCGGTTAGGGCTTGACGGTAAACTTGTTGCTGGTTGGGCTCTGGCCCTCTCTCCAGCCCTTATCATATCCTTTCTCGCCTCTACAGAGTGGATTCCGAGTAAATGATGGCAGAGACTCGCTTGTAAAGTAGAAGACATGGACCTTGAGTTACTCCAATTTTTCAGTTCTGTGTCCACTTAGAAGTTTTGTTCACATTTAAAACTTAACGAAACAAGTGCAAAATGCAAAGCGTAATAATTTTGCTGGGTCCGTGCAAATTTTAGTTTTCTACATGATCTAATTTACAGAATTTAAGCGGTGAGATTACAATAGAAATGAATTTATTTATAAATGTTAATTATTTGGTTTAAAACTCAAGAATAAATCAAGAAAATCGTAATTATTACAGATTATTGTATGGCTGTCACCAAACACAACTTTTTCCTACAGAAGTGGGCGTGTCCCACACATCCCACTCCTCAGGTGCACCGCCCCGACCCCGACGTGGTGGCTACGGCTCGGAGAAAGGTCAGGGGTCCAAGAATGTGCCCGAGAGAGAGAGCCATGGAGGTCAGCGGCAGGCAGTCCTTCGCACAGAAAATATCAGTGTTGGTCCTGTTTGTAGAAAATGCTCCTGGCACCATGGCTGTGCCGCGAGGGGGAGAGCACGTGTGTTTGCCCGTGCACCAGCCAGGCAAAGAGCAACCTCGCTGCTCCCACTACACATGTGTGTGAGCCCTGGTTGTGGGTTATTCACTCCAAGCACCCACATGAGACTCAAGGCAATGCTCAGGGTTGCTCAGATAGGAGAGAGATGGCAGTGAGGACAGCCTTTCTAGTTTATGCTGCTCCTTTTACTTCAATTCCTTCTTCCTCCCTCCCTCCTCCCCTCTCTCTCTCCCTCTCTCCTCCCCTCTCACTCTCCCTCCCTCTCTCCTTCCCTTCCTTCATCCACCCCTCCCTTCTTTTCCTGGACATGCACCGAGCACATGTTATGTGGTAGGCACTGCGCTGGGTTTGGGAACGCAGCTCCTACCCTTATGCCTTGGGTGGGTTGTGTGTGTCGTACGCACGTGTGTGTCCTGAGAAAGCAAAGGGGTCCGTGGAGCGTGTGCACGTGCACCCATAGCAGCCTCCACACTACGGTCCCTGGGAGACTCGGACTAATGAGCGGATTGGGAGAGACACGGGGGCCATGCTCCTCAGCTATGCCTGCCGGGCACCCTCATTGCTGTTGTTGCTATCGGCGGCTCTTTGCCCACAGGCCTAGGCGCCCGTGGCTGTGAGTCACTGAGGAATCACTGTGCTGACCCCGACCATAACGAGGACAGCCATTCATTTACCCTTTGAAACGTGACCTGCCGGCCCATTCATTTTGCAGCCTTAATTTTCAGAGGAAATTAGATTCCAACCAGAGCCATTCATCTCTTTAAAACAGAGCCACGAGGGGAGAGCATTGATCACCAGAAGGAAATGTCCTGAGGTAGGAAGTGGGCAGGACGCCGCTGTCAGGGCTCCGGTCCATCGAAGGTTTTCCAGGCTTTTCCCGAATGCCATCCCCAGGTCAAGGCGATGGCGCTCAGTCTGGAAGAAAGACCGCTTCAAAGAGCCTGGCTTGCTGGGGTGACCTGGGGCCTCCGCCATGGCAGGCATTGCACCATCAGCTCCCAGTCACCGATTCTTCTCCCACCTAAATGCTCTCTTTCCAAGCAGGATCCCGGACACGGGCTTACACGGTGCTGCTGCTCACGGGGGCTCCGTGATGGTTAGGAAGTAGCCATGTATGTACATGTAGACTCCTTTTCCTCAAACTTGTCAATCCTTCTGTAGTCTGTCAGCTCATTAAAAATAATGACAATTTTCATGAAAGGAAACCAAGTCTTTCTTAATAATTTAATCCAAAGGCACAACCTCTGAAAATTAGTTTACGCCCTTTTAATTTCATCCTTTATTGCTTCTGTATCCTTCAGAAACTGAAGTAGTACTATATCCAGATTTGGATATTTGTTCAATTCATCTCGCTTATTATCAGTCATTAAATTCCAGGCCTTTAACAATATTCTCCTATTGTCTCAAGCTTTTAGGAAAACTTTGCTGCTATGAGTAAATATTAGGCTCCTATCTACACTAATAAAAGAGAAACATGTAAATTGGTATCACTCTGCTACACCCACTAGCCAATCAGAGCGATTATGCAAAATAACCCAACAAATATGGCAGTTAATTTGCATACACAGGCACGGAGTGAAGACTGAAGGCTGAAGAGGGTTGGCTTCTCCACTGCAGCCAGACCAAAGGCCTGGGTCCCGGGTGCTGGAGGAAAACCAGTGCCAGCAGCCGGGGGAAAGAAGGCCTGTTGTGTGAATCTTTGTACAATGGGCTTCTAGCGTTATAAGAAAAATAAAATGAGCAAACAGAAAACCAAACTCATGTAAGCATCTACCCTCCACATGTAGGTCCAATTGGACTGTTTTTTCGTGATGATGTGAGAGGGGCAGAAGCTCTTCGGTAGGTTTTGTTTCTGCTTCTAATTATTCAAGAGATGCAACTATTCATACCATCTGCCACCACTGAAAGGATAAAGACAGACTAACGAGGACTTAAAGTTCATACTGACTCTCGGGTCACAAAAAGAAGGAACGGAGTTCGGGCCAGAACCCAACATTGATGCACCACATTCTGGTTTGGTTTCACAATGACTCCCCCTGACACGGGGAATAGGCCTGTGGCCCTCGTAACCAAATCAGAACCAGGAGGCCACTCCCACGCAGAGTGGCCGTCACAGATGGATCCTGGTTACAAACATTTCTCAACTGCTTCACTACATTCCTGCACACAAAAGCAAGAATTCCCCCCAAAATACCTTCCTTCTGCAAATCAACAGCTATTATGTTTCCTCACCAACTATCTAATATGTATATTGCCTCTTTATAATCCCCAATCCCCCCATAGGTCGTAGGTTGTGCAAGTAACTGTGTCTCTCCAAACGCAGATTGGAGCGTTCTGAAAACCTAGTCAGGGGTGATTCGGAGAAAAAGCATTTTCCCGGCATCTCTACGTTGTCTGGTGGGAGGAACGACACATCGCCCCTTCTTCTCTGGGCAGGGAGCCCCCAGCGCTTCGCCTATAGATGTGCCCGTGCTCCCCCGACACCCTCCTGTGCCGGCAGAGTCTGGTGCGGGCAAGAGGAACAAGCAAGGTCACCAGTTTTCCACAGGAAGTCTCCTGCCCCACGCATCTCACTGCTTTCACTTTCCTCCCATGATAAGAGTTTCATCAACATAGGACATGCCATAGCTTCATGCCAGTTCTACAAGTAATGTCAGGGACAGAAAACTTTAAAAACTAGGAGAGGCTTCTTTATGTTTCCTGGAAACGTTGAACTAGATTAAGAACTAAATACTGGCAAAGTACTATCGCATGAGCTTCCGGGTTGACATGTTCAATGTATTAAATAGGTGAGAAATACCTTGGTGGGTGGGTTCTTGAACGCCTATGCCAATGGCGAATTAACTCTGATACAGAAGCAAAGGTGACTTTTATTTTTACTTTGGAACATCAGAGTTGTCAGCAGTCGAAGTGACTGTTGGTTTAACCACATCTTCTCTAAATGGGCAACTCAGGGCAATGGCCTAAATTTAAGCACTGCAATTGTGGTTTTTGGTTTCAAAACCATCACACAGTTGTTAGTTACCATATTGAGCAGAGGAAAAAACTGCTCAGGGGAGGGAAAGGAATTTGCAAACTGCCACAGCAGGTTAATTTAGACGAACTTGGCCCCCAACCATGCGAGTCACACATGCCTTTTGGAATTATCTGGCCATGCTTGTCGTGGGTAGGACAACAGGAAGAGACTGCTCTGGTTTTTAAAATAAAAAGACAGAGCGATGAGAAAAGGCATTTAAAATGCTGATGCATGAGTAGTTTCAAATAGAAAATATCTTAGTGGAACACCTACATTATGAAGTCTAACTTCTGGGTTTCAATGTCTTTCCACTCACCTGTGGGGGCTAGCACAGTGGTTATCACAAACAGGTGTGAAGTCAACATTTGCGTTTCGTGTCCCACCCTCATTAAGCCGTCGTGACTTGCTACTTCCTATTCTCATTTTTTTTTAATAGCCACAGAGTGGGCTCCATTTCCAAGGCCCTGGGTGACTGAGGTGAAAACAATAGTGTTGTTTCCATTCATTCATTCAAACACCCCAGAGATTCCACTCTGTCTCCCCCAGAGGAACCCTTGCACTTTGTGCACAAGGAGACACACACATGAATATTCATGGCCAAAACGCTGAACATTTAAAAAACTACCACTACTAGACCACACCGTCTTCGAGGGGATGCAGTGTTTGATTTCTCTATTCAAGTCTCTTCAGCACCTACATGCTTATTCAGAGCACGCAGGAGAGGGGCAAGCACATACAGGGCTGGGGCTCAAAAGGGAGAGCCATTACATAGCTTCTTTGGGGAGCCTGTCCAAGCCCCACAGCCGGGAGGAGTGAACGATTTATGTATAGAAAACCAAGCTTGCACCGCGCAAGGGCCAGGATGACAAATGTCAGTAGTTTTCTTCAGTGACAGCCGAAGTCCAAAATCAAGAACTGAGAAGCCAGCTCCGGGAGTGCTCTGGGACTGTGGTCAGCTCGGCGGGCCCAAGTGTAGGTCAAAGGGGTTTTGAGGCCCTGGGTTGAGTGTGAGAGCAAAGTTGAACTGTCTGACCACACACAGTCAGCGGAACGGAGAGGGTTTGGGAGTGTCAAACACAGTGAGGCAGGAAGGGGAAGATCTTGCAGGCCGCACTTCGGACAAAGAGCATGAGCCACAGAGGTGGCAGCTGAGCTAGCAGGTGACTGAATAAAGATGGTGTCAGGTCAGTCAGCTGGGTTGTGGGAGAGAAAGTTGTGGTGGGAGAGGGTCCGGAGGAGGTGATGGTGGAGAGGGTCTGGAGGAGGTGATGGTGGGAGAGGGTCTGGAGGAGGTGATGGTGGAGAGGGTCTGGAGGAGGTGATGGTGGGGGAGGGTCTGGAGGAGGTGATGGTGGAGAGGGTCTGGAGGAGGTGATGGTGGGAGAGGGTCTGGAGGAGGTGATGGTGGGAGAGGGTCTGGAGGAGGTGATGGTGGGAGAGGGTCTGGAGGAGGTGATGGTGGGAGAGGGTCTGGAGGAGGTGATGGTGGAGAGGGTCTGGAGGAGGTGATGGTGGGGGAGGGTCTGGAGGAGGTGATGGTGGGAGAGGGTCTGGAGGAGATGATGCTGGGAGAGGGTCTGGAGGAGGTGATGGTGGGGGAGGGTCTGGAGGCTCTTTAAGGTGACATGTGGCTTCCATATTTAGATCATGTAAAGTCACCAAAATCCAAGCAGGTGAGAGGCGAGAGTGGGAGTGAGAGCTGCCTGACCACAGACAACCTGGCTGCTGGGCCCGCCATTGGCCCTTCCCGCTTCCTGGCCATGGAGCTCACACACACAGCTGACGGATGATGAAAATGTACCGGCCAGCTGTCAGCAACGGCCCCTACATGGAATCTGACACTAAACCAATCCAAGGATGAAGAGGAAAAGTATTGAGGCATGGGATTCACCGGGCGGGGCGGGGCGGGAGGGGTGGTGCAGGAGGGGCAGGAGTCTGAGCAGGACCGTCATCCGTGTGCGTGTGGGTGCAGTGGGTAGCGTCCGACCACACAGGCTGCTTCCAGATTCCCACCACAGCCGTGCAGCCAAACCCTGTCTGGCACCTGGGAGAGGGTGTAGCAACTCTCCCTTCCCCAGTCAGCCTTCTCCTTCTGCAGAACTAAAGGAAATCAACTCTGAAAATCGAGCACCCGCCCTATTTCTGATAAAATGTTGAGGATCCTCTACTCCACAGAAAGGAATAATCCGGCAGAAACTGGGTCCTGGAATTCTCATCTCTCCATGCAGCGCGCCTCTCTGAGCAGCCTGAGAGCAGTCGGCAGCCGAAAACTGGGCAGTCACTTCTCTGAGAGCCGTTTCCCTAATTAAGAGCTTCTCTGTGGTCCCCAGTTACTTCATTGTGTCATTAATGGCAGTTTTGACAAGAAGAACACTCATGTCTGAGCACCGCGTGGCCGGGGGAGGGAGGCTGCTGCCGTGTGTGCAGCGCAGAGAGAGTAATTGGTCCCCCGAGGGGCTGTCTCCTCAGCTGCCAATAGAGACGGCTCTTCCCTGTGAATGCGAAGCCACGCCAGCAGGGCCCTCTGCCCACTGTAACTTGCTGCTCAGGGCTCTCGGGGGATCGGGTCCCCGCCATCTTGTCTGCACACACGGCAGCCCTGGGCTTGTGACGGCCAGACATCCACGTCTAAGGGTCCTGGTGGTCAGACGCTAACCTTGCAGGGCCCTGTGGGTGCCCCCCCCGGCGGGTTGTAGGGGTGAGTGGAGGTGCCCCCTGGGGTGGGTCACAGGGTGAAACCTCAGACTCAGACTGAAGGATGCTCTGTCCTCCTGTAACCAAACAGAGCAAAGGGCCAGAGTTGACCCTGACCTTCGGGAGGTCAGGTGGGCGCTCCCGCCGCCCCTTCTTTCTCCAGCAGAGAGAGCGGAAGAAAAGGAGTGGGGACAGTGCTGGGCAATACTTCCCCAGGGAAACGTAGCAAGTGCTTCTAGAAAGTTTTATGTTTCTAAGGTTTGTTTTTTTTGAGATGTGATTCACCTACGACAAATTCACCCGTTCAAAGTGCACGCTTCGGTGGTTTTAGTTCACAGACTTGTGTAACCATCACCACCATCCAGTTTAGAGAACTGTCATCATCCCACAAGGAAACCCCTCCCCCATTAGCAGTCACTCCCAAGCCCGACCCCCGACATCTATTTTCTGACTGTGATATGCCTATTCCAGACATTTCTAGAAATGTTTTGATTAAAGTGACTTTAGATATCTACTATGGATTAGACGTGGCCATTACTTTTTAATTGATGTTTAGAGAGAGAGGAAGGGAGAAGAAGAGAGAGAGAGAGAAACATTGATGTGAGAGCAAAACATTGATTAGCTGCCTCCCGCAAGCCCCCTACTGGCATGGAACCTACAACCTGGGCATGTGCCCTGACCAGGAATCGAACAGCAACCTTTCGGTGCAGTAGGTAACGCCCTACCAACCGAGCCACGGCCGCAGCCACAGCTAAATGTGGCAATTATTAAGAGAGTGACATTAAAACCGGAGGGAAAAAGTATTGTCTGGAGCCTATAACTAGGACTTCAGAAAAGGATCAGAGAATGACCTAAGAAAGCATGAGTACATGAGCCTCTGTCTCTCTCTCTTGTCTTCGAATAGTAGGGTCGGTAAAACTTCTCATGGATGCCGAAACCGGTTTGGCTCAGTGGATAGAGCGTTGGCCTGCGGACTGAAAGGTCCCGGGTTCGATTCCGGTCAAGGGCATGTACCTTGGTTGCGGGCACATCCCCAGTGGGGAGTGTGCGGGAGGCAGCTGGTCGATGTTTCTCTCTCATCATCGATGTTTCTGGCTCTCTGTCTCTCTCCTTTCCTCTCTGTAAAAAAAAAAAAAAAAAAAAAAAAAAAACTTGCCAAAACCAGTTTGGCTCAGTGGATAGAACGTCAGCCTGCGGTCTGAAGGGTCCCGGGTTCGATTCCGGTCAAGGGCATGTACCTTGGTTGCGGGCATATCCCCAGTGGGAGATGTGCAGGAGGCAGCTGATCAATGTTTCTCTCCCATCGATGTTTCTGACTATCTCTCTCCCTTCCTCTCTGTAAAAAATCAATAAAATATATTAAAAAAAACCTCAATAAAATATATTTTTTAAAAAAAACTTCTCATGGAAACGTACACTATGTTTTGTTGGTGGGAAGTCTTTTTATTTTTATTTTTGATTAGCCCAGCGACAATTGGTTGAGGAAAAAAAACATTTTCATTTGCATCCTGAGTCTCTATTTTGGAGCCTTTTAATTCAAGACTATATAACTTTGTCTACGAAAATACCTTTTGTTTTTTGGATAGTGTCTCAAAAGGAAGAACATAAAAACTTTTTAATAAAATTTAATAAGGCCTTCGACCACATATTCCAGAATTGAACTTCTATAGAATAGGGCCATTGGAATCATCCATTCCATCTCTATTTTCACAAAATTAAATTAACTGTCGGTCGCAGCTGGCCATTGGGTTTCTCAGTAGAGTGGGTTTCTCTAGAGCATTGCAGAGCCAACTTTTCTGCAAGAAGAGCTCCTTTAAGATGATTTGACTTTGCTGGTGGGCGGGCAGTGCACTATGCAGATCAGGTACCATGGGAATGTACACTTGAAACCTACATAATCTTGTTAACCAATAAATTTAATAACAAAGAAAGAGCTGCTTGGTACCTCTGACATCAGGGGCGTGTTGAGAGGGAGGCGTGTGCTGCTAATTAAAGCTGCTGCTCTTCAGGGCGGTGTGCTGGGCAGTGGCTTAGCCTTGGTTTTTCCAGAACATGGAGCCTCAGAGAGGGGCCTGCGTGTAGCTCCTTGTGGGAAAAGATCCCTCGGAAGAGAAATGGGAAAGTGGGCGGGGAAAACAGGAGAAAATGCCCGTCCGAAGGAAATTCCTGAACTAAAGCCAGAGATGAGCAGTTCCGCCGAGGCAGGAAGCTTCCGGTCACAGCTGCATGCGGGCCTGTGACAGTGCAATGTCGGTGGACGAGGTGGGTAGCGACGCGGCCCCAGGGCTGCACACACAGACACTCACAGGATCGCCAAGGACGCTTCACAGCCACGCGCGAGACAGCTCTGCCTGGGACTTCCAGTGAGAAGACGGCGCTTCCGGTCATCGCAGCTTTGAGGCTCTCACACTGTCCTGGCCACCGAGACCGTGGGTGTCAGGTCAGCGGAGGTCACAGCCAGGGAGGGGCCTCAGGCCACGGACAGGCAGGCTCGGTCCCAATAGCGGGCGTGCAGGAGGCAGCCAGTCAATGATTCTCTCATCGTTAATGTTTCTCTCTCTCTCTCCCTTCCTCTCTGAAGTCAGTAATACATCATGCAGATTTTTATATATTAGTTCACATACCAGGTATATATATATATATATATATGAAATACTGTTCTCGTGTTTGCAAGCCCTGCAAGTGGGGGAGGAATTAGAACGAGCTTCCTGTAGGCAATTGGGCACCAGGAGGTAGGGCCTTACGGATGTGTGTGCCCTGCACCCAGCAAGTCTGCTTCAACAGAGACCCCACGCAGGAAGCAGATACGGCCACCACGGGGCACACGTAGGGGTGGTTATGGGAACATTGCTGATAACATCCACGCAACGTTCCCATTCATTAATGTGGGAAGAGATAATAAACTGTTGGTAAAGCCAAAACGCAGAATGCCAGGAAATTAAGAATTCTAATGTGTGCACAGATTAACATCGAAAGATGATCACCATATGACTTCACCATATTACTTAACAGAGCAAGTCAATAAGCTATGCCATTCCAGGTGCATGACGTTGTCTGTGCATGGAGATGTGTCTGGACAGAGACTTGCCACACTGTTAGCTGTGCTCACCGCTCCGCAGGGATGTGTCGGGAGGTTTCCTGCGATAGATTCTATGCGTCACCCAGGGCTTTAGAAGCCGCGCTGTCATTTTTGCAGTCCCAAAAGCACCAGGACACGTGTTTGCATTTTGAGGAAAATAGGTTCGAGTTCCCAGTGTGGGCAAAAACCCGTGGGTAGCTCCGACCTCGCCAGGGTTGGCCTGGGTGTGCTGCTTGCCGCAGCCCCACGCAGTCATTAGCTGACTCAGGCTGTCTGTCCGGGGTTGACACGCAGATCCTGGCTGTGACCTTGGGGTGAACTGAGGAAGAGGTGCCACAAGTGGGCTCTTGAGGAGTAAGTCCCTTTCCAAAATCTGAGAACACTTCCCCTCTTCCTGCAGGTTGTACGAGGGCTCGCCCGGTGCACCCCAGGGCCCAACCGGTCAACCCCCAAAACTTACTCTTGGTTGGGCTCGGAGTGCGCCTGAGGCATCCACCGTGGAAGACTGGCATTTGGGACGCAGAAAACAAGATCAGTATCAAGGGACTCTCGCCCTGCGATTCTGCAAGCATCCTCCTTCCTTCTCAGCCCCTCCCACGTGGCTGGGTTCACCCCAGGTTCATTCCTCGCCCTATCACACTCCATCGGAGCTCTGAGTCAACCTGCTCAAGGATGCATTGGATTAAAATCTTTTGTGCAATAAATCCGACAGCAAATGGTGAGAAAATGCAGGCTGGAGATCAGATGCTGATAAAGTACGTTCTGCCCGCCTGCTCATTAGATGAATATGTGAATGACTGGGTTGTCCTAGTTAGCCAGCTGGCCAGAGCTGGAACACCAAGGCTTGTCCACAGCAGTTTGGCAGAACAGGCCTTCTGAGGAAAAGCCTCCATGATGCTCCTTAAATAATCGCGCTGCCTTCTAACTCTGCTGT
Organism: Myotis pilosus; assembly: GCA_036010255.1. Taxonomy (NCBI): domain Eukaryota; kingdom Metazoa; phylum Chordata; class Mammalia; order Chiroptera; family Vespertilionidae; genus Myotis; species Myotis pilosus. The sequence continues at coordinate 2,865,265 of JASKON010000002.1, forward strand.
TCGGTAACTCATGTGGGGTCACAGAACAGCTCGATGAGTGAGCACCTCCATCCCTCTTCATGTCAAATAAAGAATTCGCTTCCTGCTGCCATGCCACCTCAATGTGGCCAGGCAACTTGGTAAGCATTCCCTTTCCCAGCTTGCAGCTTTTTCCTCTCCAGGTCCAGGGGGTCACTCACTGTACCCCGAGTTTCGGACGAAGCAGGATCCCCAGTCGCTCAGGGTCCCCGATGCTGAGGTGACGTCCTGCAGCCTGGGACACTCCGTGTAGGACACAACGCGATGGACAGACACGCCTGTGTGCCCATACCATTCCCGGGAAAAGGCCGGACGCCCGAGAGCAGGGAGCAGATGCTGGGGTGACAGGTGTGTTAGCGAGGAGCCGGGTGGCTTCCCAGCACAGGACTGCACCCTGGGTGGACTGGCAGGAGGTTCCTGGCAAATGGCAGAAACCACCAGGTTCTGTCCGTGCACCGGGCCGTGGCTTCTTCCTCGCAGGCACCGCGGGGTGAGGCTGGACCAGGCGGGAGGGTGGTCGGGCCTCCGCGGGTCCCGTCTCTGGCCCAGTCCCTGTCACGTGTGTTTCGTTGCCTTTGCCACTCTCGCAGCCTCCAGAGCACAGAGCTCTCCAAACACAGCTCTAGGCCAGTGGTCAGCAAACTGCGGCTCGCGAGCCACATGTGGCTCTTTGGCCCCTCAAGTGTGGCTCTTCCACAAAATGCCACGTGCGGGCGCGCACGTACAGTGCGATTGAAACTTCGTGGCCCATGCGCAGAAGTCGGTATTTTGTGGAAGAGCCACACTCAAGGGGCCAAAGAGCCGCATGTGGCTCGCGAGGCGCAGTTTGCCAACCACTGCTCTAGGCTGTTCTCATCTTCGTGATGTTTCTTGGGAATCTGCAAACTTTTTCAAAAGGCGTTCAATGTGACCGTGATATCTTTTGTGCCGGTTTCTTTCCTTAGACTCGTAGGCGTGTTTGACATCGCGGATTCACGGCCCCACCTCCGGGGACCGGGGGTGTGACTGTCAGGCCAGCGGGCTGGGCCCCGGCCTCCTCACTCATTAAAACGCAGCCGCTTGCTTCTCAGCCGTTTCCCAACCAGACCGAGCCCTTCGGCCTCGGGGATGTGAAAGCCTGGCTCCCACTTACCTCATCCTCGGCTCTCGCCTCCTCCCACCGGCCGGGAACTTGCCGTCCCGATCACTATGAATGAGGATGAGGATGCACAGGGTCCACGCAGCCCTGGGAACAGGACCGCACCGTGGGCCGGGGCGGCCGGGTGCCAAGTGACACTGGGCGGACGGTCCCTGAACCCATCGGCGCAGCTATTTCTGCTGAAAAGCACGAGGCTTTCTTGACATTTCTCAGGGCTCCTCTGGAGAAGGCGAAGAGACGCATGTTGAAATAGAATCTGTGTTACATACTCGCATCTTCTCAGGAGATTGGCTGACAAGTGCATCTGGCCACGCGACCATGGTTTTCTCTCAGACACAGTGTGGCCCAGCGCTCCGATCCACACGCCACCCACGTGGGGCTTCCTCACAAGAACCCCATCTAATACCGTCCAGCCTATAATGGCATGGCGGGCCCTCCCTCCCCCTGCCCTGGCTCTAACACAGACAGACGTCCCCAAGGCTCTGCTTCAAGGTCTCCAGCTACATGACCTCATCTTCACCAGCATCAAGGCAGGCTTTTATTTATTTACTAGTGCCCCGGTGCACGGATTTGTGCACATTAAAAGGGAATCTGGTGAAGGTGAAGCAGAGTCGGGGCCAATAGGGCCCCAGCAGCAAGCTAACCCACAGCCGATTCCGTGAGGAATTGGACTCCCTCCTCCCTCCTTTCTGGGTCTGGGGTGCAGTTGAACCAGATTCAGGATTAACAGGGCCCCAGCAGCAACCTGACCTACCAATAAGTGCGTCTGTCCCCTGGTGGTCATTGCATATCATAGTTACTGGTCGAATGGTCATTTAGGCTTAGATATAGATATAGATATAGATATAGATATAGATATAGATATAGATATAGATATAGATATAGATATAGATATAGATTTATTTTTAATTTTATAAACAAATTATTTTGTCATTAATCCTCACCCGAAGATATTTTTCCATTGATTTTTAGAGAAAGTGGAAGGGAGGGAGAGACAGAGAGAAACACAGATGTGAGAGACACATCAATTGGTTGCCTCCCGCCCCAATGGAGGCTGGGGATCGAGGCACGTGCCCTTGA